>PVNU02003798.1:0-533858 GCA_003013855.2 Liriodendron chinense | reverse complement strand
CACCTCAATATGGACGGTTGGATTGAATCGAGTTGATGATCGGACGATCCGGACGGTCCGGATGATGGTTGGGGCCCTCCAAGCAAGGATCTCCACCCTCAAATCCTAGATCTCCCTCCAAATTTCTCTCCTCTCAATTCTTCCTCTCTTCTCTCTCTCTTTCTCTTTCTCTCTCTTTCTCTTTCTCTCTCCAAAAATGGCTACGTATGGCATTTGTTTGTAGGGAGCTTGGGATATAAGTGGTATTAGAAAATGGGAATGATGATGGATGGGGTAATTATGAGATTGGATTGCTTGGGTATGGCTTAAGTTGACTTGTGAGGAGAGAGAGATGTACTTGATTGATTGATGCTTGATGGATTGATGGGATGTTGATTGATTGATGGGATATCGATTGATTGATGGGACAACCTAGGGATTTGTGCAAGTGGGGCCCACACCATGCATGTTGCGCGGCCCACCTCAGATTACGCGATAGATCATAACTTTCACACCGGGTATCGCAATGGGGCGTGCCGCGCGGCGTTGGAATCGCAGCGCCTACGCGGTCACCGGGGTACAAGTCTCGGGTCGTTGCGCTACCAAAATAGGGTGTCTGATTGGAACTCGCCGGTTTGGACTATTCCAGGTATGCCGAGTTCGGAAAAGAGGTGTACGGAGGGCTAATTAAGGTACGGGTGTTACATAAAGTCTGTTTTAACACTAAGACCATGGGATCGAGTGCCCCATGTGGTGTGGGTGTGTGTAAAAAAAATTTGGCATGCAAAAGTAAATAAAGAAAAGAAAAGTCATTGACGGTGGTTCAAGTGGGCAAGATGATAGTGACTTTACGTATAGTCCCTTAACTTTCAGAATTAGCATTTGATAAATTAACGGCCTTGGCTTGATACTTTTTTTTCTCTGAGATGGGGCTAACTACATAATATACTTCCATTTATGGGTCGTATTTCCATTTCTATATGATTTCTTCTTCTACACACACCACTTCGTGATCTTTAAAAGTGCGTGGCCAATCAAATCTGGCCATATGTCATTGAATGTTCACAACTTTTCTTTACAGTGACAAATACGTCTTTTGAAATACATTATGTATGCATATACTATGCTTTCTTGCAACGTTTCATCAAGATAATGACTGCCTCTAGGGTTTCAGTTGTTGCCATGTGTCATCAGGAGAATGATCACCTCTAGGGTTTCAATATTCGTAAATATGTCTCTGAGCATATTAACCTTCCTGGTACGACACACGTATGTAGGAGAGGTATTTGGAATCCTCAATATCTCCTTTTGTGCTCTCCGAGTACTTTTCTATGCCTTCGTACGAGTATGCTGACACGTGATGACATCCTACTTGTATGTTCTAGCTACGACAGGTTAGGTGTCATCTTTTCTTTAAAAACTTATAAAGTTGAGAATTGTAAGGCCCAAATGGTATGTGCATAACATCCAATTAGCCATTAAGGCTCCACAATTGTCTTTTCAAAATAAATAAATGAGAGCATTTACGTAATTTCAACCCTTCAAATGTACCACTTGAAATTTTGTTCCTCAATGTAATATTAGATAAACCTGAATCCTTCACTATTTTCTAAAACTGTTGAAAGGTAATGAATTCTTTTAAAGTTTTGTACATAAATAAAGATGTCTTTTTTACTTAAACATTTAGTTAGTGTAGACTAGTCAAATTTCATCAAGACATATAGTAGTGAATATCTTGAAGCCAATTGATGGAACTATCAAAATCATATATACAATTCTTTAAAGACTTGTAAAAATAGTAAGCGAGTAGCACATTTTACAATAAGGTTTCATCTCCCACTTTACTGAGTGCTCATTCAAAATTTTATAGTAAAAATTCCTCATAAATATTTTACATTTAGGACATAATAAATATTGATGAAATATGAATAAGTAGTTGTTGGCGGTATTTAGGTTGAATGTAGATTGCATCCACTAGGGTGCTGGAGGTAATTGGTCTGCTACAACCAATGAAACGCACTGCATGCATATGTATAGGCATGAGACCATTTGTAAAATGATTTATAAAAGCATGTTTTTCAAGTAACCAACTTGGTTAATGTCAAATCACCAGTTGCTCTCAAGTCGTTAGAAGATGGTGTCTGAATGTACATCAAGGGACTTTAACACTCCCATGCATGTGCAGGGTGGAACTTCGCACGGAAACATACTGGGTAAGGGTGGAGGGACACTCACACCATAAACAGACTGGGCTTGATTTCAATATATTATAGACGCATATTTTCTACTCCTAGGATTTAAACATATGACCTCCCTCTCTCATACCATGTTAAATCACCAATTGCTCTAAAAGCTCGAGCCATTAGAGGGTGGTGTATCAATGTATATCAAGGGACTTTAACAGTTAAAGTGTCCTTGGTCACATCAAAATTTTCTAAGTCATCTAGTCAACTTGCTTAGTCATGTTGAGTCGAGACTGAGTTATTCTCACAATCAAGTTTCAAAATAATTGAGCTTGAAATTTCATCTAGTTGAGTTGGTTCAGTTGAGTTTTGAGTTGAGTCACAAAGTTTTATAATTATAATTTTAACCTTGATCATGGATGCTTGTTTAATGAATTACAAAATGGAATTTTCTCCATGAGAACCGATCACTTGCATCGGCATACACTGAAAGTACATTGCATTTCCAACCACAAAAAATTCAATATATATATATATATATATATATATATATATATATATATATATATATATATATATATATATATATATATATATATATATATATATATATATATATTCCCCTCCCCAAACCTAATTTTATATGGTTGAAAATGCAATATACTACTATTAAAGTACAAGTAGCTTATAGGTGATGGGTTTCCTTTTTTTTTTTTTTTTTTTTTCATTTAAACCATCTAATTGATGTCCCTTAACTAGTTATCTCACCAAATCAATGTGAAATTATAATACCATTCATTGGAACCGGGGGATTTAGATGGTAGTTTCAGTAACTTGTATTCCATGTGCATAAATTCTCAATGCTTGTATATCCACCATCTCCTGTTGCTAACGGATCAAAGTTTCTCTCTCTTTTTCGAGGAAATTTTATGGCAAAAATGCTCATAATTTTTTATTATTCCAAATGGGGCCTTGAACTTTTCTAAACTTTCGATAGTTCTCTTTCAGGTTACAACCAAGTGACACACATTCTTTGTTCTTTTTTTTTTTCTTCACAGAATTAAGGAATTATGCATTGTAGGGGGCACTTTAGGTGTATAAAATCCAATCTATACAACAGGTGCACCCCCACCATGATGATTAGCTACAACAAAATCTAATCAAATCCAATCATCAGGTGAGTCAGACCATAGAAAATAATATAACCTACTCAAACCTCCAAGTTTACTATGGGACCCCAATAATTCGATTGGTCTGATTTATAGGTCATGTGATCATCATGTTGGGGTACACATATTGGATGTGTTGGATATCATATATACATTAAGTGGGCCCTAGAATGCTTGAGTCCACCTCTCTTACTAGAAAATAGATAAAGTGGATTAGACATTTAACCTCATGAGGAAGACTATTTTGAAAGTTTAGAAAAGTAGGGCCTTTTTGAAAAGCATACACTCTTAAGTCGATGCGTGGACATCATGGTAGGTGGTTGAGAGGTAGTTATCTCATCATCGCTTGCACATGGTGGCACCTAACTTGGTTACCCCACACCCATGCATTGTAACCCCACATCAGGTGGGGACACTTGCAGGAAGCAGAATGCGTGGTGTGCCACAAACCATTCAAATTGGTGCTATGTTGACATCACCAAGTTCTGTGGACCTCACTATGATGTCTGTGTTATATTTGTTGGAGTTAGTGCACTATAAAACTATTCGTGCCCTTATCCACTAGCCACATGGATGTGATTGGACGGATCTCAACAGTTGATTGTGGTGACCATGGGTCCTATATTGAACATGTGATATGCCTTAGAAAAATTTAGTGTTGCTTTCATTCATTAGGTTTATTAATGAGTGATTCCTCTAGTGGTCCTTGGGAACTTGAGATTGGACATGACAATCATTAGAGCTAGACACAAACTAGCTCGAAAGCTCAGGTCAGATAAATTTAAAAAAATTTGGCTTTGATTGGTTCAAATAGAAGTTCAAACAAAACTAAGCCTCGGAGTCAAGCTTGTTTAAAAAAAACATACCAAGCTCAAACCAGGGTAGTACCGACAAATCGTAACTCAAAGCTCAGCTTGAATAAGCTCGGCTTGATTCAGATTAATTCGTCTCGTAGATTGTATGCACACTATTTCCTGTGGTGTGATCCACTTGAGCTATGGATATGATTCAATTCTGGGATCATATCCTAAAATGATATGTAAAAATGGATGGATGGCGTGGATAATACATAATACATACATACATATATATATATATATATATATATATATATATATATATATATATATATATATATATATAGATGGGAAAAGGTACTATGCGGTCAACCTCATGGGAAGTTCCCATGAGGTCGAGTTGTGTGGGCCCCACTGTGATGTGTGGTGGGCATCCACACCATGCATTTTGTGGGTCCCCTGTTGATTATGGGATATCCCAAAAATCATCTGTATCCAGAACTCACGTGAGCCATACCAACTGAAAGAGTGTAAAATCATGCTTACAACATCTAAAATCACTTGTTGGGCCCACCTGAGTTTTGGATATAGTTGATGTCACGCCCCAAACCCAGGGACCGGACTCACTAAATTCCCGATCGCCGACCTTGGTGCCAACAGCCTCTGTAGTACCCCATTCTCGGCTCCTAGCTCTCATGTGCCAGGTTCCGATCCTGGGATCCTACCAGGAGGATTTTCAGGATAAATTTTTTTTGTACAGGAGCATAATCAAAACCATAAAACATCATCAAATATCCACTAATAAGTTTGTTGAGTACAGTGCTGGAAAGGGAAATACAACATGAAGCAGAAGTCCAAAATATCAGGTACATGAACCGCGCTCAACGCTGCTGAGATGCTCTAGTACCTGCAGTGTAAACAAACGCGCATGAGCTTCCTACGAAGCTCAGTAGAGTGCATGTGTGCGCGTGTGATACATATGAAAAGTATACAGATATCAGAGTAAGCGAAAGTAGTAGAGGGCTAAGTTACTAAGTTTATGAATGCTATTAGCCATCCCAAGGCTATGCGATGCAAGGGCCTACATGGCCGAGTGTTACATGCTAGAGATGCAATGCAAACATGTCAATCCTCAACTGATCCACATATCAAAATAGTTCTCATCTGGGACATCACCGGGGTCTAGTATACTCTAATATTGGCCGCGCATAACCAAGAGAGTATTAAAAGACCTCACTATCCGCCTCGTCAGTGGTATGCCAATGCCTACCCAGCTCGCCGATAGCGGACCCATTCCATGAGCTGGTCAGACTCGACCTAGCTTACAGCCCACTGCACCCGGGCGGATAAGGTCACACCCCTTTCCAACCGACCTCGACACAGTGGGAGACGCGGCCTACTGGTATTTGGCACACTGGCGCTCATGTTATCCACTCGGTCTCGACGCTGGAGCATCCTACTGGTACCACATGGTTTAGGGACTTTCACCCAAGGACATCCATAGCGCCCACGTACTAGAACAAGTTTCCGGTGTCCAATACTGCCAACCATGATGTGACTATGGTGGCCACCACCCCAATGCTGCTAGGGGGTGAAAGCGATCGTGACATACATAATGCGAAATGCATGAGTCATAAATCCAAATCATGCACCAAACTTACGCATACTGCGCAATCATGTGGGGCGACCCTGTCTCACATGGGTCCCCTAAGTATAACAAGCCAACTAGTATATGCTATGGTTAATCATGATCCATAACAGGCATACAAATGATGCGTATGGGCATATGAATGAGCATGGTATTCATTATACTAAGCATGTTATCAGTGTGACTTATCAAGCTAATCATACTAGCATGTTACCAACATATCATGTAACACTGGCCTTAAAAGGCCCAATATATATATAGAGAGTGGGACCCGGACTGTGGGTCCCATTGGAAATGTAAAAGTCTTCGTGGCATAGTCCACTTGAGACCACATCGGCCCCATACTTGGGCCTGCACATACAAGGTAGGTCGACAAAATATATGTACGGCATGGTAAATCATATACATCATGGTGGAGCTAATAGATACATCACGTTGGGACCCATAGGGTGGGCCACCTGCTGGGCAGCGTGGTACCCATCTAGTCCCAATAAGTTTTGAATCAAGCAGATATTTGTGTTTTCTCCTTCATCCATATCCATGTGATCTTATGAACCGGTTGGATGGCAAATAAACATCACTGTAGAACCTAGAAAGGTTTGTTGGAAATCATTATCCCCACTATAGCATGGTCCACTTGACATTAGGATATGCTTAAATTTTGGGCCCAGCCACTTATGAATAGGTTGGGTGACAAATAAACATCATTGTAGGACGGGGAAGGTTTCAATGGTGGAGATCATTATTTCCACTGTTGTTCCTTGGCATGGCCCACTTGCCATTTTGGATATACTTAAATTTGGGCTCAGCCACTAAAATGAGCTGGGAAAAACATATGGACAGAATAGGTAAGGCACATACATTCTAGGTGGGCCCAACGAATGGGGCCCATAGGGACGCCCAGAGGGCTGCTGGGCAGCAGCGTCCCCTGGACGCTGTCTGTCCAGCGGTCACATGTTTATATATATATATATATATATATATATATATATATATATATATATATATATATATATATATATATATATATATATATATATATGTTCTCACTAAGTGGGGCTCACAGAATTTTCCGATCAAGCCGATATTTTTATTTTTCCTTCTTCCATGTATGTGTGAACTTATGAACAGGTTGGATCTCAAATAAACATCACGGTGGGCCATGAGAAGGTTTCAACAGTAGAGCCACTGTCCCTACTGTTTTCTGTGGTGGGGCCCCCTCGAGACTTGGATCTGACTCCTTCTTGGGGTCATGCCCTAAAATGATCTCCCCAACTGGATGGACGGTGTGGATACAGCACATGCATCATGGTGGGACCCACGAGTGGCCCACCAGCTGGCACGAGCCAGCGTCCTGGACGCTGGTACTACCAGCGACAGCGACGCTGCCTCTCCTTGTTTTTTTTTTTTGTACTTATATCATGTGGGGCCCACATGGGACTGATCCACTTCGTTCATCAGGTTCCCCATCTCATGGGGGACCCAACAAGCCCAATATTGGATATGTAAATAGGTCTAGAAACATTAAAGTGGGCCGAAGAATATCTGACAGTAGGAATCATTATTTCCACTGTTTTATGCGGTGCGGTCCACTTAAGATTTGGATCGGCTTCATCTTTTGGCCTTGGCCCTAAAATGATCTGGGAAAACAAGTGGATGGCGTGGATGGAACACAAACATCAAGGTGGGTCCCACGTGTGGGGACCCATTACAGCGTCCCAGTGACGCTGGACGTTCCAGCGTCAGAACGTCCAGACGCTGGACGTCCAGTGCCTCTTTGATTTTTTTGTTTCTTTTTTTTATTTTTTTATATTTGTGGTCATTTCAAGTGGGGCCCACTTAGGGACAATCCACCCCATTCATCATGTTCCCCAGATCGTTGGGGTCCTAACAAGCCCAATATTGGGCAGGTGATGTGGTTCACAAACATCACGGTGGGTCCCAAAGTCTCAACAGTCGGCTTCATTACCTCCACTGTTTTCTATGGTGTGGTCCACCTGAGATCTGGATCTTCTTTATTTTTGGCGTCCTGCCATAAAATGGGATGGAGAAACAGCTGGACGGCGTGGATTAGATGCATACATCAAGGTGGGTCCCACGTGTGGGGACCTTGCCCAACGCCCAAAAGGGCTGCCTTGCTGGGCAGCAGCGTCCTCTGGACGCTGTCTGTCCAGCGGGTAACTTCCTCTCTCTTTCTTTTTTATTTATTTATTTATTATTATTATTATTATTATTATTATAATAGGAAGGTGGGGCCCATTCATGGATGATCCAATCCTTTCATCTAACTGTCCATCACAAGGTGGGCCCAAAAGAAAACAAAGAAAAGGAAGTAAATTAAGAAAAATGGGGGTTTATGCCCCTTGCACTCACCTTGATGGATGGTTGGATTGGATCGGGTTGATGATCGGATGATCCGGACGGTCAGGATGATGGTTGAGGTCCTCCAAGCTTGGATCTCCTCCTACAATTCCCCTAACCTCTCTCTTGATCACTCAAATCTCTATCTTCTCTCAAATCTTTCTCTTTCTCTCTCTTCTCAAATCTCTTTCTTCTCTCTCTCTCTCAAATCTCTTCTTGCAAATATGGGAAGGTGAGGAGGCCTCATCTCCCCCTACGTATGGTATTGTATGGGGGGAGAGAGAGAAGGAATCATGGGTGATGATGGCTAGCATGGGAGAGGGGTATGGGGGGTATGGGCCTTGGTTAACTTTGGAGGAGAGAGGGGGATGGGGGGTATGGTGTGTGTAGAGTAGGGGTAATGAGAGGGGTATGGGTGAGGTGATGGTGATGGATTTGATTGATTAGACATATTCTTGAAATTTGTGCAAGTGGGGCCCACGCCACACACGCATTGCGCGGCCCACCTCGGATTACGTGATTAATCATAACTTACACACCGGGTATCGCAATGGGGGCGTGCCACGCGGCGTTGGAGTCGCAGCGCCTACGCGGTCGCCAGGGTATAGGTCTCGGGTCGATGCGATACTAAAACAGGGTCGCGATCAAGGCTCGTTAATCTGGTCCATCCGGGATATACCGGCACCGAAAATTAAGCGTACGGAGGGCAAATAAGGGTACGGGTCTTACAGTTGAAACT
This sequence comes from Liriodendron chinense, assembly GCA_003013855.2. NCBI lineage: Eukaryota > Viridiplantae > Streptophyta > Magnoliopsida > Magnoliales > Magnoliaceae > Liriodendron > Liriodendron chinense. Next base: position 524,982 of record PVNU02003798.1, on the reverse strand, counting down.
TGGTGTGACCTCTTATTTAAGTGGGACAGGAACAATGGATGGGATGGATCTCTCAACCACATCTCAGTCGGTCCTATAAATGATCATAAAGGTTTGAATGGGTGGATATCTACTCTTAATTGTTGTCTATGGTGTGGCCTACCCAAGTCATGGATTGGCCTGCGTTTTAGGCCCATGGCCCACCGTGAAATGGTGCATCTAACTGATGGTGTGGATACCCATCACACATCACAACGGGGCCCACACAGCTCAACCTCATGGGAGCTTCCCATGATGTCGACCGCATAGTACCTTTTCTATATATATATATATATATATATATATATATATATATATATATATATATATATATATTATGCACACTGTTTCCTTGCACTTGTAAAGTTATTCTTGTGTACTTTTATTTGGCAAAGGCTTTTATATGTTTACTTTGAAGTTTCACTCCTCTTTTAGATGATGTTAAATATCATGTTAGTAAGATACTTTTGTATTTTTTTGTGTTATTTCTAACTTTTTTAATTTTTTTATTAAAAAAAAACCTCCACCTATTTGAACTTGGCTTGACCTGATTTGAAATTTTCGACCAAACCGATTCTGGCCCAAATTAGATTTTTCTGGAGCAAACTAAACTCGAGCTACATGGGTCCGCCTGAAACCCAAATAGGGCCAATTCACAAGCTGGGGTGGCACAAATACGAGCTAAACCCAAACTGGGGCTAACTCGGTCCAGCCCAGATCATTGCTCACCTTTAACGATCATTGACCTGGGAGGGTCATGGTCCATGAATCTTAGTACCCTATTAGACCATGACCGTCATAGGTGCATGGGGACACACCTGTGGATATTAGTTCATGAGATGTACAGTCATCTTGTGTGAGGAGACTAACTTGGATCAGGATGGATAGTCTCTACCATCGGGAGCCCATTTGGTGTCGGTTTATGCCTTGCCCTTATCCTGCACAACAGTGTGACTGTGTCATGAATAAAGGATCTAGGTTTGAACCTTTGGTCACTCACATTGGTGGATCAAAATTAAGTTAACAGTCTGGGGGCTCATTAGCTTGGACTGTAATAATGAGATCAGGACTTGATGATGCATGAAAGACGATTTTATCCTTAGACCTAAGAACATGTAAGGGTTACGATCTTGACTAGTCGGATTTGGCTCTTCCTACGAGGTTTATGCATGGGCTAATAAAGTGGACGTAGCTGGATATTTCCATCAAGAGTTGTTGATTCTTGCACGGGTCAACAAGGGATCCATTGGTTTGCCAAAGAACATGTTTATGGCTTTGATCTAGATAGATCAGGAACTAATTAAGTGGTTTTTTCCATTAAACTAGAACTTTAAATGTTTTAATTGATTTTTCAAAAGTTTTTAATTGTTGAAAATTTGTTTTAACCGTTAAAATTGTTTTGAACGCACTTTATGATAACTTGATAACTTATATCTGATGGTTCACTTTTAATTGGCACGGGATATGATCATTAGTAGATACGTTATGGTAGTGGAGGGATTAAATCATGAGTATATGCATAAATGAGGTGGATTGATGGGCTTCCTTCATAGTAAGTTACACTAAAGTCCGTAGGATGGCGGAGCACCATACTAGGTATACCCTTGAAATTCTAACTCCTTAATTATATGATCATATCCCAGAGGAGAGGTAGAGCTAGCCGTGGACTTCCGTACCTCATGGGACGTGTCAGTGTGAGGAAAAAGAGAAAATATGTTAAAGAGTAGAGACCCACTTCATCATCTTCGATTGCCCTCATGTATGGTCCACTTATGTGGATGATATACATCTTTCTTGGCACCTACCAGAGGATTAGATGTTGGGTTATCTTGATTCACTGGTACTGGGATAGATCAAGGAGAGATCCTTAGAGGTCGGCATTGACAGATCGACATCACAGATATCTTTTCATGCATATTGCATGCAGGTATAATTTCCACTATTTTTATATATTGTTATATTATATAAATATGATTTTATTGTAAACGGGGATTCTTGGGATGATTTGTGTGTTATATCCAAACCATTTTCCCATTTAGCAAGATTGTTTTAGGACTTGAGCCAAAAAATGAGACAGGTCTAAAGCTCAAGTGGACCACATCATAGAAAGCAGTGGGGTTTTGAATATCTATCATTGAAAAATTATTGGGGTCACAGAAGTTTTGGATCAATTTAATATTTATTTTTTTCTCTTATCCATGTTTGTGTCACCTCATGAATAGGTTGGATGACAAATAAACATCATGTTGGCCCTAGGAAACTTTCAACGGAGGGAATCATTGTCCTCATTGCTTTGTGTGGTGTGGTCCACTTGAGGTTTGGATCTGTCTCATTTTTTAACTCAAGCCTTGAAACACCAAATGGGCAGATAGTTTGAATATAACACATACATCAAGGTGGGCCCCACAAAACTTGGTGATGTCAACACATCACGGAGGCGGTGGTGCGTTGACGTCACCAAGTTCCATGGGCCCCACCATGATGTCTGTCTTATATCCACATCGTCCATCCATTCAGCGAGATCGTTTTAGCGCATTGGGCAAAAAATGAGGCATATCCTAAGCTCAAGTAAACCACATCACAGAAAGCAAGAGGGATTGAACACCTAGCAATGAAAACTTCTTAGGGGACCATGGAAGTTTTGGACCAAAGTTGATATTTGTGTTTTCCCTTCATTTAGGTTTATGTGATGTTTTGGACAAGTTGGGTGAAGAGTAGGCATCATGGTGGACCCTGGAAAGGTTTCAACTGTGGGAGTCATTGTCCCCATTGCTTTATGTGCTGTGGTTCTCTTAAGCTTTGGATCTCCCTCATTTTTTGACCAATGTCACAAATCATATGGAAAAATGGATGAACGGTGTGGATATAACACATACATCATGGTGGGGCCCATAGAACTTGGTGATGTCAACACAACACCGACCTCCATGGTGTGTTGACGTCACTAAGTTTTATGGGCCCCACCTTGATGTATGCGTTATATTCAAATCGTCTGCCCATTTGGAGAGATTATTTTATGGCTTGAGCCAAAAAATGAGACACATCTAAAGCTCAAGTGGACCACACCACACAAAACTATGGGGAATGATTCCCATAGTCGAAAGCTTCCCAGGACTAGCATTATATTTATTTTTCCATCCAACCTGTTCTTAAGGTCACAAAGGCTGGGATGAAGGAAAAATAAATAAATATCAGTTTGATCCAAAACTTCTGTGACTCCTAATAAGTTTTCAATGACAGATGTTTAATCCTTGCTGCTTTCTATGGTGTGGTCCACTTGAGCTTTGAATCTACCTCATTTTTTTGGCCCATGCCACAAATGATCTGGCAAAATGGATGAACGATGTGGATATAACAAATACATCATGGTGGGGGCCATGGAACTTGGTGATGTCAACACACCATCTCCTCCGTGATGTATTGACGTCACCAGGTTTTGTGGGCCCCACCTTGATGTATGTGTTATATTAAACCATCCACCCATTTGGCATTTTAGGGCTTGAGCAAAAAAATGAGACAGATCAAAAGCTCAAGTGGACCACACCACAAAAAGCAATGGGGACAATGATTCCCTTCGTTGAAAGCTTCCTTGGGGCAACATGATGTTTATTTGGCATCCAACCTGTTCATGAGGTGACACAGACATGGATGAGGGGAAAAATAAATATCAGATTGATCCAAAACTTTTGTCTCCCAATAAGTTTTCAATGATAGACGTGCAATTCCCAGTACTTTCTGTGGTATGGTCCACTTGAGCTTTCGATCTGTCTAATTTTTGGGCTCAAGTCCTAAAACGATGTTGCCAAATGGGCTGATGGTTTGGATGTGACACGTACATGATGGTGGGGCTCACAAAACTTAGTGATGTCAACACACCACAAAAGGTTGGCACACACTCAATGCTTCCGCACACCATGCAGTCCACTTTTAAAAGGTAACATTGTCTTGAAAGTTTAAAGAAAGTCAAGGCCTTTTCTTTTAAAAATAGTGGAGTGGAGAATTGTGCAACCCATGTGACATGTTTATAACAAGTCTAAGAAATGCACTTCACCGTAGTGATCGTAAGAACAAAAACTCTAGTTGATCAAATCATAAGATGACACAAACTTAGAATTGGTTGTTTTCTATCATAGTATATCTAACCTTTACACCGTGGCATGGTATTTTTTTCTTCTTTTTATCTAGCAATCATGGTGGGGCGCATTTCTTAGACAAGTTGGATGTCAGATGCATACTACCTGTGCCCATAATTCTCAATTCTCCACTTTTTAAACTTTTGAAAGAAAAATAAATTAATGAGGATATTTACATGTATAATTTCTCCTTAAAAAAGCAGCACATTGTATTTTTGGTCCCCAAACACTATTTGGTAAAATCCTAATTCTAGAGAAAATTTAAACTTTACCTAGTTCAATGCTTTTAATGGATTGAAAGTTATCATGCTCCTAGTTGCATTGGGACACGTAGATACATCCATTGATTTAGACCATTCATCGAGTCCAGTGCAAATTTCATGTAGTACTGTGCAAACTTCATATTGAATTAAAAAAATATTAACCATCTGATCAATGGCTTTTAATATGGATGGTCAATACCGTTCACAAAGAAATTGATCTAATTAACAATTTTATCCATTTATATATTACGTCTCATAATGGATTGCATATGATTTTAAAGAATTACTTTTATTAGTGTTGTTATTCAATTTGGCCACACGGGCACACGTATAATGTATAGCCTGATTTTGTTTATGCGTGTGCGTATATTATGTGCCAGGTATGCTTAAATTGTATTAAACTCCAATCGTACCAAACACATTGTGACTGTAGGTGCCGTGAAGATTGGCTTAACTACTCAACTACTAATTGATACGGAGATCAGGTGATTTTATGAAGAGGAGGGTTAGTGCTTCATATGGATTATTTTTACCTTGAAGACGTGGACTTTTATGACAACGGTGATAATTTGATCGTGTTTACCCACAAAAAAAAAATAAAAAAAAAAATGTAAGAAAGCCAAACAAGAATTTAAAGGTTGAATGCTGATTGTATGTGTGTAGTTGGAGTATAATCGACATACAAAAGTGTGGGTTTGGCTCTTTAGCTTAGTGGTAGACGGACTCTATTTTAAGCTAAGATCATGAGATTAAGTGCCCACGTTGTGTGGGCGTGTGTGTAAAAAGAAATCGGTATATAAAAGTAAATAAATAAGAAAAAGTCATCGACAGTGGTTCAAGTGGGCAAGATGATCGTGGATATAATGATCTTTTTAGATTTGGATGGTTGCAAAACCTAAACAATCATAAGATGGTCATGGCTTTTGGTTACTTACTGCAACATGGTATTGAATAGTAGTAGAGAGGCAAAACTACTAAGTTATGATAAGATTAATGTCCATGAGAGACGAAAGATTGATAGCGTTGAACCAAAGTGGAGAGGCTATAAAAAAGTTAAGCTATAATAAGATAAGTGTTCATGAGAGACGAAAGATTGATAGGTAGTGTTAAGCTGAAAAGAGTTGTATTTGACTAGATTGAAAATGATTTGAAGCTCTTTATTCTACGTTGGTTTTATGGACTTGGAGAGGCAGTAATTATACGTGTAGTTCCTTGACTTTCAAAATTGACATTCAATATGGTCTCTTAACTTTTGAAATTGGTGTTTGATAAATTAGTAGTCTTGGCTTAACACTTTTTGTTTTTTAGATAAGCCAGCTACAAAATATATACTTTCATTTATAGGTCGTACTTCCATGTTTGGACGATTTCCCCCTTTGCACACACCACTTCATAATCTTTGGATATGTGTGGCCGCATGTCATTGAATTTGGCCAATCAAATTTGGCCGCATGTCATTGAATGTCACCAACTTTCCTATACAGCGACAAATACTTTTCTTAAAATACATTATATTTGTATCCTATGCTGCTTGCCATGTGCCATCAAAAGAATGAATGCTTCTAAGGTTTCAGTAGTTTGCATGCCTTGGAACATGTTAGCCTTCTAGTACGCGTACGCAGAGGAGCTATTTGGGATCCTCAAGATCTCCTTTTATGCTCCCCAAGTACTATTCTTTGCCTCTGTATGAGTGTACCAAACTGCAGCATCCAAGGTTAGGAAATCATAACCAACCCATCCATAGCTTGGGAAATGAATGTGTTCTTGAGTTAATGAACCGTCCAGATTAATCAATAGATCTTCACAAATAAGATGATACAACTAGGAGCACTGGAGCATCTCTCTTGTATATATTTATATGTTCTTAGAAAACTAACAATAGAGAAATTTCCATCTGTGAGCCTCAAGTTTGACGCACTAGTTAAAATAGACTTCCAAAAACTTTACTTTTTTGTTCTAAACTCCATTTATACGGACATGTTTTTCCAGGCAAAAATAACCTTGGAGCATTTGGTGAATTTTCCCGAATGATCAGTAAATTGACAATGAATTCGGTGAGTTGACAATGAATTTGGTGAAATTCACCAAATTCTCAATCAATCGATGAATTTCACCAAGGGTATTTTTGTCTAAAAAAAACATATCAGTATAGATGAAGTTTAGAATGTGAAAATAAAGTTCTAGGAGGTCCATTTTGGCTGGTTAGTTAAAATTGAGGTTTACAAATGACAATTTCTCCTCATAATATCCCGCTATTATCATACAATATTTCAATCACACATCAAATCATGATAATATCCTTATCTTGCTTTTGTCAGGACTTGTGTGTTCCGCCAATTTATAATTTTAAAAATTACTTATTAATGGGAGATGCTCTAGTGCTATCAGAGCAGTGTAAGTTGCTCCTAGTTGCATTGGTTCACTTGGGCATTCTGTCGATCAATCTGAACCGTCCATTGAGTTCAGAAGATATTTCTTTGGGGTAAAATACAACCATTGGACTGATAAGATTATCCAATCCATCCTTTATTTGCCCTTATTTTCCATGGCTATTCTTTTTCGAAGCTAAGGATGTGATAGTTGCAATTGCCTGTATAAATTGATGCTTTAAAATCACAAGCAATCCATGATGGATCCCAACAAACAGATGGATCAAATGATTGATTGCACCTAATAGTGTAAATGATCTCCACTGTTTGTTTTAAAATCCATTGATCCAATGGTCGATATTTGTCAGATTGGTGTAATATTTCTAAGGTAGCCATGAACCATGTGTTCGACCTAATGAACGGTCCAGATCAATCCATTAGACCGCTTAACTCTTCAAGTACAAATAGGAACACTATAACTTATAGTGCTTTGAGAGCACTGGAGAATTTCTTAATTAATGATCAGCGCACCGAGAGTACTTAAGTTATGGTGCTCCTGGTTGCATTCTGATACTTAGACAGTCCATTCAATCGATCTGAGCTGTCCATCGGATCTAAATTCATTTCTTAGTCTATGAAGTTAAAATCACCAATGAAACAGTTGCAACCATCTGATCAATAGACTGCAAGATGGACGGTCAAAGATAATTTGTGAAAGATGAGTGTAATATACGATTTTCAGCCATCCATCCATCCGGGGCAAATTGGTCTTTTGATAAATGCTCAAGGAAAGCGATGGACCGTAGGTTGCGGAATGCGGACGTGACGAGTCGTTTGATGCTCTGGCAGTGCTTGATGGTCCATACCTATTCACTCGGACGTCCGTACAGTTAATCTAAACCGTCCATAAATTGATTCAGAAACCCTGACATCCGATTAACGGACAAAACTGGTTGAAATCAGACAATGGGTTACTGCCGATCCTAGCTGTACATTAGATGTATGCCGTACATAATCGACCATCCATACGTTTGGACGCGGATTGTGTAGTGAGGTGCTGACCACCCTTTAGAGTGGTGTGAAGACTCTGTAGAGCCCACCGTGATGTATGTGTTTCATCCACACCCTTCATCTGTTTTTTTCCAGCTCATTTTAAGGGAAAAGACTAAAATTGAAGTACATCCAATGCTCAAGTGGACCACATGGCAGGAAACTGTGGAAAATGAACGCATACTGTTTAAAACTTTTTGTGGGCCATAGAAGTTTTGGATCAAGCTAATATTTATATTTTCCCTTCATCCAGGTCTGTGTGGCCTTATGAACAGGTTGGATGACAAATAAACATCACCGTAGGCGCTAGATATGTTTCAACAGTGGATACCATCATTCTCATTGTTTTCTGTGGTTTGGTCCACTTGAGCTGCTTTAATTTTGGGCTATTGCCCTAAAATGAGCTGAAAAAATGGACGAACGGTGTGGATTAAACACATACATCACGGTGGACCCCACAGTCTTCATACCTCGGTAAAGGGTGGTGAACATGCATCTTTCCACTTCAATTTTTATTTAATGAGCCAATCCCTGCTGGGGCCACCCTTTAGACGAGAGTGGATTGGGGGCAAAGAGATATATATGTGCCCGGGGCTGCGTGGGTCCATAGAGATGTCCGTGGAAAATCCACTCCGTCCATATATTTTTAAAGACCACATTAGAACAGGATGCAAAAAATCAGGCAGATCCAAAACTCAGGTGGGCCGTACCAACAAAACAGTGGGAACAACAACGTTCACCATTGAAACCTTTCTGGAGCTGACCATGATGTTTTTATACCATCCAAACCGTTCACAGAACTACTACCACTAAGATAAACTGTAGGAACAAATATCATCCTGATAAAAAACTTATGTCTCTGCTAAGGTGTTCAATCCCCACTGTTTCGTGTGGTACACATGAGTTTTAGATCTCCCTGGTTTTTAGAATTCTGTCCTATTGTTGTCTTTAAAAACAGATGGACGGTGTGGATTTGTCACGGACATCTCTATGGACCCACACAGCCTCGGCCGGGTCACACGCAATCCGCTTCCCACTTGGACCGTTGGACGGCATGTTGGGAGCGGATTAGGTGCTACCCGGATAACACGTCAGTGGCTGTTGCAATGATCGTGGGCCCACTTTGATGTATCTGTTATATATCCACTCCGTCCATCAGTTTTTTACATCTCATTTAAGGGCATGATTCCAAAAATGAAACATATCGAAATCTCAAGTGGACCACAAAGTACCGATCGAATGCAACCATTAAAAACTTCTTGTAGTACAAATGTTTTGGATCAAGCTGATATTTGTGTTTTCCCTTCATCCAGGTTTTTGTGACCTTATCAACATGTTGGATGGAAAATAAACCTTATGGTGGGCCCTAGGAAGTTTTTGGTGGTAAGCGTTCAATTCCTGTGGTGTGGTCCACTTGAGATTTGGATCTGCTTCATTTGTTTTGAAAAATGATATAAAATTAGATTAAGAAACTTATGTACGGTGTGGATATATAAAAAATACATCAAAGTGGGTTCCACAATCAGCGAAACACCCACTAACGTGTTACCCGAGTAACACCTAACTACTTCCTCATGCGACACCTCTGCCATTATCTCTTCCGATCAATGCTTTCCATTTTTGGTTCCAGAGTCAGGGGCAATTTCGTAAATTAGTACAGAACGGACGCTTTTTTCTTCCTTTTCGTACCCTTTTCGACTCGATTCTCAGACATGAATATCCATTGAGAACTTTTGAATCCAACTCCATCCACCAACCGTTTCAATCACTTCCAGTTTTCAATATCAGATTTCCTCTCTTTGAAGAATCTATAAATACACAGATATCAATGGCTACTAGCATGAGAAGGCCTCTTCAATCTCTTTTGAGGAGGATTTGTAGTGCTAGTAGAAGGGAAATGAGTGCAATTCCTCAAGGCAGCCGATCATCTTCCTCTTCTGAGGAGCTCATGAAGACGGAATCTGAATACAGTGCCCACAAGCAAGTTCCTTCTCATTCAATCTCTTTTTGAATTTGTTTCCTTTCATTTTGGGCTGTTGGGATTATCTTTAGAGGATTTCCTTCACACCCATTTGGATTTTCTTGTTTGGTTGCTCGAATTTTTTGTTTTAATCCGATTTCTTTCTTTCATTTTAGACTGTTTGGATGCGTTTTAGATAATTTCATTAACACCCATTTGGATTTCCTTGTTTGATTTCATGTTTGGTTGCTGGAATTATTTGTTCTAATCCAATTTCATCTTACCTTTTTTTTTGCATACATGAATATATACATGTGCATCCATATAAAGTTATAAACAGAGAAATGCTCACATCAAAACGGTTGGATGAGAAGTTACTGTTCAACCAATCTATAAGTTCCAACCTTTCATGCGTTTGTGAAATCCAACCCATCCAATGTGTTTGCCCAACCACAAGGATCATCTAGTGCAAAAATCAGCCCATTCTACTAATTAAGCGGGCCACACCATAGAAAACAATGTATAACCGTTGATATAATAAAGAAATATTGGTGTGGCACCCTTAATGGGTGGGAGTTGACTAGGCTGATTTTTGTGTAAGGTGACCCTCATGGTGTGGCCAACATTATGGACGGGTTGGATGTTGCACAAGCATGATAAGATGAAAAATATTTGTTGACCCGAGGAAAAATTAACAGACCAATCGGTTGGATCTCTCATATAAACATACATATACATGTATATAGACGAGTATATACGATACACATATATATCTACATTTGTAGGTAGATGATATACATATACACATATACCTTTCTAGGCCTTTTGGCTAAGTTCGAGTGTAGTATCTTTCTTAGCAGTTTAATATCTGATACGTGGGCCATTGGGTCACATGATATTAAATTAATTTCTTGTAGGGGACGACCTACCACAGTCACTGCTGGGGCCCTCAAGCGTCGTCTATTCATTGCACTACTACACGGGCCTGGCGCACCCCTTTAACACACACGTACATGTACAGATACACAGATACACATATATAGAGATGTACATGTAAAGAGAAATGAAATACATACATATGAACATGCATGTACTTTTCTTATCGATGTTTCCATATTGGTTTGCTTCAGTATTTGATTTTGTATTCTTTTCTAGTAGTTCTTCTCCAAATGGTTTCTGTTCACTGCATGTGTAGCCTTTCATCTTTGTAGATTTGGGGATCATCTGACATACATACATACTTGTAAAAAATATATTGGCAGATGAGGAATGCTAATATAAAATATATGTGCACATGAGGAATGCTACTATGTTGCTCTCACCATAGAGGTTCAATCCAGCTTTTTCCTAAAGCTACACATGGCCAATGTTTTAAATATCAACAATATCAGCCGATATATCCCCGATATATCTTGTATCCCACTTGTGCGATACGAAACGCACGGGTAGTGCTGATATATCCCACATGTTTGATCTGGTGAGCATTTTCAATTTCCAATCCCCTTCTTTTTTATTCAAATTATGTTAAATTAGTGTCAAATGGTTACAAATCCATTGGTTCTTCATGTTTTGCATGAAAAATCATGGAGTTGGAGCTTTGATTTTGATATCCATTGGTTCTTCATGTTCTCCATGTCTTTTTTTGAAATTTTCCTTCAACTAGTTGTTAATTGAGACTAATTTCTTAGTATTTAGGAGTATTTGATGAAATGATAATCACATACACTATACTATCGAAATTTGTGTAGGTGGTCCAATTTGAGGAAAATTTCCAAATTTCCAAATTTCTTTGCAATGTTGCACTCCAAACATGAAATCAAGCATGTATGAGGGCTGATCTACTGATTTGTTGAGTCCTTGTCAATTTTCAGAAAGTAAAAAACATTTTTCATTAAAAAAATAATAAAATATTAATTTTTTTTTTTGAAATTTACGTTCAACCAACTGTTAATTGAAACTAATTTCGAAGTATCTAGGAGTGTTTGATGAAATGATCATCACATACACTCTAGATGCTATGCATTCAATTTGAATATAGTTGCATTAGTTCAGTAAGACAACGCATAGCTTAGGATCCTATACAAAGGAAACCTATTATGTGCACTTTTTTTTTTTTTTTTGAGATGTTATAATTTAAAAGTGTGTATTAAGGTCATTTTTAACAATCCCTGAAGTTTCGTTGAAAAATTCAACCAATTTCCTAATGTTTCCCAAAAAGTGCGATAAATTACCCGATACAAATGATATATCCCGTGTGATGACCGATATGTTTATGTATCACAAGGGTGCGACAGGTAACAAGATACCAATATTTCGAACAACCCGCTTGGCAAAGATGTGTGATAAATTAGGACCATTGATCTGGTAGGCCACCATGTGGATGATCTGTATTGGAAAAATCGTAGTGATTGGACAAATCTAACAGTCCAGTTGTTATAAGTTTTGATGGTTGAATCCGCGCCATGCCTCCAACTGTTCCTTTTTCTGGCCACTGGTCAGAGGGCTACCCTGTTCAATCCCATACCAATATGGGATATTGCCTATCCACTTGTTGGTTCACCAGATGACCAAGACTGATAATTACATGTTTTTCTCAGATGTACCATGAAGATGAAGCTGCACAAACCTTCTATGACAACAGCTGCATATTAGCATTCCTCATGTGCAGATACAGAGATATATACATATATAGATATACAATATAAGTATAGAATCTATAGATATACACATGTATAGATGTAGTTTTCTTATGAATGTTTTACATGGTTTACACTCAGTATCTTTTTTTTTTAATGTTTTTTTTTTTTTTAATTTTTCACTGGTTCTTTGCTAATGGGCATAGTTCATTGTATGGTTTTGTAACCTTTTGTGGATTTGATTATAACATAAAGAGTAACTTTCTACTACGATTCACGATCTCTCTTAGATCTTCCAGGACAGTTAACAAAGTCTTTTTACAGATTAGTTGTATTACTGGCAGCTGGTTGTTGAGATTTGGGATGCGTTGGGATGAACAGGTGGATTGCATTGTGAAGATTCAGTTTAATGAAGAGGAAATACTGAAAATGAATGATTTTAGCTAGTATGTACAGTGAGGAAATTGCCATCAAACTGCAGTTACGTAACTTGAAAGTAACGTAATGGTAATTTGGAGGCTCGACCCTCTCTATTAATGTTAAGGAAATTACAATCTGGTTCTGCATTTTATTAGATACAATTGCAACTCAATGGGATTTTTATCCATACGCACCTTTGGAGATTTCGATTCAATGGTCATATGAGATACCCACAAGAAATTTCTTATAAAGCACCCAACTCAAAGAAGGGTTATTGCATCTCTATACATACTAAAAACAAATAGTTAATTCGTTCTCCTTATTTACAATTTGGCTATGTGACCTATGATGCTAGGCCAATGTTTTAAATAGCTCATGCTATATAGAATTTAGCTTACACTACATAGCTATATAGAATTTAGCTTACACTACATAGAGGGGTTTTGCCTTGACACTATGTTGCTCATGAAAATAGCTTAAGTCGCATGTAGCCTATGCTACAAGCTAATTTGCATATACCACAACTACATAGCCCACGCTAAGCTCTAGATAGCTTATACTAGAAAGTTATTTTTCACCAAAACATTAAAATCAATTAATGTTTTCGATGATTTGTAATATTTTTCTACTTTCAATAAAAACTAGTTAATTTTCAATGATTTTAGCAAAATAATGTAAGCAATAGTATTAAATCAGTTCCATTGCTATTTCTTTATCTTTGTGCTTAATTTTCCTATTTTTCCATTTATTTTAGGTGGTGTTTGGTTGCACCAAATATAATGAAATTTCATGATTAATCAGTCTAATTTGGTGCAAAATAATATTTGGTGTGACTAACCACAACCTTAATTAAAAATCTAGAAGTAGCATGTAGCTTACATGTTTTTTTTGGAAGGATAATGTAGATTACATGTCGCGCTTTAGACAGGTGAACGCTATGTTACATGCTCTTTCTATTTAAACACTGCTGGGGTTATGGTTTATTCTGCTAGTCTTGTCATTTTAGGGGTTGTATGACTGGTTCTGAGTCTATCCACTTTGGGGAGGAATTATATGATCCTTCACTCAAGTATGTTTGCAGTGTACTCAGTTTTTCAGCATGTACAACAGGGCCCATGGTTCTGTCATTCAGATGTTTATTCTGCTAGTCTTGTCATTTTAGGGGTTGTATGACTGGTTTTGAGGAGGAATTATACTATCCTTCACTCAAGGATGTTTGCAGTGTACTCAGTTTTTCAGCATGTACAACAGGGCCTACGGTTCTGTCATTCAGATGTTTATTCTGCTAGTCTTGTCATTTTAGGGGTTGTATGACTGGTTTTGAGGAGGAATTATACTATCCTTCACTAAAGGATGTTTGCAGTGTACACTGTACTCAGGTTTTCAGCATGTACAACAGGGCCCAAGGTTCTGTCATTCAGTTGTTTGGCCCGTTGGGTCGGGGTACACCATGATTGATGGACCATGCCACGAAAATGTCCTAGATAGGATGATGCTACCGTTTCATTTGTGGCCTGTAAATAGATGGTTAAGAAGAGAAATACAGCAACAATCTATCTTCAGCTGAAAAAAAGGAACAAGATTGATGTAGAGTGGGTGCTGAACCATGGGCTCCACTTGCACAAACTGAGAACTCAAGTGTACTGTGGATATCCTCAGGTTGAGGATCCATTGACCTCTTGTTTTGTATAGATTTATATTGTTGGTAAATAGGATTGATGAGAATCACGAGTCCAAGTCAGAGTAGTCTGTATAAACTGTATTGGATTTGATTCAGATGAATTTTGTAGATACTTCTGCGATTGTGCAGAGGCGGCCTGTTTGGTCTGGTCATTTTAAGTCAATCCAAAAATGTTGATGCCTGTAAGTCTGTAACCGTTCTTAAATCCTGGTGAAAATCAGAATTTTGGACTCATTTTTTTATTTTTTTATTTGTTAGATGTAATTCTCTCTATGCTTTCTCCCTAAAGCCATAATCATAAATTTCTCTTTATTTCTCGATAGTAGTGTATATTTAGGCAACTATGTAGTTTCCCTTTCCCTCTAAAGCATGCTTTCCTCTGAATTGAAGAATCTGTATATTCGATGGTAGGCATGATAATTTGATGCTCATGAACATGAAATCCTTTAGAGAAGTGTTATCAATTTACGCTATGCAGTCCCTATCTCTAGTAGATAACACCAATAGTTCTAGACAATTTTGCCCTTGTAATTAGTCTTCACATTATCGGTTAAGGGAGGGTAAATTGGTCATAAAAATGTAGCTGCTTGGCAGGGAATGGTTGCATCCGTTTCCTTTCACTTCTTTTAATGCATGTAGCCAGCACTAACCTCTCCTCTTCTTTGCTTGTAGACCACACAATGTTTAATTAAGGAGTGTGCAGGACAGGCTCTCTAGAGCTCACCCTAATGAATGTGTGACATCCACTTTGTACATTTCTTGTGTCGGCTCATGCTAGGATGTCCAAAATTACACAGATTAGGGACTCGAGTGGCCCGCAACAAGGAAAACAATGAGGATGATCCCTTCTCTCTCTTTTTTTCTGTGTTGTAAACACCTATGTCTAGTGCATACCTCTCTCTCTCTCTCTCTCTCTCTCTCTCTCTCTCTCTCTCTCTCTCTTTCTCTCTCTCTCTCCATTTTCTCCCCCCTCCGAATCTCTTCCCTTTCTTTCTCTATCCTCTCCTCGCTCCACGTATGTCGCACGTGCCATACCCCTAGGTTGAGTATATGAAAGGTGTCTGTTGTTTGGTCTGTTATATGTAGTTGGGTGAAGTTAAATGCATTGCTTTAGTTCATCGTATATCCGTCCAAGTCTTTGGTGTTTATGGATTAATTATTTGTTCAATTACTTTATGTTCTTTCTTGCTTGCTGGTGTGGTAGATTTTTTTTATTTGTTTACATAACTGAGGCTGCTTCTAGCTTGTAGTGAAAAAAAAAAAAGAAGAAGAAAAGAAAAGAAAAGAAAAAAATAATGATTTTTTGGGATTTCTACTTTTAGTAGAACTTGAATAAATCGTGAAATATATTTGTTAGTAGGGTGGATAGCTCTTTCTCTCCGTTACATGACAATTGAGCCTCACTTCTTGATTTTTGGAAATTATACCAAGACTATAAATTCCAAAATCAGAAATAATTTTTGCCATTTCTGAAATGACCATGAGCAAAAAACAGCCTTAGTTTTTTTATTTTATTTTATTTTATTTATTTTCATTCTGGACGTTCTTGCAAAAGTTGAGATTGACAATCTTCATTGGGTTTATTTCCGTGTCCTGACACTCTCAACCAAGTCTAGGAGATCCTAAAAAAACTTATTACCCTCCATGGGATATTGAATGCTTTATTATCCATTAAAGGAATCACCCTTTGTAATCCAAGTATCCAACCAACTGCATTGTAACCTATGCATTGTTTGGAGTATCCATGATATTATCCGTATCTCCAGTTCGGCGATACCAATAACACTAGTAGCGATATTGATAACATTGGTAGTCTTAGAAATTCAAGGGATCGACGATCTATTGCTAAGTATCGCCAGTGTATCGATATCGCCAATATTTCCAATTGTGTAAATTTCAGGTGTTGCTTGTATTGGCAGTGTATCGGCGATATTTTGATAATATCGCCAATGTATCGATATTGCCAAAAATTTGTATATTAAAAAAATTTCTATTGTGCGCATGGTTGCATTCATTGTTCAAATTGCTAACAATAATATCGATCATATTGTGATATTATCATTATCGCAACATGGGCGATATCGAGACCACCGTCTTTCGTTCCTTTCTGGTTGTCGACTATTTCTCGGTGAAATATTGTATGTTGTCGATATTGTGAAATAATAGTGGATGGAAGGTTGAATGGTTGGATGGATAGATGGGATGGATGGGATAGTTGGACTCTTTTCTTACGACAACACATGCTTTTAGGTCCCCATTAAATGAAAACTTATTATGTATATATTCTTTTTGCAATTTTTTATTCCTAAATATGCGTATATGTGTATTTTAGTATCTCCAGAAGTTTCGCTAAAACATTCCACCATTTTCCCCATGTTTCCCCGCTTTTCGGTTATTGGCGACATTGATATTGTTTCTATATCCTTGGTCTGAGAAATTTGTAGCCATACCAATACTTCAAACAATGAACCTATGTAGTCCAAGCATCTTATACGCATCTTCAACAAAGTCATGGAAAAGCCTCTAAAATCCAGCCATCCCTCATAATTTAAGAGAAATGCTAATAATTCATGCTTCACAGAAGTTTGTGCAAGTTCCACCGTACACATGGAAAACATGCATGGAGAAGAGGACAGTCGATATGGTGGTCCATTAGCTGGATGGGTAATAGCCTGAAAGTCATGGTCATTGGAAGCTCCTAATCACCCAATGGTTCTGAGTTTTTGCCCATTTGATTTGGATGGGTGCTCATCTTTTGCACAGTTTTTTCTTAGTATGACAGTATGTCC
Source organism: Liriodendron chinense (assembly GCA_003013855.2). NCBI lineage: Eukaryota > Viridiplantae > Streptophyta > Magnoliopsida > Magnoliales > Magnoliaceae > Liriodendron > Liriodendron chinense. The sequence goes on along the minus strand of PVNU02003798.1, from coordinate 507,663 downwards.
CTTCGCATCTCATTGATCTGATCAGTAGTCCAACTAACTTGACTTTGGGATGATCACATGATGGACCCGCCAGATCGACAGTCTTGATTACTATGCACATGTGCCACATATATAGTGGAGATGTTTTTGTTGATCATCCATGAGACACCATGAAGCATGCATACGAAAATACCCTTGCATTTTAATATGTAGGTTTGATCATATGGTTCTCTTGCCTTGCCTACACCACTATAACATTTGTCATATAATTTTCCGTTGTGCCTTGATTTGAAATTTGAAACCCCTTAGTCTGGACAGTCTATTGAGTCTACTTCGACGGTTAAATGCAGTTACCACCCGATTCCGATGGTATTTTCTCAAGCCAAGGGTACATGTGTATGGGATCCAGAAGGTCACAAGTACTTAGATTTTCTTTCGGCTTACTCGGCAGTCAATCAGGTTGGCACTATCCATTTAAGATGCTGGATTTTCTTATCCGAAATAGAAATGTGGTGGCTATTCACTATAGTATTTTGAATCCTATTCTCCCAAGCAAGTTGGGGCTGCTCATGTGTGCAAGATCTGGCTGTTTCTCGGTTGGGCCCAAATGCATTTGTTATGGCTGAAAAAGTCAGGTTAGTCCTGTCATCAAGCAGGCCATATTTTTATGAAAAATGGATGGTTCAAACAGATTGACCTTTCACCTGATTACCTGATGAGCAATATTTCAGGCCACAGAGTATAAACAGTGGGGCACGCCTGATTGACAGCTTAATCTCCCACATGGGAGAGTAACCATAGTGGGACTCTTTGACGTGTCATTTTAGAACCTTTTTTTTTTTAAAGAATTTTTATTCTGTGTTGGATGTCCGTTTTAACTGCACTCCTTTGCTGTAGGGACATTGCCATCCAAAAATATTGAAGGCCTTAGCTGAACAAGCAGAAAGACTCACTCTCAGCTCGAGAGCTTTCTATAATGATAAATTCCCAATCTTTGCAGAGCATCTGACGGGCATGTTTGGCTACGAAATGATGCTGCCAATGAATACTGGTGCTGAAGGTGTTGAAACAGCTCTGAAACTGGCAAGGAAATGGGGTTATGAAAAGAAAAAAATTCCCAAGGATGAGGTAAGAAGTGGTCATACAAAGCTTGCATTTCATTTCCAAAAAAATAAAAAAATAAAAAAATCTAACTATCTATAATTGTCCGTAAAGCAGAGAAATTGAAAAAAAACATGTTCCTAGTTCCTTCTCTATTTTATCTGGCAAGGGCTACTTAGCATGGAGATTTTTGAAAGACAGGTTTGAATATCTTGCAGGTCCACGCCATTAGCTCTATCAAGTCTTATTATTTTGCAGGGCTACTCCCCGCAAAATGCTAAAGATTGGATTCTGAAAAATACTTTGAAAATCAATTATTATCATTTTGTGGGAACGAACCCCCCAAATTGACAGGGATTTATAAAGCTTGTGCTGAGCTGGCAATTGGACCCCACAAGATTTTTCCCATCCTATTTTTCAGTAGTCACCATCCAAACTGGCCTGGAGTAAATTTTGGGAGTTTGAGGAGAGTTATAGTTGTTTTTTTCCCCTTTTAAGATGATGAGAGTAGGTTGTAGTTCAAGCCATTCATAACTTTTGACTGATTTTGCTTTATTCCTTGGACAAAGATTCAGCACTTTGGCTGAAGTCCTAACATCTAAAATAGTCTATATAAAGCTTTAAAACTCAAGACACTGTACTCCACGAGGGCCTAAAAACTTGGTTGAGTCCTCAACCAAGTTGTGCGAGTACTTTTTCATGATTTTGATTTTACTTATTTATTTCTTTATTTTTGACATTTTGTTGAGTTTTCTAGATTTTAATGACAATCAACTTATTTCCTTGATCCAGTAAAATCAATCTCACGAGTTATTTGGTTGTTAAGAGGAATAATCATTTTGTGATGCGTCGTGATATGAATGTTGACAAATACAATCTCATACGTTATATATTGTCTCATGGAATTGCATCTGTTGTTTTCTCCCACATTGATTAGTTGTGGGAATGTGAGCCCAATTGCTGTCTATAAAAGGGGTTGAGTCTTTTAGTTCAACTGGAGTGTGAAAGTAACACCTTGAGCACCTGGGAGCTCTAATTTACTAATAGTGCCCCACCTCTTCTCTCAATATAAATCTTGTGTTTTCTCTTTATTTAGTTTGATTAGCAGTGAATAGTGTTGAGATGGTTGCCCGTTCAGTACTAGTGTAGTCGATGGTTTAGGGATCAGCAATGGTGATCTGATTGGCCCAACAGTGGGTGGGGGATCCCTAGAAGTGTAATCTTCGGCCTTTTCTATTGTCCATTGTTTGTACCTTGTAGTGACATTTTTCCCCTTTGGCTGTATATTCATTGGCCACTGATTGAGTGGTTAGGATCTTCCAATCTGGAGATTTTTGGGGCATCTCCCATCTGAGGTGGGGCCTATCCATGTCATGGAACTGTGGGTCCCACAGCCATACACAATCGGTGCATCAGGAAATCCTTTGTCCTTCACATCCTACCAATCAGACCCAATAAACCCTTGAGTTAGAAGTTGTCTTTTGAAAAAAATAAAAATAAATTCTAAGAGCTATTTGATGCATTTCTTTATTCCTGACTGTTAAGCTTTCTGTATCCTCATTTATTTATTTATTCTCTCTTTAGTTATATATCAATTTTGGGCTCCGATAAGCTCTTCCGGTCTCTCATATTGCCCTTGAGGAACTTGTGGTTGTTTGTGGAATATCTTCCATTGGCTGAAAATGGAGTACTTTCACTGCCATGCTAATGATTTGGATCACCAAAACATGGCTTCCATGTACAGTCTGTTGGACGAAACAAATACCCGACTGAACATTGTATTTTTCCTTGGAGAAACAGGCTTACTACCTCTTGCCCATACTAAGAAGCTAAAGAGTGCATCTTGAATATCTGCTAAAAAAATGCATGTGAAAATTGATTTTTTCCCCCCATTTTGAATAGAACTTATTCGAAGCGAGATACTTGTTGAATTGAGGAATGTCACCAAAACATCTCTAAGAACATGTGGACTTTTCCAATTCAAGGAAAAAAAAGGAATGTCGCCTGATTATTTGGTGGGCCACCATTGCATGGTCATGGCCCAAAAAACAGCAGCCATCCTAGTGGGCTGAAAAAGGCTTCAAAAACGGGGAAAAAAAAAATGGAAAAAAGGAGAGCAAAGTCCTAATTCAATGAGTAAAACACCAACAACTGCACGGGCAAAGTTATTCAATAACTACGATTTTGGCCTATAGCCCATCCAAGTAGTGTCCCACCAGTTTGACGGTCCTGGATATCACATGGACAGTAGGGAGTACTGCATAGGATATCTACGAAGGACATTGTAAATTAGTAATAGCATCTCTCCTTTTCTAGCAATCACATGGTGCTATCTTGAAAGGGCATGTTCTGTTAGCTTGGCTAAGGACCCATTCTCTTGCAGGCTATCATTGTTTCTTGTTGCGGATGTTTTCACGGACGTACCTTGGGTGTGATTTCAATGAGCTGTGACAATGATGCTACGCGTGGTTTTGGGCCCTTATTACCAGGCCATCTAAAGGTTGATTTTGGGGATGCTGATGCACTTGAAAAAATCTTCAAAGGTTTGTCAGGATGATATATACTCAACCATGGTTGATGTTATATACTGTATTTTTATTAGTATGCCATGATAAAATGCTGCTCTCTCTGATGCATAATTGGTTGAATCTCTTTGGAATTTCAGAACATGGAGATCAGATAGCTGGGTTTCTGTTTGAACCAATTCAAGGAGAGGCAGGAGTAAGTATGCTTAGTACCTTGTCTTATCTGTTTGAATCAAACCTTGCTGTGGTTTGGGACTCCATCAGGTTGATTGTAATGAGCCAAAATCTAATTTTCTTTGTAAAATTGGAAATTTTTAATTGGATTATCAAGTAGAATTGCTTTCAGAATCAAGGTTTTGAATGTTAGCTTGAACCTATTTAATGAGGACACTTTGATTGGTAAAAACTGTCCTTGTTAGACATGCTGGTCAAAACTTGTGTTGACACACATTAACATGGATGTTGGTAAATAGCCTCAATTTTTATTCTTTAATTGCCATCTAATATAATTTATGTACTGTTTATATTGTAGTAATATATCTATATTCATCTAGTCAATCTTTTTCCACATTGTATGCTTTAATAAAGTAACATTTGTATAGTATGGTAGATGCATCTGGTAACTGTACGCGCTTATCATGTTGTCAGGCTTTCTGTTGTCCTTGCATCTGAAACCGTGTACTTATTCAACACTGAAAATGTATTAATGTCTGACCACCTCAACACCAGTTCTTCTATTAAGTTTGAACTCTGCAACTAGGTCATCTTGAATTGCATCTCTTGTTCAACTCGGTTCCTAACTTACTAATCAAAGGCTATAAACATCATATGTATGGAACTAGTACCTTTAATCAATGTTGTCAAAATTGTTATTGTATCCCAAATTGTAGAAGGGGTTGGATCATATTGAGTTGTAAATTGTAATTTTCTTCTATTTTTTAAAAATTAAAAAACTCTGAAGAACATAAATATATAAGAAGGGGGGGGGGGGGCGACTCATCAATATGGACCAAGAAAAGTAATACATATCATGATAGTGTTAAAAGATTGTTGTCTTTCCTTTATTTTGTCTTTCAGGAAATTTACGTGAAAAAACTTACAAGAATCCTTTAATAATTTATGTTCTTTTCACCTTTCTTAAGTGTAGAATCACATTTAAAAAAAGCAGCAATGGATTCTGTTGACCAAGAACAAAGATATTTTGATATCTTTGTTTTGAATTTTTAATATCAAAATTCCTCCACCTCTCTCTCTCTCTCTCTCTCTCTCTCTCTCTCTCTCTCTCTCTCTCTCTCTAAAAACACTCTTAAAAATAAAGAAGATTTTTAATGGGGAAGGACATTTTACATGTTTTAAATTGTAGGATTTTGACAATTATGCCTATAATACATTGGAAGCATTGTTTCTGTAAAATTGGTGGCGCTTTTGTAATATACTTGACAGATTCAGTGTTCGGTATGTCCAAAGTGTATTTTCAAAACTTGGGTATGCTATATTTTATATGCTCTTTTGGTTTTTGTTTCTTTCCAGGTAATACTTCCACCTGATGGTTACCTGATTGCCGTTAGAGACCTCTGCTCGAAATACAACGTTCTGATGATTGCAGATGAAATCCAAACTGGAATAGCACGCACAGGGAGAATGCTAGCTTGTGACTGGGAAAGCATCCGGCCCGATGTTGTGGTAAAGCCTTTTCCTCTGCCTCAAATTCAATCGGGCTTGGCAATCAGCCACGTTGGATTGATCCCGGCCAAGGCTGGTTCCAACCCAATCATGGGGAGAGAAAGGGAAGGAGGGAGCTTAGGGTCGTTGGGTGTTTTATGACTTTAAAAAAAAATCTAAAATAGAGGGAGGGTAGTTCAGGTTGTTAGGTAACTTAGGTTTTATATGAGTATCTAAAAGACTAAAAATATTCACACAAGCTTATGCAGGGGGAGGGAGGTTAGGTCGCTAGGTTTTGCATGATTGTGGTAAAGACTGAAATATTTCTGCAAGCTTATCCTAACACCACTATGCATGATGGGCTAGATGATTTGTAAACATTCTAGAGGCCTGATGGGCCTAGGGAAGTTCCAAGTCCATCCCACTTTCCATTTGGGCCTCAAAAGCTAGGCCTGGGCCCGCTGGGCAGTGTGCGACTCAGCCCTGGCCAAGCTGGGCCTATTAAGTTGGGTGGTACTGGTCCACCACCACCATATGTAAGAAGGGGATGACTGTGTTTTCTATCCTATCTCACTATGTGTCAACATAGGTGTGGGTCATGGGTCACCAACATTGGCGAGTGTCCTTGTCTTAGGAGGAAGTCTAATACCAAATGCAGCCCCACACCTCTATTCTGACACATGGCATACTTGTATGACATTCGGGTAGCTCGTGGGCCATAGGTCAATAATCACTGCAACTGGGCCATCCTAACCATTTATGTTGAAGGATGATTTAGGGAAAAGGGGAGGTTACAAAAAAGCTGACCAATTGTTCACAATCAATGAGCAGATTTCCTCCATTTGTTCAAATAGAATTGCTCAACTGTTGTGGTTTTTGGGCCATGGCCCATGCATGTGGGTCCTCTTGATGAGTGGCTCGAGTGGCATATAAGTGGGCCATGTGTTCCCAATCCCTTGGAGGTAAGTGTGATATTAGCATTTATCATGTCTTCATATATAGATGCTTGCAATTATTTTAGCTTCTGACTTTGTTTTCTAATAACTTTGTTCTATGTTTTTTCAAAACCAGATACTAGGGAAGGCATTAGGCGCTGGTGTCATACCTGTAAGTGCAGTGCTCGCTGACAAGGATATCATGCTATGCATTCGACCAGGAGAGCATGGAAGGTTCATATCTTGCCTGTGTTGTCCAATTTTCACGAACTGCATCTCATCTATGTATCAAAAATTGCTACACCAGGCATATGGAAGCCAAATTTTGAGATGATTATAAGGAAAAAGAAAACATTAATTTATCTCTTTCTTTTTGTTAGAATTGTTTGCAAGCTTTGATGTTACTGTTAGTCATCAAGCATTCTGTATCCCATCAGATGGTGAACATGTGCCAGATCCCAACAATTCATCTCTTGAGGCCTACCATGGATGGTTCACACCCCCGAAAATCACACATTTCCAATGATTCTAGCCACTGATTGGAGGACCTAATGATGCTTACAAATGGATTTTTAGAAAAGAGTCCAGATAATGTTAACTTTCAACGCCAGAGTTCTCCAAACATCGGCTGCAATTCATCCAAGTGGGGTGTTTGTTTTGCATATGGCCTATCCACAATAGGGCCCTATATATGAAAACTGTAGATCCCATGTGTCTGCCACGTCAATGGAGATGGCAGGCTTGATAACTAACTTTTTTCGTTTCTTTTTTATTATTCTCAACATGGTATTAGAGTGCCTTCTCATTTGAAGGCAATCTGATACCATGTCAGAATATTAGTTAGTTTCCTCATTACTTGATAAGTAACTTAATTACAAGCATCTAACACTGAATCCTTTTCTATTATCATTTATTTGATTTTTTTTATTTGGAAATATTTTTATTGTGAACTGATTGTATGATTGTACATCTTTCAGTCTTCTCTACCAGGGGTGCAACTTGGATTAGGTTCAACCCGAACCCCATTGTTCCAACCAAAACTTTAGGTCAAGTTTGGTTGAGCCTGACCCCAGGTCAGGTTGGCCTTGCATTGAGGCCTCTGGCAACCTGACCCAACCTGAATATGACCCTATAAGATTCGAATATGCTACATGTATAACTGCATTTTTTTTATAAAAAATTTGTGTTGCCTACTATGAGCTTTGCAGTTGATTAGATTTCCACCAATACATAAGTTATGCTAATACTTTCATTATAAATTTTGGTATGTAATCCATCTGGGATGGGTCCTGCTATTTGGACAGTTTAGGTTTAGGTACGTGCAGTTTTCAGAGGATCGGTATCGTTACATGTATCAATGACCAGGGATACAGAAACATATGTCAGTATCACTAATACGTGGAAAAATATCACTACTTGAGGGAAACATTGAGGAAACGTTGAGAAAAAGATAATTTTTTTAATAAAACCTCAGGAGACATTAAAAAACAAATGTATAAAATTTGTAGGCAATCATAGATCGGCCAAAAATATTAATATATAAAATTTCCATGTTATTTAACAGTAAAAAACACATTATCCATTCTAAAGATGGAAAAAATAGGATTTCCCCAATTTCCTCAAATTTTCACTTAGATGTTAATTTTTTGCCACAAATCGATGTCAATGTATAAGAATCATGCATAGAAATAGATTTTCATTGCAATCCATTTTAGCATTTGAAAGAAGAAGAAGAAGAAGAAGAAGAAGTTTCTATGGATTTTTCATCACCTGTCAGTTCCGGCCCATTTTCATTTTGGGTTGAGATTTCTCCCAAATCCAAACTTCGATTCGATAAAAACAACGAGTGATTGAAATCATGTAAGGTACAAAATTCCAAAATTTTTTGGAGATCTTTTGGGTTTATGAATTTTTTTCCAATTTCTGTTAATTTTTGCCTATTTACGGATTTTACTCTGGGATAAAATGCTGCTGATCAATAATATCACCAAATATCACTGATATTATTGAAAATATTGGCGATATTTGGAGATTGTTAAACTGTCAGCGATGTTTGTATCACCGGGTTGGCGATATGGATAATATCGGCGATATGGATAATATTGCCAATATTTGGAACGCTGGGTACATGGCACATGTGCACAGTTGGTCTCATATGTATCCTAACTATAGGTCTATAGCGTACTTGTGTCCTACATCATAGCATGTATTGGACCTGTTTCTCCAGATCTCCTCCTACATTACTGATCACTTATTGCATGTTGCATAAGCTAACATGCAACCATGTCCATCTCACTGGCATGTCACTTGTGTAAGACGTTTAACCAGTGCAAAAGGTCAGCCCCGCCATGAATATCGCTTGCCATGTAATTGGGGAAATCCAATCATTGGACGGAGCACACTGTTGTGTTCACTGACACCATCGCCTTTTCATCAGTTAGGATGGTTTGGCCCACCTTGTGATCTTCATGGTGGGGCCCACAAATTTTGCATGGCTTGGATGTCTTACACAAGTGAGACAAACAACCAGAAGGGCATTTATGCAACAAACACACGTGTATATAATTCGAAGGGTTGTTTTGTTACCTTTCACACACTTCCTAGTTCCCCTGCTTTTCCTTAGCCGTCCTGTTATTCCCTATTAACAACTTTCGTTCTCTATTTGAAACTGAAACTCTCCGCTTTTCCTCCCTCACTCCCTCCCCGTGCTATGAAAAAGGCTGGGAACATAAGCAGGCCCAATCTGAGTTAATTTTGGGTTGAGTATCCAATGCCTTTGGTAGGATTCATCTTGAGTAGGTCCAGTTGGGTCTCTTACTGTCTTGGGCCTCGGGCCGACATCCCTCGAGTCCGGATGGGTTTGTACTATGAAAAGGGTTGGGAACATAAGCCAACCCAATCCGAGATAATTTTGGGTTGATTATCCAATACCTTTGGTTGGACTCGTCTTGGGTTGGCCCAGTTGGGCCTTTGGTTGTGTAGGGCCTCAGGCTGACGTCCCTCAAATCCAGTTGGGCTTGTGTTGACCCTCAACCTGAGTTGACCTGCTCCAGTTGCCCCTAATATCCATACACTGGGTTTTTTCAAGGACACAATGTTTGGTACCTCATGTCTATCTCTGACTTGGATCCATGTCTACTTTCAATAGGCTCTAATCTACATTCAACTTAGTGTTGTGAAGCTCAGCCATGTCTGAGTTGAACTGGGCTGAGTTTCCAGGACAATGCTAATATGATCTTCTTTGCAGTCAGGTCACACGTACGCATGCACACACATGGAAATAAATATTTAAACCCTGTATTTTATGCATAGACACCTTTTATCTGCTTGAAAAAGGGTGTATGCATAAGGAGAGAGTTAGTGGATAACAGCTCTCTTGTTTTTATTCATTTTTATTCATTTGTGGCGGGAAGTACGTCATATTCTTTCTTTTCACTGCTTTCGAGTCTTTGTTATATTGTGACTTAATGTTGTGGGAGCTAACCTCTGCTCATTTTGATGATAATCAGTACCTTCGGTGGAAATCCTTTGGCAAGTGCGGTGGCAATTGCCTCCCTGGATGTCATTAGAGATGAGAGACTAGCAGAGAGGTATGATATCTTTCAACCGAATTTACGACACAAAAAATTCCACATGTTATTGTAACTTATAGTTGTGTTTGCTCATTATCTATGTTAGTTATGTGACCTAGGCCAGGCATGTGTTTAGATGTTATGGATAGGGCTGCCAATGGGCTGGGCCGGGTTTGGCTTGGGCTTGTATTTCAGGTGATCAGCCTGGCATACTCAAAATTTGGATTTTTTGCAGCCTGGTCCCAGCCCATTGATAGTTCTTGGGTTAGACTTGGATAGAAAGTTCCCTAAACAATTTGAAATTTTGATAAACTACACTTCGATAAATTAAAACTAACTCGTGTACTTGTATACAAAAAATTCCTATCCATTGATAAATTAAAACTAACTCATGTACTTGTATCCAAAAAATTCCTAGCAGGGGTGTGTTTGGATCCTCAATGGAATGGAGTTAGTTCCTTCAGCTTGTTATGGAGGAAATGATCAGAGTGGGTGGCACCATTTAAACTCATAAGGATGACCAAAACTGTAATCGCAACCCCATGCATTACAAGTTGGACTTGAAACGACAATAAGTGCAATTTGGGAGCTCAAATATTGGAGTGGTGCTAGCCCCACTTTAGTCAGTTAATTATTTTTTCATCGAAGTCATCATCGTCCTGTCTGATCTGTTTGTATTGGCTTTCAAGATTGCTTGGCAAAAGTTCAGCAATCAGCTTCCCTTTGACATCAACCCTCCTTTGCCCAGGCTGGAAATGGCTAGTATTTACCATCTATAGAAGTGAGTTATTGGAATTCTATTCCATTGACCATCCAAATGTAGCCTGAAATAATGAATATATTTCAATATGAAAGCTAAGCTGCTGGACTTAGCATGTGAGAGATGAAAAGCCTCCTGTTCATCATTTTTTGTAGCTGTCTTGTCTATTATTCTTAAACGGTGCTTACAGCATGCTTAGAAGTTTTGCACTATTTATCCTTCTCATAATCGATGTGTATGCGAAGATAGAGGTTGTTAATCATCTGCTGCAGGAGTGTGTATGAAACACTGCTTTGTTATGGTGTGAGATATGATAAGACATGGATACATGATAAGATTCATTATTAGATTAATCAGTTTTGCAGTGCAAATACCTTGAAACAAGTTTCTATTAACATGTTTGATCAGGCAATTTGCTAAATTATAATATGAACTTTGGAGCTCTGTTATTCATCATCATCATCTTCTAAGGCTCTAAGCCTTTTATCAACTAATTGGGGTCAGCTACACAAAACCCTATTTGCTGTCCTAGACTCAATTTCTCTTCGTACATTATCAGGCCATAACACATGAACATTGACAAAAGGCAATGGCTGAAGAATTAAAAGCCTTAGCAGATAGTCGACCTGGCAGATGGTCTCATGTCCTCCAGATACCACTACAATTGGTTCAAATGGGCATATGCTCTTAAATTGAAGTCTGATAATTTCCTGGATATGTATAAGTCTTGGTTAGTCGCCTTGGGCTACCGACAAGAAGATGGGACTGGTTATGATGAAACTTTTGCATCAGTGGCTAAGATGACTACAATTCATTCTTCCTCACAATTACGACATTCGGATCACGGCCCATTCTGCAAATGGATGTTTTCCTGCATGGAGATCTTAAAGAGACTGTATATGACTGGTCCACCAGGTTACCATAAAGAAGCTAGCAATCCTGTCTGATGGTTACGCATCCCGTTATGGCCTCAAACCAGACCTTGTGCTTGGTTTGAAAATTCTCTCTCCATGATCCTCAAAAAAAAATTCACTCAAAGTCAGTATGATCATCTCATGTTTCTTCAAGAATCTACTCAAGGAATTACTATACTTCTAATCTATGTTGATTACATTCTTATGTCAGGAAATGGCTCTCTTTGTATTCAAATATAGTACTTTCTAAAATCATACTTTCATATGAAGGATTCAGAACTTCTCACATACTTTTTGGGCCTGGCGAATCTTCTCCACGAGGAAATCTTCTTTTGTCAGCGCAAATATATGGAATATCTTGTATGCGTTACTCGACTCACGATGCTAAGACAGTGGACACTCCGATGTAAATGAATGTCAAATGTCGACATAATGATGGGAAACCTGTCTCTGATCATATTCGTAATTGTTGCCTTGTTGGTTGTCTCATATATCTTACTACAATCAGCTTATCTATTACTGTTGACATGGTTCGCCAATCTATGACCAATCCTCAACACCTTCATATGGAAGGTCTACACATTACTCAGTATCTTCAGGGCACTATTGGATGTGGCGTCTTCTTTCCCTCTACCTCACCATTAAAGCTATCTGCTTATGCAGATGCTGATTGGGTTAGATATCAGTTACAACATGAGTTTAAGTCTCTAACTGATAATGAGATTAGTGTAAACGCCAGTTGCAGCTCCTATTGTTTTGTGTAAATAGTCCATTTGAGTCCAGTGAAAAGTGATAAAAAAAAAAAGTGAGAGAGTCATTTTTCATTGTTTACCTTGTTAGTCCGGTGGACAGCTGATTGTAAAACATTTGCCAATTATCATTTAGATTCTGGCCCAGATTGCTGAACAAGGCTATGATGATGATGATGATGATGATGACAGCAATGGTTCCCATAACAGGTCATATAAGAATTAATGCTAATCTCACATGATATTTTACAGATATTTCTGCTCATGAATTCCCATAGAACCCATGGTTGATGTGTATGAGCCTGGAGCACACTTTGCAGGCCCCACCAAATGCCTGGAATCAGGTTGTTAGGATGATTCTAACCACTTGATTTGAGGAAAGAAAAACAACGAGTTCCTTTTTCTTGGGCCCTATTCCGATCAAGCAGTTTGGATGATCCAATCGGCCTAATTTCCAGCCACAGCCCATTCATGGTGGAGCCTGCCAGATGAGTAGCAAGGATCTTGTATTTGCCTGCCACATGACCCTGAATCAAATCATACGTGCATGGCATTGCTCATTGTAAACCCCCTTTTTTTTTGTTACTGTTATGCAGAGCTGCTACGATGGGGCAGGAATTCAGGCATCAGCTTATGAATGTCCAACAGAAATTCCCTAACATAATAAAAGATGTACGAGGAAGAGGATTGCTCAATGCAGTGGAACTGAACAAGAAAGCTCTATCACCCATCTCTGCTTATGATGTATGCCTGAAGTTGAAGGAGAGAGGGATTCTTGCCAAACCTACACATGACACCATAATCCGATTGGCGCCTCCGCTTTCCATTAGGTATGAATTTCGAGCTTTTCATGAAAATGGTGTTAGAGAAATTAGTAAAGCCATTCTCCAAGGGGAAAACTTAATAAGAAATGCTGAACTAAACTGCTAGAGGACTTATTGGGCCTTGATGCATTCGGACTTACATATTGGCTGATGATCTCCGTCCGTACAATGGGCCCGGTGCTTGAGATGATTGATCTGATTGGCCTTTCCTTATTGGGAAATCTTAGGCACAAGATGTTCCGTATCTGTTACGATACGGCCGTAAAGGCCAATATGTATCGGTAATGGCCGTGACCGTTACATGATAAGGGAATGAAATAGAGCAGTTGGTTTTTCAGGACTGTATCAGCCGTTACAGGGCATAACGATCATTACGCCCATAACGGTTGAAAAAGGGCCACTTTTGTTTATTTAAATCCATTTTTCTCATCATTTTTTTCACTTTTCTCATCCCAAAAACTTTCCTAAATCATTCTGCAGCAGATTCTGACCACTCTTATTATAGTTTTTAGGATTAAAACAGTAGATTGAAGTGATTTAGACGAATAGAAGCTCCGAGGGCCATTTTTATAAAAAAAAATCGAAAAAGTAGTATTTATGCCTTCTTTTTTTTTTTTTTTTACCGATTTCTAGTTCTAATGCTTGATTGTGATATGTAAACATTAGAAACACATAACCATGCTCATAAATTCACCAGACAACCCAATGCAACACTCTCACCAAAGAGCGGACTGTTACACTACCATAAACATGTTCAAAATTAAAAATGGATACATATTTGGAATATTTACATTATTCTATACTTTCTATATATTTTTTCAAAATTTTTTTGGGCAAAAAAAAAAAAAAAAAAAAAAAAAAAAAACCATTACAAGGGTCTTTACGCCCCTATATCGGTAATGGTGGTGACCATTACAGCCACCGTTACTGATACAGAATACCTTTCCTAGACATCTAGCCTATTAAAACTTTCTCAAAACCATGCTGTTATATATCTTAACTGTCCTTCTGGAGTCCCTTGATCAAAGTATTAGGATCTTCGAATTCAGGACATATTTGGTGAATACCTCATCACGGTGCAGCCTGTCATATCAACAGTCTTGATGCTAGACATCTAATCTATATAGATCTGATTTTTTTTTAATCTGCGGCATCTCATCATGCATGACTGCACCCAACACAGGTAAATAACCTGCAGCATCTCATCCACCCACGCATGTCATACAAATGTACCAATCCAGATCATCCAAAGTGTGGGGTAGCCTATCCCAAGAAGCACACTGGCTAGAGAAGCTTAACTGCCTGATTTCTCCCTTTGAAATTTTCATTTCAATCACCCATTTGCTGACTGCCAATTGGACACATAGGATTGTCGAATCAGTGTGCTTTTCAGGCTGTTGCATGGTTGCTGTGCATAAGGTGGGGACGTGGATTGCGTCCGACCAGAGGTTGGACCTTTAAGCGTCCGACCAGATATGCGTGGGATCCCACTGTGATGTATCTGTTTATCCACGCCGTTCATCCCTTTTCTAAGATCATGTTAAGGTATGGGTCCAAAAATGAGGCAGATCCAATGCTCTGGTGGGCCATAGCAGTGATGACTCTTGCATTTAGTGCAACCCAAGCTTACTATTTGGTGTGGTCCACCAGAGCGTTGGATCGGCCTCCTCATTTTTGGACCCATACTTCACCATAATCTTAAAAAAGAGATGGACAGTGTGGATAAACAGATACATCACAGTGGCCTACAACACAGACTGGTCGGATGCAATCCGCTTCCATAAGGTGGATGAGTTGCTATAATCTAGTGAATTGTGACAAATTTAACGTAATAATCTACCTCATTGGATGGGAAAAACAAGATTAATTTGACCCATTTTGTGGTTATTTTAGTAGAATTACTGCATCCATGAGTTATTTAATGACAAACCATCTCTATTACACAAGAACAGCACAAAACAATCCTTCAGTTTTACATACAAAACTTACAAATCAATCTTTAATACATGGATTGAAGACAGCGACTTGGACCTAGTCATCCAGTTCCGAGTCAATTCAGGGCTTGGCTGAGTTGGGGGTGACTCATCCGAGAAAGTCTGAATTGAGCATTTTTTTTAATGCTGACTTGTGGTGTGTTTAATCAGATCAGACTCGACTGAGTCTGAATCAACTCTGTCGAGTCACATCCAACTCGGTCCTGTTGGTAATCCATGCTTCAATATGATCAATTCTGCTATTTTCTGAGACTATCATACAACCGATGGATGCCTTTCATTTTGTATTGGCTATTTTTCTCTGTTTTTTGACATCATTTCTGTTGTTTGTGCAATCCCACACACCATTTACTGAAATTTCTTGGGACTCCAATACCATCCAAATGAATTCCTTTCTCCATTTTATAACATTTCACCAGTTGTATTGAAAATTAATGGCTCAGAATAAGAAAAACAAACAAACAGACAGATTTAGTTGCGGATTTCTGTCACTAGTAATGTCTTCTTCTTAGTTCTATGATTCTGTTTTGTTTTATTTTGTGGTGGGCTGCTTTCAGTTTGGAGGAGCTCCATGAAGCATCAAAGGCATTGAGTGATGTTCTAGAGGTCGATTTACCAAAGATGCAGAAAACAGATGCCCAAAACAATCTCCTCAACAGTTCCTGAAGCATGTGACCGGTGTGGGCGGCATACGTACGCTTCTCCTGATACAGATGCCTGAATTTCATTCCAATTGTACTGTGTAGACGTGTCATCACATAGAAATAAACACTCTTGAAGTTTTTAATAAAATCAGAAGTGGGTCCTGTCGCAATTCCACTTGAAATTTAGTAGATGTATCGAAACAGCCCTCACAAACGGTCCCCCAAGCATGCCGTTGATATAAGATATCCTGTATCTTTTTGTTGAATTGAAATGAATCTGAAATGCTAACTTCACATATCAAACCACGAACATGAAGAAATCTCATTCTTATGAACTTGGCCAAAATCAATGTCATGAATGGCTTGATGCATCCGACAAATACACTATGACCTGTGAATTACAAACTATAAACCGAATCTGAATGTAGGAGTCGACAAAAAACAAATTTCCTGATGGCATTTCAGCCATTCAAATCCATAGTTCAAAAGTGTGAAAGCTCCACTCAACTCAATGTTCAGCCTGATTGGGTTGACTCAACCCAACTCGACTCTGTGTTTAATTACAAATTGAATATTTTAATAGACATTTAAGATGGTTAGATAATATTAGCAATATACAACATAACACAAAACAACAACATTATGCATACCTCACTAGTTAATGCCGTCGCTTTCCTCGGTTGATGTTCAAATCATGCTGAATCGTGTTGAGTCAACTTGATGAGTCTCTTCGAATCCAGGCCGACTCAGACCTGGTACCGAGTTCCATAGCAACTCAGCTCGAAATCTCTCCTAGTTGAGTTGACTCAGCCAAGTTTTGAGTCAAGTCTGCAAGTTTAGAACTATTATTCAAAACAAACAAAAGAAAAAAAAAAGGACTTTTAACTAAATTAACAAATAAAATTAAAATGCCAGCGAAACAAGAATCAATGGGTATTTGGAATATATAGGAATAATAAAAAAAAAAAAAACTAATTATATGAACGACTTAGAATCTTTAATCCATTCATTACACGTGATGAAGTATTAATCAAAAGACAAACTTCACAACTGTCAGAATCTAAGTATTTATTTATATTTGTGAGATTGAATTTCTATCCAAGAATTACTTTTATACTTCACTCATTGAAAAGAAGCATTTACATGATATGTCGCCGGCATCTTCGCTAAGTGTACACAGGTTTCCATGTCTGACAACTGGGCCCATGGTTCTATCATTTTGATCACTAGACTGATGGACAATCCTAACCATTTGATTTGTGGCCTACAAGACTGATGGTTATGAAGAGAAAATACAGTACTGTCTACATTCAACTGAAAAATGTTTCTAATATTGGTTGCTTGGATCTTCCAAGCTTGGATTTTTTTTTTTTTTTTGGGAACAATGGGTTCTACATGGCGAAATAAATAACCGTTCCTTTTCAATGTATGTGTTCGTGCGTGCGTGTATGAGAGGAGACAGTGATTTTACAATTTATGGAGATGGTTGATGGATGAAACATGATATTGTGAAAGAGGACTTTTCACCTACTGGCAATGGTAAAAATGCAACTAAGGTAGAACATCAGTACCATGAAAATGATAGGTCCCAACCATTCACATCATGGTGGGCCGGTCAATTCACTAGGTGGGCTGCACCTGTCGTTGAGTCAGACCGTCGGTTGTCTACTGTTTCCAACGGCAAGGCTGACCTGATCAGTGGGCCAGAGCGGTGGCTTGTTGTGGGGGAAGATCGTACGGTACCTCAAGTTGTGGTACCTTGCCTGTAGGTGATAAGTTCTATGTGAAAATCTTAGCTGTCCCAATTATTGTACCATGAAGTCATCCAATTCCCTTTATAATATTGTACCATAGCATAGGTGAGAAATGGTCACAAAAATCCCACTCCGTCGGTCTCAACACGTGCTCGATGTCGGACGCATGCAAAAATTTCGAGGCGGGCCACACGTATGCTGAATTAAGACTTCAACAGGTCTGATTTAAATCAAGTACTGTTTTCATACTAGGTGGTCCACTAGATGAGTGGGTTATTTTTCCGGCCTCGATCTTCATGGCGGTAGGGCGCAACTTTCGCATGGTCTCAGGTCCGCGGTGCACCGTGACACATTTGCACGTTTGGGGCGGTGGTGGGCCATAAATAGTGGTGCATTTTATCATTCTTCAATGACAAGATACATACATAAAATATTGCTGATGAAATTTATTAAGAAGTATAATTTTTTTTAAAGCTTCTTTAGTGTTTGGGGGTACACAGTTCAGACAAAATATTTTAAAAAATACTGGCAACATTTTCATTTTTCTATTAGTTGGGCATGTGGGAAGAGGAGCGTCGGTAGGCGTAAAACAGTAAATTTTGATTTTTCTATTGTGTGGTCATTTTAGGAATAAATGGTGTAAATGGTGATGGAGATTTGGAATCTAACAGAACTTTTGAGGGGGATTTAAGGTTATCTCGGATAAAATAAATAAAATCAAAAGCTAGGATGTTATTGTTTTGCGCTGGTCTGGATCACCATTGGCACAAGCAGCTTAGAGGGAAAAAAATGAAAGAGTGGCTATAAATGCACATGAATGCATATATATATATATATATATATATATATATATATATATATATATATATATATATATATATATATATATATATAGACACACACAGGAAAAGGTACTATGAGGTTGACCTCATGGGAGCTTCCAGTGAGTCGAGATGTGTGGGCCCCACCATGAAGTGTATTGGAAATCCACACCATACATTTGGTGGTCCCTCTAGGTTATGGGATATCCCAAAAATCAACGGTACGTATCCGGAACTCATGGGGGCCACACCATCTGAAAAGTATGAAATCATGCCAAAAACACATAAAAGCACTTGTTAGGACCCACCTGAGTTTTGGATATAGCCGAAACTTAATGTAATCCCTCATCCAAGTGGGACACACACAATGGGCACTCATAATGGATGGGTTGGATTTTTAAACCAGCTCTCAATGGGCCTTTCTAACAATCATGAAGATTTCAATGGGTGGATATCCATTCTCAACTGTTGTCTATGATGTGGTCCACTGAAGTCATGGATTGGCCAGATTTTTAAGCCCTAGGCCACCATTGAAGGGTACATCTGATTGATGGGGTGGGTGTCCGTCACACATCACAGTGGGGGGCGTAGTGCTCAAACTCATATTACCAATTCTTCTGTGTGTGTGTGTGTAAGGGGCAAAGGTAAAAATACTAAAGATTTGGGGTTGGTGTTTGGTGCAAGGACTTAATAAATCCATTCAGGATTACAAAGGAAATGATGTTGATGTTGACTAATGGGAAATGATACAATAAAATCATATCTAGTGGCACGTCTTATGTTACCCTTTCAATGTCCCCAAACTAGGGAGACATAAATGGTCCCTAATGCTCAGAACTAGGGATGTCCCTATCATCTGGACCTGATGGTTCTACAAAAAGCTGGAACTTCTCTATTAGTTTCTATGGCCTTTTTTTTTTTTCTCTTCTTTTCTTTTCTTTTCTTTTTTGAAGCATGTTTGGAATTATTAGTAAATATTTATTTATTTTTTAGATTGTGGTAGTAGTTTTGTGTGAATCCAAACGCTTTGTTGGTTTACAACCATTGGTTTTCTGACTCGGCGGCTCGGACCAACCCATCTTGTCCTGAGTTGAGTTGGGGCTTGGGCAAGTTGAGGAGTAACTCGTCCAAGTTTGGCCAAGTGGGCGGATTGGACTTGAAAGAGTGAGTCCGAGTCAACTCGGACGAGTCGGCAATCCATGTTCATAGCACTACTTTGAAGCAAGGTTTAAAAAATGGCGTCATGATCTGATTGCTGCAAAGGCCATGAGTCATGCTAGAGGGATGATCCTGCTGTCAGATGATGGGCAAATAGAACCAATGTTTCACATTTCATGAGGTCAAATTCGACGGTGAGGATCATTTGATAGGGGAGTATTACAGGGTTACTTCTAATTATCATGGCCTGCTAAAAGAATGATTTGGATACCTAGAAAGTGGATCCATATGCACCATGTCTGGCCGAGCAAAAGCTCCAAGTGAGATTTGACAAATGTAAAACTGCATCCCCACGTTGAAACCATAGCTTTATAAACACAGAAAAACTTACTCGATTGTAAAAATCAGCTGAGTCGAGCCTGACTGGAAAACTTAGATGGGTTTCTCGAAAACTCATATATATTTCTTTGAGATTTTCAGTAATATTTAATATTCAAGATGTATTAAATAATACATAAATAATGTTGAGTTGTGTTAAGTTGAGTCAAGTTTTATCTTAATGTTTTTATTTTTGCTGAGTTTTTTTTAAAATCAAGTCAAGTTTTAAGTGAGTCATGATCAAGTTTAGTTTTTCTTAAATCTTGGTAAAACCTGGTTGAGTCAGAGTTTTTTCAAAGAGAGAGTAGTTCAAATATTTTTTGAATCAAGGAGAAACTTGAGGAATGTTCGCCTATAACCCATTGCATAGTAACTTGTGACTAGTAAATCTTACATTGGTGATTTTTTTATTGACTAATCTTTTGTTTAGTAGACAGGTTTTATTGGGCTGCACAACGGTCCAAATATAAGGGTGTGTTTGGATGCCCTATGAAAATATTTTGTAAATTATGAAATTGTAAATTCACCTGAATTTTATATTATTTTAAAAGACATAAGGCATTTCGTTTTGATAAATGAAAAAGAAAAAAGTAGAACTTAATTCAACTCTCTATCTATCTCGAGATTTCATTGCTGAGAATCGAACACCGACAGGTGCCTGTACCATCAATTATGGTACATGGCTTTCTTAGCCACAAGATTCATTATATATATATATATATATATATATATATATATATATATATTTCAATACATTTTGTGGAGAAAAAAAAAAAAAAGGCCCCACACAAATAGCGGTGCATCTGCTGTAGGTGGCATTCTCTTAATTTCTTTGCTTTGTTGGTCATGTAGGAACCTTCTGGAGTGATATTTTAAGTTGTCTTGATCTATTAAATCCTACCAACCATATCTTTTTATATGTTTCCTCATATCCTCAAAATTATGGTCCATGAATGCGATCTATTGAAGCAACCACATGTTTGACGGAAGTTTCGTGAAGATCGGTTAATTTACGATGTCGATGCAAAAACAGCATTGGATTGCAACATTATACCTCTCGTTGGCATTTAATCACTGTTAAAATTAGTGAAAATCGGTACCATCCAATTCAAATCCTGTGAGCCAGTCGTCCAGTTTGTGGGGCTGGATCTATCGAGCTGTGCCTATTTAAAATTTTGATTCACTTGGTCAGGGCCAAGCCTATTCCTTGTTATCTCTACTATTTATCTATATATCTTTTTGGACATTTAGTCTTTACAACATTGGTTAAGAGGGTAATTTTTTCATGAAAAAATGAACGGTTGGGATTATATTGTACAAGAGATGGCATAAATTGCACCCACTTCATTTCACTTATTTTAATGGATGTAATTTATGCTAAGCTCTCCTCTTTCCTTATTAGATAATCTTGAGACAGGTTTTTGGGCTCACTTTAATGACGTATTACATCCACTTCATACATTTGTTGTGTCAGCTTATATAAGAACGTAAGCCTAAGACCATGCAGATCAAAGACTCAACTTAGCCACAACAAGGGAAAAAATGATGATGAGTCCCATCATTTCCTTCTATCTCCTTGTATAAAATGCACCTACATGTAGCCTTATCTTTTCGTCTAGCTCTCTCATTTTTTACTCTCTCCCCTACGATTCTCTCTCCCTTTTCCCCTACAAGGCACGAGTGCCATACCTTTTTATATGTGATAAATTTCCATTTTCTAAACCTTCTTAGCTGTATGATTATGGAGATAAGCTTAAAGCCTTTGTAATAGCATATAGATAATAGATAGATCTTGAAATTTGATTAAGAGAGGAAGAGATGGAGAAGTAAGAGCCTTTGAGAGAGGGAAAGGGCATGGTATAGCTTTTGAGAAAAACTTTGATACTCTGGCAGAGTGCAATGGTTGATACACATGCACTAATAAATCATACACATGGCATATGAGTAAGTCCAATTTAACCATCCAAATCATGGGACCCAATTTAGATGTGTCATAGACCACTAATTTAGATGTGTCAGAGACACTACGATGGCTGTGTTGAAAAATTGTTAAAAGCATAAGTTCAACAAACAAGTGTGTAATCAGAGTTTAGCATCCTTCAATCCATCTGATCTAGAGGTGATGTGCTATTGATGGTAGTTCTGACAATTTGGATGGTTTTAATTTCAGGTAATATATGATATCTACAATTTATAAGTTGCAGTGCATCAAGCATTGCAGTCTGCCAGAGCATCAAATAAACTCCCCAAGCTTCTATGGTGGGTATGGAGAGACATGGGTGAGACAAAATATTTTATTAAAAGCAAGGTTTTTTTTCCATTAATGTATTGGGAGGACAACCTATTCTCTTGAGAGAGAGAGAGAGAGAGAGAGAGAGAATTTTATAAATATAAGATTGGGGAGACATGGTCGAGACAATGCTGTGAAGATTTTAATTGTTTACAGATTGTATAGTGAAGACAGCCCATGCTCTTTCTAGCACAATATATATAGATGGAGGTCTCAAGTGCAACCGGTTGGACCATAATGTAAGGTCTACCCAGTAAATAACTCCAAACCTGTAAGTTGTGTGCGAAATCCAACCTTTCCAACAGGTGGGCCCCATCACGATGACCACCTTGTGCAAAAATCAGCCCTAATGCACTCATCAGGTGGGCCACACTTGTATTATTTATTTATTAATTCCTACACATTTTCTATTGTGTAGCTCACCTGTTGAGTGAGTGTGGCTGATTTTTGCATAAGGCGATCTCATGATGGAGCCATCCTATTGGATGGGTTGGATGTCACACTCACATGACAGGTTGGAAGTTAGTGCTGGGTGGACCATTACTTGTGGTCCAACCCGTTGGACTTGGACCTCACATAGAGAATATACTAGATAAAGTTTATAAGAAAGCACATACATTTTAAAATGAGGAATGCTAAGTGCAATAGAGAGAGCATTTTTTTTAATGTTCTAACTCTCACACTCCCGTTTGTATGAAAACCGCTCATTTTTCATAATAACTTTAGAAGTCGGCACCTATAATAACTTTTTCATAATAACTTAAACACCCAAAATAATAATAATAATAATAATAATAATAATAATAATAATAATAATAACTTTAGAAGTCGGCACCTATATCTTTGGTTTGATTTTATTTTATCATTTTTGGCTTCTGTTAGTTTTTTTTCTAACATCTGCCTTCATAGTTTGTTTAAGTAACAAAACTAGCCTCCAACACGCAAAATGATGGAAATATCCTCTCTTTTATTGAAATGATATAAATACCATTGGTACATATTAGATATTTCAGTTATACATGTGAAGTGCATTAAATGTTACTAACTCATACGAACCTTCAACATTGAGATGAAGAATTGCACGTGTACATAAGTCAATAGCACACATGAGCCTCACAATGATGTTTATATGAAATTCACTACTAGGGGCTTCAACCTATGTTAGGCTTAGGGTCCAAAATCAGCTACATTCGTGTGATTCAGGTGAACCACATTATTGAAAATAGTGTACAGGTAAGGTAGACCCTCCAAATTGTTTTCCCTGATGTGGCCTACCTCAATCATGGATGGGCTGGATATTTGTGACTTAGGCCTAAATTTTCATACGGCATCTTGGTTAGAGTGGATTTCATATTACTATTATGGTAGGCCTTGTAAAGATTGAGGGTGAACGTTTCTCTCTCAATTGTTTCTTTTGGTGTGGCCCAACTAAATCACTAGTCAACTTAATTGTTTCTAGGAGTAACGTTTGGATGACCCATCGAATGGTGAGAGTGGATTTCATGTACACATCAATGTGGCCCCTATATGGATTGACCCAAAAACTATTGAACCTATTGAAAAATAGATTGCATGTTTGTGGGCGTACTTTTGTAGCCCACTTGAAGGTTGAAATTACCTCAACTTTAACCAAAGTGTATATTTTGATGGACTTATTACAATGGTTATCTACAATGTTACACATGCTACTATTTTGGAATATTGTAAAAGGTTTAGTTAATCAGATTTAGAATTCTGCGAACATAATTCAAGATTTTAGTGCTCTGATCAGAACACAAGCTACCAAACAAAAACTTTAAATTCTAATGCATTCCAATTACAGGATGCCAAATATAATTAAGGTTTTCAAATGCATTGAATTCCAATGTATTTGGATTTGGAATCCAATACATTCTAAATACAAGCGTGCCCTTACGTGGTCATGGTACCCTAATGTGGCCATTGGTACCTAGCGCATAAAAACATCTGAGAACCATGGGGCACCATGGTATATATATATGTAAATTCACTTTATGCAATTGATGAGAACCCTTATTAAACCACACACAAATATTAGCTTGATTTAAAACTTGTTGGAGACAGACGTCTCAAATCAAAAGTGCATAGAGACCACCGGCCGGTCGGTGGGGGTGTCAGACCGGCCGGCCACATAGTGAACCAAGGCAGCAAGGCTGCTGTGATGTTTTGAGGCCATCCGACTGGTCGGCAGTGTCATAGTGCAACACAGTTTCTTGCACGGTTTGTGCGCAAGAGGTTTCTAAATCCGTTTTTCTTCCTATTTAAGGTGTATTTTCGGAATTAGAGATTTCTAAGGTTACAAAGGGGATTGAGAGAGCTTCTAGGTGAGAAAAAGAGCTTGGAGAAGAGGATTTTCTTCTTGGCTAAGCTTGGGATTTCTCTTGTGGGCTTGGGTTTCGGGTCTTGGGTTCCATCTCTTGTAACTTCTGATATTATAATGGATTGGTGTCGCTTTGTGCCGTAGTTTTTTACCCGTGAGGGATTTTTCCACGTTAAATTTGGATTGTTTATGTGTGGGTGATTGAATGCATTATGATTGTATTGTGTGGCTTGTTTGATTCAATTTGTTGTTTGTGTTCGGCTTTGCTTCCGTTGCCGGCCCTCCTATCCCAACAACTGGTATCAGAGCGATCGTTGGAGTGTAGCAGAAATTCGAATCTAAGACAAGAGCATGGCATCAGGCATGATGTTCGAAATAGAGAAATATTCGGGGGAAAATAACTTTGAGCTTTGGAAGGTGAAGATGAAAAGTCTAGTTCAGCAAGGATTGCAAGATGTACTCCTTGGAGAGCGACCAGAAGCTATGAAAGAAGGAGAGTGGAAAAAGATCGATGAAAAGGCCAATGTCTCAATCCAGTTGTGCCTGGTAAATGAGGTCCTGTATACCGTCATGAAAGAGAAGATTGTAACTGCAACATGGGCGACGTTGGAGAATATCTATGCGAAGAAATCTCTTAAAAATCACATATACTTGAAGCTTCAGTTGTACAATCTGAGGATGACGGAGGGGGCTGATGTTGAGAGTCACATCGGCAATTTTAATAGGCTTATTTGCAAGTTGATGGATGTAGATGAGCCGATGAAGAACGAGGATCAAGCGTTTATCCTGTTAAATTCTCTTCCAGAATCATATGAGTCGTTCAAGGACTCTTTGTGCACAGGTAGGGAGACTATTGGTGTAGAAACCGTTATCTCAGCCCTTCAGGCGAAGGCGATAAGAAGGAAAAGCGGCAGCGTGGGTCCTTCTACTGATGAGGCACTGGTTATGAGGGGGAGAAATTCTGAGCAGAGTGGAGGATCTCCTTCATCGAGATCTAAATCAAAAGGCAAGTAGAGGCACAAGGTGAGATGTTGGAATTGGGGGGAAGAAGGTCATGTGAAGAGGGATTGTTCGAATCCCGGGAAAAGGCAGGAGAGATCTGGAGATTCTTCTAGGGAAGGAACCAACACTATAGAGGACGGTTGTGATGTATTAACTGTATCTGGCATAGAGCCTCTTGGTGGAGAGTGGCTCTTGGATTCAAGGGCATCATGTCATGTATGTCCTGACGAAAGTTCATTCATGTCATACAAGGAGTATGATGGTGGATCGATGTTTGTGGGCGATAGCTACGCTCGCAATGTGGTAGGGATTGGTTCGGTGCGCATTAGGATGTTCGATGGAGTCAAACGGATCCTTAAAAGTGTGAAGCATGTCCTTGAGATGAAGAAGAATGTGATATCTCTCGGTGCACTCGAGGCGAAAAGGTACAGGTTCTTCGGCTACGATCGGTATTGTAAAGTGGTGAAGGGAGCACGGGTGATGATCAAGGCACGGAGGTGCGATAACCTTTACAAGGTGATCGGAAGCACAATTCATGGTAGAGCTGAAGGGATTGGCAGCGGGATTCACGGTTACTTAAGTGTGGCAAGAGAAAAAGGGCCACATGGGAAGAGCAACAGGCGTGTGAAGATGCAAAGATAGAGTCGATGGGGCATGAGAAGCGACGGGACTATAATGATGACGGAGTAGAGGTAGAGATTGTGTGTGGCAAGGCGGTGCATGATGATTTTAGTCGTGGTGGAGTTTGTTGGAGACAGACGTCTCAAATCAAAAGTGCATAGAGACCACCGGCCGGTCGGTGGGGGTGTCTGACCGGCCGGCCACACAGTGAACCAAGGCAGCAAGGCTGCTGTGATGTTTTGAGGCCATCCGACCAGTCGGCCGACCGGCCGGTAGGGGTGTCCGACCGGTTGGACGACTGATCGGCAGTGTCCTAGTGCAACACGGTTTTTTACGCGGTTTGCGGACTTGAGGTTTCTAAATCCGTTTTTTTTCCTATTTAAGGTGTATTTTTTGGATTAGAGGTTTCTAAGGTTACAAAGGGGATTGAGAGAACTTATAGGTGAGAGAAAGAGCTTGGAGAAGAGGGTTTTCTTCTTGGGTAAGCTTGAGATTTCTCTTGTGGGCTTGGGTTTCGGGTCTTGGGTTCTATCTCTTGTAACTTCTGATATTATAGTGGATTGGTGTCGCTTTGTGCCGTGGTTTTTTACCCGTGAGGGGTTTTTCACGTTAAATTCGGATTGTCTGTGTGTGGGTGATTGAATGCATTGTGATTGCATTGTGTGGCTTGTTTGATTCAATTTGTTGTTTGTGTTCGGCTTTGCTTCCGCTACCAGCCCTCCTATCCCAACAAAACTCCCATGGTCCAACACAAATACTAAACTCCTATGATCTCATACCCATTGTTCCGTATGTTGTGGCCTATTGATTTTGGATATCATTGATTTTTTTTTTTTTTTTTTTTTTTTTGCCACAAGTCCTGGTATTGAGGATAAAACCTCATAGACGGATACATATAGAATGATTGCCCAACACAAAAATCTATATGGCATCCCATCCCATTCTTCCTGACAATGTGGCCCACCCGAGTTATGGATCTTGTTGATTGTTTGCATCACGTCCTAGAATTGAGGATAACACCTGGTGAACGAAGTGGATTTTACATAAAAGCAGGTGTTCTAAAGATTTTGGCATGGGCATGAGATCTTAAAGCCCTAGAATATGATACTCAGGCATTGTACGACACTTGATACATAAACATTCAAATTAGGTGACTGTAAAGTCTATCGTTACTTCAGTTGATTGTAATGTTAGTCTTTATGAGGAATTGAGAAAGCCTATTGAAGATATTGGACGATATCAGCAATTAGTTCAACAAATCATATATCTCATTATTACTCGTCAAGACATCACTCAAGCTATTTCTTTAGTCGGTCAGTTCATGCTCAAGCCGTTATTCATTCATATGAAAGTCATCAATAGAAGCCTCTAATACTTAAAAGGTTCTTTTGGAAAATAGTATTAATGAGGTGTAATGAGAATTTAAAGATTAATGGCTACTAGAATGTTAATTCGGTTGATCATCCATTTGATAGGTCTACAACTGGTACACATACCTTTGTTAATAGTAACCTAGTTATATGGGAAAGTAAGAAACAAAGTTTTGTCGCTCAATTTAGCACAGGTGCAGAGTATAGAGCAAGGGCTTCAACTACGTGTGAAGTTATCTAGATTAAAGTTCTACTCAAGGACATTGATTTTTATGACAAAATCCTATTAATCTATTTTGTGACAATCAGGAAGCTGTTTACATTGCGTCAAATCATGTGTTTCATGAAAGAAAAAAACACATTGAAAAAGATCATCACTTCTTTAGAGAGAAGATTTAAGCCAAAGATATTTCCACTCCATTTGTTTGAACTTCAGACTAAGAACTAACTAGCTAATTGTTTCACAAAAGCTGTTGAAAATTTAAGATTTCAAAGTTCATTACACAAGTTAACCATATCATTGATATCTTAGCCCCTTGAAGGGGAGTGTTGAGGGTATGATTATGACTCTCATTTTCTAAACATAATTATGTTATTTTCATTCTCTCTATCCTTGCATCAAGTAGTTGTGTTATACACAAACTTTTCCTCTCCTCCTCTCAAAATTTATACATTTATCTCCATGTAGTTAGAAGAAAATAATAAGAAATTCAGAATTACTCTTTTACCTATTTTTCAGAGGTGGAATCTATTGTTTGCGAACTCAAGTTCAACTGACTAACCCTAGAGCTGGTATCACAAAGTCACAGTCCAAAAATCAAATTGATGGAACAATCCTAGCCTTTCGTTCGTGATTTTTTATGTTGAAATTTAGCCGTTGGATGATTCTTTAGGTAGGGTTCGTCTGTCAAAATAAATTGGGAAGCCACTTTCATTAGATCTGAACCGTTAATCAAGTGACACACCTATAGACTAATAAGATCCTTCGTATCATGTCAAAGTACGGTGAGCCTGATGTTTTGTAGAAGGAACACTTCCTTACATTCAGGATTCCTTACATTTTATATTTTAGAGTAGTACACATCTGTAAATCCATGTGGGACTCATTACCTCATGCAGGAGCTTTGCTAAGCGCACATGCGTGTGTGCAATAAAGCTCATGTACATGCCACACATGAGCCAGCAAGACACGTGCTAGATCCAATCCATTCATCATGTTAGTTTGACATTTTATAAGTTTTTCCAAAAGCAAATCCAGTCCACTCAGCATGTGGGCCCAATATTAGAAATAAGTGGATGGGTTAGAAAACCTCAGGCAAGTTTTTAGAGCCAACCATCTGTTTTGCCAACAGCCCAGCTGACCTGTGGGTTAACCTGATTTGGTTTTGCCCACAGCCCATCTGACCGGTGGTTTAACCTGATTTGGTTTTGCCAACAGCCCATCTGACCGGTGGTTTAACCTGATTTGGTTTTGCCAACAGCCCATCTGACCGGTTGTTTAACCTGATTTGGGCATTAATATAGTGGTGTCATTCTGATGGGTGGATTGGATCTTGGACCTATTGTGTCATGCTGGCACATTTGTGGTCTAGATCTGTCCTTGTGTGCTTTAATTGAGCGCATCCTATATTCCAATGTATTTTGTCAACCCGGCCAACACCTTAGTGGGGTGTTACCTTAACTGTGTGGGGCCCAACTTGATGTATTTGTTGTATATCTACACCGTCCATCTGTTTTTTCCATCTCATTTCAGGACATTATCCCAAAGCTTAAGAAGGTACAAATTTCAGGTGGACCACACCACTAAAAGGAGTGAAGAATTATCATTAAAAGCTTTTTGTAAGCCACAAAAGTTTTGGATCAAGCTGATCTTTGTATTTTCCCTTCATTGGTCTTCTTGATATTATCAACAGGTTGGATGGCAAATAAACATTATAAAAACCTTACTATGGGCCCTTTGGAATTTTTAATGGTGAGGCACTCAATCACCTCAGTTCCTAAGGTGTGGTTCACCTTAGATTTGGATCTGCTTAATTTTTGAGTCCTAAAATGGGCTGAAAACAGATGGATGGCGTCGATATACAACACATCATCAAGGTGGGCCTCACCGAAAGGGTAACACGCACGACTAAGAGCATTGCTAAGCGCGCACGAGTTGGCCATTAAGTTCATATGCATGCCACAAATGTATGAATATGCCATGGCAAGTCCAAGATCCAATCCATCCAGCTTATGGAACCTTTATATTGATGCTCTGGCTAAAAGAATCAGGTTGATCCACTGGTCAGGTGGGCTACAATTAGCAAATGAATGGACGGCTTTGAACTATTTCTAAACTTGTGGTCTACTTGATGAGTGGACCAGATTTATATCTGGGAAAAACATGTATAAGGTTGGGCGAACTTGATGGATGAATTAGATATCAGACATGTGCCATGCTGGTACAATGTATAGCGCATATAGCCTTATTGCACACCCATGTGCACCTAGCAAAACTCCACAATTAAAAGGAAGGAAGGATTGGGCAGCGGAGTGGTTGCTGCTGATGACAAGAATGGGTTTTTTGGGCTGCAGAATGACTACTGGTTTGGACGGTTGAGATTTTCAGTAAAAAAATCATATGTCCAATTCTCTGATTAGGGATGTAAATGTGTAAGCAGATCTGATGGGGTATTCAGACCCGACCCATTTGTTAAATGGTATAGGTCTGAGTCCAAGAGGGGAATCAATTGCTAAATGGGTGTGGATTTAGTTTCCTTTATATTAGACCCGGCTTGACCTGAACCCATTTAGTAAATGGGGGGTTAGGTTTATGTTGCAAGGGACCCAATTAGGCTCGTACCCATATTCTAGACTCGGTTCGGTAAAAATGCTTGCATATCATACCCATTAGACCTCACCCATTTATAAATGGGTGTGGGTGGATCTACCTCCACTAGACCTAGATCCATTTATAAATGGGTTTGATGGGGTTGACTCAGACTCACCTACTTAGTAAAAGGGTATATGTCTAAATTTGGACCCATAGTCGTTTAGTGAATGGGTAAGTCCTATTTTGGCTAAACCTGCCCCAAATCGGACGCGGATTAGCTACTGACAGGTTTAGTGGCCATCTCCCTGCTGAAGTGACGTCACCAACTTATGTTAGCCCCACCGTGATGTATGTGTTGTATCTACACCGTCCATCCATTTGAAGAGATTATTTTAGGGCATTAGACAAAGATTGAGGCAGATCCAAAGCTCAAGTGGACCCCACCAGAGAAAACAGTGGGGACAGTGACACTACCGTTGAAACCTTAGTAGGGCCCACCATGATGTTTATTTGAGATCCAACCTGTTCATAAGTTCACACGGACATGGAAGAAGGGAAAACACAAATATCAGCTTAATCGAAAACTTCTGTGGCCCCAAGAAGTTTTTAATGGTAGGAGATCAATCCCCCACTGTTTTCTTTGGTGAGATTCACTTGAGATTTGGATCTGCCTCATTCTTTGGCTCACGCCCTAAAATGATCTCTCCAACTGGATGGACAGTGTGGATACAACACCTATGTCACAGTGGGGCCCACAGAAGTTGGTGATGTCACTTCAGTAGCCAGATGGCTACACAACCTGTCAGTAGCTAATCCGCGTCCCCCAAACCGGACCATTTACTGCTCTATTTCTGATATTATGTAAAGAGGGAAAATCTCTTACATGTTTCATTGATGATGGAGAAGTTCTCGTATAAAAATATACACACCTAAATTTAGAATGAGCTAAATCTAAGATTAATTGTATAAAGATTACATAATCTAATCACCTACTATTTCTGATATTATGTAAAGAGGGAAAATCTCTTGCATGTTTCATTGATGATGGAGAAGTTCTCTTATAAAAATATACACACCTAAATTTAGAATAAGCTAACTCTAAGATTAATTGTATAAAGATTACATAATCTAATCACCTACCAAATTAGGATCTAATTATAAATAGAAATCTTAACTATAGATTGTACAACCTAATATGATCGTTTGAAATTAGTTGTCCAAACTTAATATGGCGGGCATGAATTTCTATGCATACATGCATGTACGTGGTAGCTAGTATATACCTTGGCTCTATGAATTTGTACTTTAAATACATTCTATATGCATTCAATTAGATTATACTTGTATGTCTTGCACTAGGATTGTATTAAAAGTACACATGCATAGGAAATGGGAAATGTTACTATCATAAACTATGATGGTAATGATCTGTGTGGGCCCACCAAGGTGGATTGAGGTTCAAGCATGCCATGTTGGCACACCAAGATGTTTGCACAAGTTTGGAAATGTTCAAGTGTGGCATGTGTACCGTATGATACACAATATCTCTATCATTATCATGCCATGAATACATACAGTACGATACACCATGTGTACAGACTGATACACCATACTGATATCTACACAAAGGACTGGACGTGACAGAGACTGTTCCCCCTTAGGCAGTGGGATTGGGACAATTCACTCAGTGGACCCCCACGGTTTGAGAGCCAACGGCTCAAAAACCACGCAGCTTGGACGATCCTACCTATGGATTCATAGCCTTCAAATAGACAGGTGAAAACCTAAAGCAGTCAGCTGTCCTGAAAATGCAGGAAAATTGATGGCCAGTGTTCTACCCCCATCTCGGGCGGGCATTTCTCAGCCAATGAAGGAAGGATATCTGGCATTATTTGATGAAGATGTATTAGTAGTGGATTTGAAGAGATGCTGTCGGCCGATTTTGTTACTAGTCTTTAGATATGCCCTGTGAGAGAGGACCGAGTAAAATAATGGCGAATCAAGTAAAAGATAGTAGATAGTAGGAGATTTCCTCCGGTCAATGGAAGAAGAGAATGGAATCGCTGGTCGTGGGATGCACAGTTATAATAACCTTCCACTAAACGAAGTATCTAAATGGAGGATCAGAAAATATATAAAAGATTACAGTAAAGGATCTAGCACCAAATAAATCAAATCAAATTTTAAAGTATATTTTGATTATCACACTACTTAGTATAATCCTACTATTTATCTTCCTTAATGTAATTAGTGTTTTTATTTTCCTTAGCATGATGCTGCTATTTACATCCCGTAGTATAAGTTGCGAATTTACATTCCGTAACAATAAATTAGTAGGTGATCCAATAGTTGATAAACATAATTATACTCAAAGTCTAAGCTCATACATTAAACTCAGGTTAATAAAGTATTTTGATGGGGAAGGAGATCTGCAACACGCTTCACGTGACCGACTATAAGTATCTTTTTTCTTAATTTATTCTGTTAGTTTTGTATTGATAAAGTCCTTTCATATGAAAGGTAAAGGTGCAACCCAATATTGGAGAACAAACCCTACCTCCAAATATCGCCTAATTAATATTGAAACAGCTAATCGAGTGGTTGAGTAGGTGACTGGTTTTCATAAATCTTGGTCATATACGGTCGATTACAATGTATCTGTCTATCTTAGCACTTAGGATCAAAGTTGTTCAGTTGGAATCGAGTCATAGATTTCTAGCACGCTCGATACTCGTGACAGATAACAATTCTAGCACGCCCGATACATGACCGAAAACAATGAGCAATAGCCACGATTATCCTATTTTGAGCTAGGCACCATCCATGGGTGGACCCACTAGGTGGACAGTCATGATCTCACTGTCTCTCCTCCACGCGTGCAGTTGAAGGGGTCTCTATTAAATAATTTCCTGCATAATACGGTATAGAAGTCTGATACTGTGCGTATATACTGGAACGTATCCACACAACAAACTAGACTCTGTGATAGTCTATCACCATTTTTCAGAAAGATGAAAATTCTTGAAAGTGGCATTCATGTGTAGTTATCCTGACCGTTAAGATTTTCAGGCCTATCATGGATGGAGAGAATCTCTAACATGCAATCGACCGAAAAATCGCACCGTCTAGTTTGATGACCATCAAATGGATGGTTAAAAGTAAAATAATGAGGGGTCAAATTTTCAGAGAAAATCAGATGGTTAATATTATATTCTCTGTGTAATTTTGGATTATGATGCACATCGAAAATTGTGTCAGAGACTTGGATCGCCTGCGCTGATGCACTACAATGCTGTGCGGAGATTGGAGAGCCTACAAATATTTAAATTGGTGGTGAACTAACATGCGAGTCTCAAATTGTAATCTATGCTTTTCAAGGGAGCGGATTAGGTGCAGCCCCGGTCTTATCCAACACGGTTAGGTCCTGATTATGGGTCCCATCTTTGATATATTCATTTTATATCCATGCGGTCCATTCGTTTATCCAGATTATTTTATGGCATGAACCCAAAACTGAAGTAGATCCAATATCAGGTGGGTTACTACAATAGAAATAGATGGACGGTTTCAAAAAATTGCATCCAAGTTTTCTTCATTCGTGCATTTGAATTTGTATACGGTGGCCCACTTAACTAGTAAAACGATCTGATTCTTGTAATAAGGAATTCATATAGTGTTACTCACTTTATGAACGGATTGGATCACTATCTACGTGTCATGCTGGTGACTAATATGGCGTGTACATGAGGTACTTTTTACTCTCGTGTGGACCCAACAAACCTCCTCTGTTCCCGTGAATGCACAGGTACGATGCACTATACTCATGGAAAGGAGCCTTTATGGTGCAATTAAGATGCTACATATGTCATCCCATGCTCCTGGTGCATCTTCTTTCCTTCCATTAAAGGGGAGGTATTTGATCCTCTGGCAGCCTCTGATGCTTCATACTTTAAACGTGGTGTGTTTGTGGCTCAAGTTCAACTGTCCAAATCATGGACCCTCCTCAGGTGGGCCAGTAAAAAAATTTCACTAATGTGTTCAAATTGGCTGAGTCTGACAACTAATGGATGGTTAAGATGGAAAGAAGTATAAGGTTTGGATATGACAATCATCTGTCCAGTGATCAGTGGTTAGTTTCATTCAATCAATTTGAATTTTGGGTCATAACCCACCTATAGTTGTT
Source organism: Liriodendron chinense (assembly GCA_003013855.2). NCBI lineage: Eukaryota > Viridiplantae > Streptophyta > Magnoliopsida > Magnoliales > Magnoliaceae > Liriodendron > Liriodendron chinense. Next base: position 473,277 of record PVNU02003798.1, on the reverse strand, counting down.
ACACGTATGCCGTGTGTACAATTTCTGATTGCATGAGTATAAAGCACCGTACTCTGGCAGCGTACCAAATCACTTCGCTTGTACAAGCTCTGTGGGGCCCACAAGATTCGTATGTAAAATCCACTCCGTCCATCAGGTTCTATTCTCAATTCCAGTTCATGGGGATATATCTCAGCTAGATATAAAAATAAATTAAAAAAGTCATGTGGGCCACATCAATGGGAACAATGGGGTAGATTGTCAACCGTAGGTTTGCGTGTGGGGTCACCATGCTGTTTATCTTTCATCAAACCCGTTAACCAGTTGTAACTCAGATGACAAAACTCAGATGGGCCACAACGTGAACTTAGATGTTTTAAGAGCAATTTTACATGGTTTCCATTGGCGTGGCCCATCTGAAGTTTCCATTAGGTTAGCCTTTTCTATGAACAGTTCAAATGAAAGTATGCAACTATTGGACGGAGTGGATTTACATGTATACAACATGGTGGACCCCAAAGAGCTTGGATGTTTTTTTTGCAGTGCCTAACCGTTCCAGCGCCTAACCGCCTCTGGTGAATTTATTGCATTCACATTCAAGTAGACGCGGATTGCTACTGACAGCAAGTGACATCACCAAGTTCTGTGCCCCATATAATAATGTATGGGTTGTATCCACACTATCCGTCCCTTTCAAGATATCATTAGGTTATGTCACGAACAATAATGTAAATCCAAAGCCCAAGTTGCCCCACCACAAAATAGCAGGGACTGAACACCCACAATTAAAAACTTCCTGGGGTCTACAGAAGTTTTTTATCAAGCTGATATTTGTGTTTTCCTTTTTCCGTGTCTATGTTGACTTGTTAAATCTCAAATAAACATCATGGTGGACCTAGCAAGGTTTCCACGGTGGGCGTCATGACCCCATTGTTTTCTGCAATGGAGTCCACTTGAGATTTGGATATGCCTTCTTTGAATCATACCATAAAATGATCTCTCCAAATGGATGGATGGTAGGAATATAACACAGACATCATGGTGGGCCCATAGAACTTGGTGACTTCACGAGCCAGCATCTTTTGCAAATCGAAAGCTATTGGGGCTCTCAATAGGGTGGGTCAGATCTCCAAACCCATATAATGCGGAGTTGGATCTTAAAATAGGTCGATTAATTAAATGGAATGGATTTAGATTTACAAAAATAAATTCAAACCATATTCGGGTCGGATCTTGATCTAGTAGTGAGATCCGAAAAGGTCTTTGACACATTTGAAAAAAAAAAAAGAAATATAAAAAAGAAGAAAAGAAAAAGTTTATACACTAAAACAGTCAGCATCAAAGACGCTGCTACCTAGCATCCATCGAAAGCAGATTGTGTAGTGAGTAACATTGTACCAAGTAAACTCTATGAGGTCCACCGCGATTTATGCATTTTATCCACTGTGCCCATCCATTTTATCAGATAATTTTAGGGCTTGAGCAAAAAATTAAGCATATCCAAATCTCACATGTACGACACCATAGGAAATATTGTGAATCAAATGTCTACTGTTGAAAAAATCTTAGGGGCCACTGAAGTTTTCGATCAATTTGATATTTTTGTTTTCCTTCTATCTATCTACGTGTGATCTTATGGATAGGTTGGATGACAAATAACCACCACTGTGGGCCTTAGAAAGGTTTCAACGATGGAAATCATTATTCCCACTATTTCTTGTGGTATGGTCCAGCTGAGCTTTAGATACCCTTAAATTTTGGGCTCAACCCCTAAAATGAGCTGGAAAAACGTATGGATGACATGGATAAACCACATACATTCACGGTGGGCCTAACAGAGTTTACTTGGTACAATAAAAGCATACTGAGTAACTTAGTACGCAATATGCGTCCGTGCCTTTTTTGGCATGAATGAAAGTCCCACTCGTGGACCCACCTTGATGTATATGTTATATCCACGTCGGCCATCCAATTTTTCAGATTATTTTAGGCCACGTCTAAAAAATGAGACATCTCAATCTTAGGTTGACCATACCACTGATTTGCACCATTTTATGCTAAATTAATATATTATATTATATATATATTTTTAATTTTTGATGTGGTAGATTCGGACCTAAATCCGACCCGAATCCGATGGCTATATGGATGTTTGGATCAGATATGGATCTGGCTATTTATAAGTTGATCAGATATGGATATCACCTTTTGGATCCGAGTCGGATCTGAATCCAATCCGGATCTGACTACAGATTTTCGGACTTGGAGCCGGATCTAGTTGGATCCGATCCAGATCCGACCCATTGAGAGCCCTAGAAGCTACTTATAGCTTTTTACGTTATTCCCTAAAATGCCCTTACCATCATCAAATCTCTTCAATGGCCTATTTTGAAATTGGAAATGAATAGTAATAATAAAACCCTAGAAAATACTCAAAGTGGAATAAAATAGGAGGGAATAAGTCCCAATAGGCTTGGTTAACTAGTTTCCCCATATGACTGGCCTCAGGCATGCGCAAGAGCATAGTAATGCATTAACAAAATAGTATGGTGAGAAAAGCTTTATAAACTCTTCAAAACTCTTTTCCATATGTGATATTGGACTAACTTTAGCATAAAAAGGTGAAAGACCACTTTAATTCTTTTTTTTTTTTTAATATCTCAATAATCGCTCACGATGAAGAGCTACTGCACATAAATGATAATGATGAACATCTTGGGCGTGTTCGTTTTGCATTTACACCATGTAAATGATACAGGTAAATGGGCAATGATTATTTACAATATAATTTCCTTCATGTTTTTCAAAGTTGAGACGGATAGGTTGCTTTTTGTACACTAAAATCGAGGAGGGTTTGAATTTCATGTGGGGCCCACAGTGATACATGTGGTTTATCCACGCCGTCCATCCATTTTGCGAGGTGATTTTAGGGCATGAACCTAAAATTGAGGCAAATTTAAAGCTCAAGTGGACCACGCCACACGAAACAATGGTTTGAATGCCTATTGTTAAAAACCCTTTACAACCACGATTTCCTATGGTATGGGCCACTTGAGCTTCGGATCCACCTCATTTTTGGGCTCAAGCACTAAAATGTTCTGATAAAATGGATGGATGGCGTGGATATGTCACAGACATCACAGTGGGGCCCATAAATGCACATTAATCCTTTCAAAGGCATTTTACAAGGAGGAAATGCACGTTCCTATCAAACGGAGGTAAATGATAATAATTACCTACTTACATCTATTTACATGCATTTACCTCCATTTACAGCAAAACAAACATCCCTAAACTTCACTTAGTAAAATATAGATTATAAAAAATTAGTGAAATAAGTCTTAAATTAGGTTTCTTACATGAAACACATAATAATTTAAGTGTCTACATGGTATTCAGAGCTGCACGTTATAGCCATGTGCAATAGAGTGTTTTAAAGAATTAGCCCACTTTTACACTCATATGGGTGAATTTATTAATGGTGTCTCTCTATAATTGTCACCCCATTTTAAAAGGTTATAAACTCATAAGGAAATATACACAACCTCTACAATAAGGATATATATATATATATATATATATATATATATATATATATATATATATATATATATATATATATATATATATATATATATATATATTATAGAGTAATTTATGAAATGAAACAAAATGGTCTGCTCTGGTGTCTGTGCATTCATTATTGTAATATAAATACATCAAAATTCATACCTCCACTACATTAGTTATAGATTGGATTTGGGCAAGATAGAACATCACCTTTTTGAACCATAACTTAGGCTTCAGGCTAAGGCATGTATAGGTCAACTAAAGAAAACCTTTCATTGATTCTTCCCTCACTTCCTTCTTTCATGTCATCGAGTGGATTTGACCCTTCTTAATGTCATTGGAGGAACCCTATTAACAACATAACGATGACCCTGTCTACTATAACCAACCAACCAGCTCTTTCAGTTCCGTCCAAGCCCACGTTTTCTATTTCATTACAAAGATTCGCATTATTGCATTACATACACAATAGAGAGTTTGGAGAAATAACTTTTCTCCTACGTGCAATGCATTCAATTAGAAACTATATGAAAACTTATTTTTTTATTTAACTTCTTAATTATCAAAATCTCCGGTCCTTAAGTTAGGTTGTTATTTTCGATAATTCATTTTTTATATGGGCTTAAGTCTCATCTCCCTCGATATTCTCCAGACTTTCTTCCTAGTTAAGCTCTTGATTAAGGGATCTGCTATTTTATCCTCAGATCCTTTAAAGTCGAGAGTGTTGGAACTCCGGTCAATAGAAGCACCGAAGAAGATCAAACAATCTACAATCATGCACACTAGCACATGACGCAAAAGCAAACAAATTTTACGTGGAAAACCCTTGCGGGAAAAAACCATGGTACAAAGCGACACCTCCACATTGATAAACATATGATTACAGAGCTAGAACTACTTAAGTAGATCCCCAAGATGAACAAGGCACTCAAAACTCCCAATCCTCTCTCCTAATAACCCTAATCTCATATAAATCACCTAGGTATTGCTTAGCATTACTCCAAACACGATTAGGAAGCCTATTTATAAGAGGAAAGCCGAAATTGAAAACGAGTAGAGCGAAAACCATGCAAACATTTAAATCCCGCAAAGCTCACAACCGATCACCAACCAGTCGCAATCTGTTCAGAGAGTTTTGCTTGAAAAAACTCATGCAGCTGCCTCAACTCAGACCTGTCCACCGACCGGTCTGAGCATCCAACGACCGGTCTGTAATCTCAACTACTGGTCTCAAAATGTGAAAATTCGTCCGGTGAGTTTCATCTCAAACTGAGCCATACTGTCCACTGGCCGACCGGTCGGTGGACACTATCAATGCACAGTTTTGATGACTTCACAATAAACTCTGTCAAGGCATCAACACATCAAACCGGCTCTTCTACTCTTCAAAGAACCAACTCATCATCAATCATAGTCGCCGCTTCTCATGCATCATTACGTCTTTGTTAAGCCTTCGCCAATCCCAGAGAAGTTACGCAGAACTTGAACTTCTCTGTAGGGACCACCTTGGTCAGCATCTCTGCCGGATTTATGCTAGTATGAATTTTGTCAGAGTCACATCTCCTTCATCAAGCACCTGTCGAATAAAATAGTGACGCACATCAATGTGTTTAGTACGTGAGTGATAAACAAAGTTTTTAACCAAATTGATAGCACTAAGCTATCACAATTAACTGGCACGGCTTCCTGCTGAAGCTCCAACTGATATATCATTCCTTTCAACCAAACGGCTTCCTTGAAAGCTTCTATCACTGCCATATACTCAACTTCAGTAGTGGAAAGAGCCACCATAGACTGAAGCTTAGATATCCAACTAATCGCTTCACCCGCTAATACAAATGAGTACCCTGAAGTCGATCTCCTACTGTCTACACTACCTGCGTAGTCAGAATCGACGTAACCAACCAACTTGTCCTTGGACTTTTCAAACGTCAAGATTTAGTCTTGCGTACACCGAATATATCGAAGTAGCCATTTCATAGCTTCCCAATGTTGTTTTCCCGGGTTAGACATGAATCAGCTAACAACACTCATAGCTTGTGAAATATCTGGTCTTGTACAGACCATGGAATACATTAAACTGCCCACAACACTTAAATAGGGCACATAAGATATAACATGTTTTTCTTCATCCGTTTTGAGACAATGTTCAGAAGAAAGCTTGAAGTAAGCCGCGCGGGGAACGCTAACCAGTTTGGACTTGTCCATCTCGTACTTTTTTAATACCTTCTCAAGGTATTCTTCCTGAAATAACCACAACCTACTTATCTTCCTGTCTCTATGAATATCTATGCTAAGAACCCTCTTTACAGCCCCCAGATCCTTCATCTCGAATGTTGCTAAAAGCTGAGTCTTCAACACGTCGATGTTAGACATGCTATGACTGGTAATAAGCATGCCATTGACGTACAACATCAGTATAAGAAACTTCTCATCATTCAGTGTCTTGAAATAGACATAATGATCGTACTCGCTCTTAGTAAAGCCCTGACTCATCATGAATGAATCAAATTTCTTGTACCACTGCCTAGGCGACTGTTTGAAACCGTACAACGATCTCCTCAACCTGCAAACATTGCTCTCGGCCTCTTGCATTGTATAACCTTCTGGTTGTACCATGTATATCTACTCTTTCAATTTCCCATGCAGGAAAGCAGTTTTAACATCCATCTGTTCCAGCTCGAGATCGTATTGGGCAACTAGCACCAACACTAACTTGATAGATACTTGCTTCACAACCAGTGTAAAAATCTCACTGAAATCCATGCCTTCACGCTGAGCATAACCTTTCGCTACCAACTTTTCTTTATATCTATCCTGTTTCTTTCAAAAAATTTACTTACACTTTATCGCTTTTCAGCTCACTAGAAGCTCCACAAGCTCCCAAGTCTCATTTTTGTACATAGAGTTCATCTCATTGTGCATTGCCGTCTTCCACTTCTCAGCATTTACATCCTGTAGTGCTTCCTCAAAGTTAGACGGATCCCCCTCATCTGTAATGAGAGCGAATGCAACATTCGAGTCATCCCTGTACCTTTCTGGTAACTTGCGATCCCTGCATGGATTTCTTCGCACAGGTGGTTGCTCCACTTGATCATATACCTTTGTCTGTGCCTCAGTATCGGCCTGTGTCTCATCTCTGTCCTCATGAGTATCAACCTGTTCTGATGTTTTTGGTTCCTTTGTAGCATCCTTACGGGGTAAAGAACCCTCATCAAACTTGACATCACGGCTTAGGGTGATCTTCTATGTGATAGGGTAATATATTCGATATCCCTTCACACCACCACTATAGCTCATAAAGATCCATTTTCTGGCCCTATGGTCTAGCTTATCTCTCTCAATTGATGGTACATGAGAGTAAGCCTCACAACCAATGACCCACATACTTGAATAGTCTAACGTACGACCACTCCACACTTCCTCAAGGATTTTACATTCAATTGCCATAGAGGGTGACTGGTTTATCAAGTAACAAGCTGTGTTAACGGCCTCGGTCCATAGCTCTTTGCCCAGTCCAGTATTACTAATCATGGATAGGGCTCTCTCCAAGAGAGTCTGATTCATTCGCTCTGCCACACCGTTCTGCTCTGGCGTGTGACACACTATATTGTGCCTCACGATCTCCTCTTCCTTACAATACGTGTTAAATTCCCTTAAAGTGAACTCACCTCCATTGCCCTTTGATTTGGATCTAGAACACGACGGTCATTCACCTCGATCATAATTCCTTCCTCTCATAAATAATTCTTCGGAGAAGGAATTAGTATCACCGTTTTTTTATCTGATGGCCTTCAATTAAAGGGCTGAGACGATGGTCTTGACACTAATAATGTCCCTGCCCGCGCATAACAAGTCCCTCAGTGACTCGTATAAACTAGGAAGCAAGTTCAACAAGATCAAGGCTTGATACTTGTCCTTCATCTGCTAACCAAAATTGAACAACTTGTAAATCAGTTTGTTGAACGTGCTAATGTGGCCCTCCACATCTGTCCCCTCCACTATCTTCAAAGTGAAGATTTGCATCATTAGATATATGTGATTTTCTAGAGATTTTTTTGCACAGATGTTCTTTAGCTTGGTCCATGTCTCTACACCAGTCTTCTCCTTCATAACGTTATAGAGGATGTCATCAACAATGCACAATTGGATTGAGGCCATAGCCTTCTCATCCATCTTCATCCACTCATCATCTTTCATCTCAGCAGGTCGCTTTCCAAGGGCATTCACGACCCCTTGCTGAGTTAGGACAACACGCATCTTCACCTTCCACAATTTAAAGTTATTTTTACTTGAGAACTTCTCAACATCGAACTTCGTACTTGAAGCCATGAGATCGTTTCAGAAAACTTCTTTTTCAACCTTCTAACGATAGCTCTGATACCACTTATTGGAACTCTGGTCAGCAAAAGCACCGAAAAAGATCAAACAATCTACAATTAGCCATACAAGCACATAATGCAAAAGCAAACGAATTTTACGTGGAAAACCACGGCACAAAGCGACACCTCCACTATGATAAATAAATGATTACAGAGCTAGAACTACCCAAGTATATCCCAAAGATGAACAAGGCATTCAAAACTCTCAATCCTCTCTCCCAATAACCCTAATTTCGTTTAGATCACCTAGGTATTGCTTAGCATTACTCCAAACATGATTAGGAAGCCTATTTATAAGAGAAAGCCATAATTGAAAACAAGTAGCGCGAAAACCGCACAAACATTATAATCCCACAAAGCCCACGATCGGTCGCAATCTGTCCAGAGAGTTTTGTCCGAAAAAACTCATGCAACTGCTTCAACTCAGACCTGTCCAACGACTGGTCTAAGCATCCAACAACCGGTCGAGCGACTGGTCTGTGATCTCAACGACCAGTCTCAAAATGTGAAAATTCATCCAGTGAGTTTCATCTCAAAGTGAGCCATACTGTCCACTGGCCGACCGGTCGGTGGACACTGTCAATGCACAGTTTTGATGACTTCACAACATAGAGTGATTACACCATTCTTTAATTGTTGTCTTACATAACCATGTCTTAAATAAATTTTTTTCTTAATTTTTCGTTATAACACTTATTGTTTACCATTCGTATGGCAAACATGTTACTACAATGAATGGATAGAGGTCATATATCGGTTTCACCAAAAAGAGTATATCTATTAGTAGAATTTTTATCAATTCAGCTTCCTTGTCAACTGCTCTCAGAATAATTAGTTCTTACTCAATTATGGAATTAACTATATTTGTTTATTTTTTCTTTATTTTCATGAGAGAGCTCCACCCGTTATAGTGAAAATATAACCACTAGTAGATTTGGAATCTTCAATACCCGAAATTTAATCAGCATCAACGTAATCTTCAATTATAACGCATTCAACTAAGTAGCACTGGAGTTGAGTCGGATCGTCTACAGATATTTTTTAGTAATAGATCTAGACCGTATAACATCAATAGTAAATGATCTTCCTGGTTAAAAACCCCACTTTACATTGTATGCTAATTTAGACCCTATTATTTTTATTTGTGATTATAAAAGTAGTGGTTTAATCTTTGTTATCATGAAAGGTTATCTCATGCATTATAGCATAAACTAATTTGGTTTTTTTTTTTATGTATTGTTGATGTAGGACGGGTCGCTGACTATTTCATGGGCCAGATGGACCAAAAGAAGACCGGACGGGGCCGAAAGTGATCCGGACCGTCAGGACCGTGAATCGGTCGTATCTCACAATCCGGAATGAGTTACGGGACGTATAATATATCAATTTGGGGTAGCTTGAGCTACTTTAGCCAACCAACCCGCTATGTCGGGTTGCCCAATCCGGAATCGCGAGAATCGACCGTATCGACGGTCATTAGGCTAGTTTATTTTCGTTTTTACTATTTATAGTAAGTTTTAATTCGATCATAACTTTGCATCCGTATGGTTTTAGAGTTAGTGCCCAACATGAAAAGGGCTTAGAATATTTCGTAGAACAGCGTGGTTGAGGCCGTTTGAAAACTTTCTATTTTTGGCCGAAAACCAAGAGTTCTAGTAGGATTGAACGACTTCTATAAATAATAAGTTTACTATTTATAGTAAGTTGCATTTTCTAGGAGTTTTAGTTGGAGTTGGATTTTGATACTTTACCTAGGGTTTAGTTTCCTATTTATATGCATTGTAATTCCGTTTTTATTCATTCAATTATCAATTATTCAATTATTCGGAATTTATTTCCTCTTTTTATCTTTTATTTCTTCTCGTGGATTCGAGAAACTATCGGTTAGGGAGACGGTGATCGACCTACCACGTCCTCCCTGCGTCAATTGTAGAGTGTATTTATTTTATTTTTGTAGATGTTGTAGAATTAATGTATTTGATTATCGATGAGTGTTGTATATTGAATTTATTTTATTATTATCATGTGTTGTAAATCAAATTTATTTTATTATTGTTACATAATTTAATTGATTATTATTACATGTGAAGAACGAATTTATTTTACTTTTATTACAGGTTGTAGAATAGATTTAAGTTATAGGTGCCCTGCCCTAGAAAGGATCATATATGTTTTACAGGTGCTCTACTCTAGAAAGGATCATATATGTTACAGGTACTCTATCTTGAAAGGATCATATAATTTGACGGATGCTCTGTCTTGGAATAGTAAAAATAAGGATTACAAAGATTTATTTTATTTTAGTTTATTTCGTTGTCGTGATTACAATTGTTATTATGAAAATGTTGACACTAATTTATTGCTTTTCTATATTCGAGATTGTAGGTGAATAAATATAGTCCAGGTGCACATATTCATAGGTCATGGTCTCCAATAAGTGTGAGACTATTCAGGATCAAGAATTTATCATCCTGGAATTACTTTGTACTTTAGATATGAGACTAACGTGGGTTGTGGCCCTTGATGCGAAGCCTTTATCGGCCATAATACTACGCACTACGACTCAACCATTCATTATGTATTCTTTTGTAACATGCCGGCTTATGATATCATGCTGATTTTATTTATTTTATTGAGCTATACTTGATGCCAACGTAGAATTTTCAATTTGTAAATGATATGATCCTATGAGCCATCACGCTCACACCGCCTTAGATAGTTTTATAGGGAGCATGAAGAGCAAGATGAACAATGTTGAATAACTTTCTTTGTTTTCTTTAAAAATAGTTGAATTTAAATTTTGTTTTGGTACTAGGTTAGTTGGATTTTCGAGTATCAATATAATAAATAATATTAGCAAAAGTTTAATTATGTATTAATGAGTATTTTAATTAATAAGTGATTCAGTTTATTTTTCCTTTAGTTAGCTCTAATTTCCTGGGAAATTGAATGAAAATTGTATGGTTTATAAAATATTTTGATTTATTATAACTTTACATCTTGGGATCCGTATTCGGGTGTATCCAACTTAGGTACCGAATTTCAGGGCATAACATTTTTTGCACTTATAAAGATTAAATCCACAATTACCAAATTTAAAAGTATAATTTATACATCAAGTTTAGGATAGAAATTAAGTTGCATAAAATAAATGAAACATAAAACGTATTCTTTAAATTTAGATAATACTCAATGCTCAAATCAAATTATTAAGTCTTTACTGCTTCTACTTTTGCTTTAATACGATCCCCATTTAGATAGTTTTCTTAACTTTGATTATACTCTAGGTTGAAATGAATTTGAAAATATGAAATATAGTACCGGAGTCAATCCACGGAGTATTACAATGTACATTATTTTTTAAATATATAAAAGCATGCTTTTACCTTTCTTTTTAAACATTCATTGCGCTTTGAGCGGTCCTTCCCTATATGCCCATTCATTTTTATAGAAGTAAGACCTTAGACCTTCATTTCCCTTCCTTTCTATTCTTCTTCGTTTGAAAGCCATTAGATTTTTCAATTTTCTTTTTTCCTTTACTTTGCTTCTTGTTCTTGGACTCTTTAGTCACCATGTGTACAATCAGTTAACCTTCTTATTTTGGTTTAGTTTCCTTGTGTATACATGTTGGTTAACTCATTAGGAGTTTATTTGTCTTTATAGGTATTATAGTGGATCATGAATGAACCAAACCATGGTAGTAAAAAGGTCATAATGAATTAGACTAGTCATGTCTGATGATCTTAATTTGACAATAAGGTCCATCATCTCTCAGATGTGATCATGTATATATAACAGATTTTATCATACTTCATGGTGGTAAGTCGAGGTATTATGATACCTATCAATGATTTTTCAACATAATGGAAATGGTTCTTAACATTTTTAGGTATGCCATTGCTTAAGAAGAATCATCTATTAAGCTCACGTTGTTCTTAGTAATGATCATTTTTAAGAATATTAAACATAAATAATTTTATCTTTTGTAAATGATACGTCATAGAGCATGAAGAGTTGATCAATATGAAAAGCTATATTTATTTCCAAGAGTCCTAATATGTAATAGCCCGAGATTTCGGTTATCGTGGACAACACAAAAATTCAAATTTTAAGGTAATGACTTAAATATGACAGAGTATAAATGCTTCATATATTCCTTAAAAAAAATATAATTTCAAATTTTCATGGCAATCACGGCATAAGTGACGGAAAAATTAAATATCATTCCATTAAAGTAACTACTCTAAGTTTCATTCATCATCATTACATCAATATATTACATGCTCGGTCCTTCCATGAGACTTACTATATTTAAAAAAAAAATAGACAAACTAATCTTAAAAACAAAGTAAAATAATAATATCTTTTAAGCCGCTTTGGTTTCATCATTCGTCATTCGTCGCCATAGACTATCATAATTCTCATATTGAAGCTCTGACTCATTCTTTGGATCGTTGTTTTTCCAACGAGAGATATGAGTTGCCTAGGTTCAAATTAGTGAGGACATTCTTCTAAAATTATCACAATAATAGCAAATTCATAACATAATTAATCCAAGCAAAACATACATGAGAAGAATCTTAATTAATGCAATGCATGATATGCATGCTCTGATAAAGGCACCCTGACTACGTAAGATGGTAAAGCAGGAGTCTCCATTATCCTTCACATACACTTACTAGCTACTAGTCACCAGAGTTATGTGAAGTGGGAGTCCCCGCTACCCTTCACATGTGAAGGGAATTCTGTTGCCCTTCACCTCTTAACAGACTCATATAAGGGAAGCGAGAGTATAAAATTGAGGGAAATGTGTAGTCATAATAGGCAAAGTATTAGGCAAAATTCGGTGATTGATTAATGGTGGAAAATGTCTAAATATGAAATTTCACTTTTTGCGGACAAAAGAAGTGACTGACTTTAGGGTTCGACAATATAAGATTATATATCAGAGTTCAAATTTTGTATAAACTTGTAGTCATATGAGGTCAAGGTATGGTCCAAATTTGAGTTGCGATTGACGGTGGAAAGTTAATCAATTGGAATGTCTAGATTTGGAAAGAGTTCATATGCTTGGTTATTCCCTAAACGATGTTACTTGACGCTTATGAAAATGTTTAATAAGGTGAGACACTCACATCTCACATTCGGTCCATATGATGGGCGATCCAAATCATTCATGAGAAGGGAATTATTTGACTACTAGTACCCACGAAATTTCCTCACTTGATTGACACTAAAATTAAAGGTTAATGACTAATTAGACAATTGGGTCACTTCTACTATGATCTAAGAGTTGAAATTCGATGTGTACAACTAATTTATAATAAATAAATTTGGGATAAAATCTTAGGTCAATCGGATCATGAAAACCATATGATCTAGACATTAAGGGTCTATGTTAATAGCATTTTTGTAATTATTTTTCATATGAGAGTTTTGAAAAATCTAATAATTCTATATGATTCTAGGTATGTTTCTATGCAATTCTTACAAAAGAACTCGTATCTAAATCATCATGGATAAAAAATTATTCATCAAATAAATTAAAATTCACTTTAATTAAGGAAAAATACACAGAACAAGCAATATGATAAACTTAGGGCCTGTTTAGAGTGTGGATTTAGAACCCCCTCGATTTGAAACACCCCGGTTGTGTTTGACACCCTAGTTTTGAAATCCCCTGCAATCCAAAAGTAGCTATGCATAGTATATTTACAAGTCTTTGAATTTAATTATCAAATCAAATTTAATATCCCTAATTGGTGTGCGTATATAATATTTGACATAATGGTTGTAAAAAATGACGAAATTCCAAGTCTTAGATGGGCCACAAGCACATGATCACATTCAAGTGACTAACCAATGATTTTTAACCATTGATTTAAATGGACAAAATTTGGACGACGCAGATCATCCTATTGGACGGCACAGATCATCCTATTAAAGTAATTTTAGTGATGCAGTTGATAATCTAATTGTTTTGGGATATCATCAGTGGGCCATGTGCCCAATAAATCAGTAGCCTAGTGGCACACATGTGACTCTTGGAAGGATTTTAGATGTAATCCAAGCTTCCACCTTTGATTTGGAACTCCCACTTTGAGGGGTTTGAAACCCCCAGTTGCTTTATGTGCCAAACATACCATGGGATTTGAAACCCCCTCAAATCCTCTCAAATCCCCCCAAATCAATGGTGTCAAATGGGACCCTGACATCTGAGATATTACATGTACACTAAACTTGTTCAAACTAAACAAATAAATTTTATACATGAAGGATAAGAACATTTAATGCACATCCATGCATTAAATGGGTGCAAAAACTGAAATAATAGACTCATAAAATTTAATGCTTTGAGAATTCGAGTGATGAGCTACGATATTTTCATTAATGCTAGAGGTTGGACCTTTAAGTGTCTGACCAAATCTGTGTGGGAGCCTACCATTATGTACCTATTTATCCATGTCGGCCATCCATTTTCTAAGATCATGTTAAGGTAGTCCAAAAAATGAGGTATATGGAACACTCTAGTGGACCACACCAAATAGTAAGCTTGGGTTGCATTAATTGTACAAAGCATTAAATGCAAGAGTCATCTCTACTGTTGTCCAATAGAGTGTTGGATCTACCTTATTTTTTAGCCCATACCTTAACATAATCTTAGAAAAGGGATGGACCACGTGTAAATAGATACATCATGGTGGGCCGCCCACTAACTTGGTTGGACGTGATCTGTGTCCTCCAGAAAGCAAGTCGGTGTATTATAAGGTATATTATTACAATTTTATCTTTGGGTTGAAATTGTGACATACTAATATTCTAGATGAATGGGTCTATTAAGATGGTTGAGAAGTTTTTATTTTCATTTATTAGAATTTTGCTTATAAAAGGGATAATTGGAACATCAACAATTTATTTACCGGTCAAGAATTCGGACGGTTCATGATAATTCAGCCCACTCATATTTCAAATCAATGCAATGTGGTGATTAGAATGCCCTTGAACGACTAGGATCAAATGTAGCACTGGAAGTACGAAAAATCCAGGCCACCCATGAGGAAAAAGCACTGTGGACCCAACGTGAAGTGTGTATAAAATCTACTCCGTCCATTATTTGTGACAGCTGATGTTCTAAAAAAATCAGGTTGACCCAAAACTCATCCAGGCCATATAATAAAGAACAGTGGACCCCATCCCAACTTCTCTCTTTGGTGTGGTCCACTTGAGTCTTTTTATGGGAATTATTTTTGAACCCAAGTGGTAAAATGAGCTGGCTCAAATGATGGACGGAATTGATGTAGAACACACATCAAGGTGGTCCCCCACGGAGCTTTTTGTTTCACAAGCCCCCTACAACAGTTAATTCGAGTCCCACTCATGGCTACAAGTTGCATCTGAGCTGGTCCAACTTCATGTTGTCCAGCCTAGTTGGTACATGCCGATGGTGATTGAAGACTCCAGGTGGGCACGCTTCTCAACATTGCATACGCGTGCAATATGAGGCCATTCATCAGGTGGGGCCCACCTTTGCTGATTCACTCACATGTCAACCTACTCTTAAATGCGCCTGCAACAGCAATTGCAAATCATGGTTTGCTTGGAATCTAGAGCGTATAAGATAGGGGTCCCACACTCATCGTACGGTTATTTGTTATTCTAAACGGACGGCCGCAAACAAGTTCACCGAGAGAACCAGCCTATGAACGTCTGTCATCCCGGCACGTGTGGTGAGGTTGGGCGCCTGGAATTAGCATTCCTTGTTCCATCAAGGGCTTGTAAGCTGCTCCCAACATGATCCGGACCGTTCATCTAGAAGGTCTCGACCACGTGGCAACGATCTGAGTCATTGAAATGAAACAAATGTGAGTAGGAACAACGGTCCATAAATCAGCAGTTTGGATCTTTTATTATTGAGATTTTTGCCATGTGGCCCACCACGTCCATCGCTTGCATCAGATGATATGACGACCTGAGCTCTCACACAAAAACAGCCCATCCAAAAGTCAAGTGGTCCACCCCCATAGGGATCAGTAGGATGACACCCACCATTGAAACGTTGTATGTGGCCCACGGTAAAGTATATGCCATTGGTGAGTGTCACATAGATGAAGGTAAAAACTCAAATATCAACTTCATCCTAAACTTCGGTGGGCCGAAAATGATTTTAATGGTAGGTGTCTCATCAAACTCTTCCTTGTGGTGTGGCCCACCTGAGTCTGGGATAGGCTTGATTTTTGGGTTCACATCCTGACATGAGCTTGCCCCAATAATTGGCTGAGTGGATGTAACACACATTGTGGTGGGCCCTACAGTGCTGTTTCGCAGAACTGCATGGGAATTTAAGAGAGCACAGTGCAGCTGGTTACCGTGCGACCGCCTTGATGCATGTATTATGTATCCACGTCATCTATCCATTTTTGCATGACATTTTATGATATTATCGAAATAAGTTAATCAAATGGACCATAGCATAGGAAATAGTGTTGATTGTCCATTTATAAGCTACAAAAGCTTTGGTTTAAGCTGGTATTTGTTTTTTTTTTCCTTCATTCTTGATTACGTGGCCTTGTCATAGGATTGAATGGTAGATAAAACCTTCGGAAATATGAAGATGAGCCCTAAGAAGTTTTTAAAGGTAGGATTGTTTCTTATAGTATGGTTTGCCTGATAATTCTCTGCTTCATTATTTGCATAATATCCTAAAATGATATGTAAAAATGGATGGATGGTGCAAATAGAAGTTTTTAATGATAAGATGGTCAATCACCATTATTTCTTATAGTATAATCCACCTGATAATTGTCCTAGCTTCATTCTTGGCATAATGCCCGAAAATGATTTGGAAAAATGGATGGATGGTGTAGATATATATAATGCATACATTAAGGTGGGCCCCAAAATATCCTAAAGGTAAGGGCTGCCCCTCCACTTTATTTTGATTAACTAAATTAATTTTAATATCTAAAATTATAATACATATATTATGTTTGATAGAATGATTATCATAAGCTCATTGAAATGAGATTGGAGTAGGTATTACCCCCACCAGGATGTCTTTGGAGATGGACTGGTGTATGGCAGGTCAGCATTAGTGGAGAGTAGGGGGCACAGCTCAATATTGCTGGAGTACTAACAAATCTATCATTAATATGGAGGTATGGGCCCTGCTCTCCACCAAATATTAACCAACCTCGCTACGTTCAAGTGGGGATAGCATCAAATCTGAGCTCCATTGAAATGTATACTTTGGCCAAAATTGAAAAGATTTTAACCCTTTAGTGGTCTACAATTATAAGAATAATAAACGACTGACTTACCAACCTATTTTAACCAATCATTTAGATGATTCACATTTTAACAAGTCAGATTATTTTACTGATGTGATTTTAGTGTCATAGTTGATCATTGAATGACAATGGTGTATCATGTGGTGCACATCAGATTAATAGTAAAAGTAATAATAATAAATAAATAAAACCCTTAAATTCTAAATAATACAAATACTCTCAAATCCAGCTGACAAACGACCCGAAAGAAGGTGGGCCGTCCTTTCTCCCAGAGGCTGGCTTGTTTTAAGATGAGAGCGGCGATGGCTTCTATCCGTTGGATACTATCCCACGTCATGAAAAAGGGACCGTAGGATCCACTGACTGAGCAGACTAAATCTCCACCGTTCATTGGATGATCGAGTGAACTGGTCACCAACAGGTGACTCAGTAAATAATTGTTTTTTAATGCTAAAAAAGCCATGTACCACAAAGAGCGGTGCAAGAGCCTGTTGGCGATACGGTCTACACATCACGGGTATTCAATTTCTGAGTGCCTGAGTATTAAGTTTCATACGCTGCCAGTGTATTAAATTACTCACCTTCTCATCCATCAATCCCCTTACTCTTCAGTACCTACATGATACGTGGCACAGACACGTGCTTTCAATTCCGACAAGTGGGCCACTGGGTCAGTGGTCTGTTACGATTCTGCCTAAAATTCTTCATTAACCATTTGCTTTGAGGCTTACAGACGAAGGGTTAAGATTAGAAATACATCAGCGGTCTACATTCAACTGAAAATAATCCTAATATTGGAAGCTGCCTGTGATCTTCCAACCATAAAAAAAAGTTGGTGCTTTCTCCATCCACGGTAGGAGCCAGAAGATCGACGGTACGGATTTCGATCCGTGTGCCCCACTTGTCAGAATAGAAATCGGGATGCACTGTGAAATGATGCACGCATGATGTATCATTCTTCAGAGAAAATCACGTCCACGTACGTGGAATTATGGCCACGCATTCTTGCACAATAAATACGAGTTCTCAATTATGGCAACTACGCCCGTGAATTTCGAATCAAGACCGTTGGTTTATTGACAAATCAACACAAAAATCTCTAAATATCAAGATTTGGACGACCTATTAAAAATAGACCGTTGATGAATTTCTCTTCTTAACAATCTAACCAGGGCATTAATAGAAATTCAGTACTTTACGTTAAAGCTATAGCCCATCCACGTAGGTATGCAACGGACCAATGGACTTGATTACAAAATCAAAGGCCCTATTTTTCCAGAATAGACAACGCGTGTATATTGTGCAACAATGCGGGCCAGGCGTATCATATAATTCCTTACAACGTACTCCATCTCCCCCACCGCATTGTAAAGAAAATAAATCTGACACGGCGTTGTATTTTATCTTACCATACAACGGTTTTATTTTCCATTTAAAATCATGATAAATAACATCTGAACCGTTAAGACAATGGGAAACATCATAAATATAACTTAAAAAAATCCAGAATTGTCTATTAATCAGAATAGCTACACCATTTCAATCTTCACAAATCCATTGGAATAACTCGATGCATGTTGTTCAAAATTTATAATTTCAATATTCATAATATTCATAATATATTATACATATTTAACAGATCGGATTCTATAATTAGTATATAAATAATCGTGTATGAAGATGATGTATATTACGCTAATGTATAGCATTTGTATATGATCTTCTCTCAGACAGATTACATTTCAAGGATTAAAAAAAAAAAAAAAAACCTTTTTATCTCTAGCTTTACCAAGCCCACACGCAGATAATGTACTCGCACCAAACTGTGATCGTATGGCACATAAATAAAAGATCCAATCCACTCATCAAGAGGGCCCCACTATTTTTGTGTCCATTCGAAAGAATCAGATTTTTTTGAAGTTAATTATAAAGAAAATTGTTTGAAATTTTCTAAACCGCTAATATATTTCTAACATCAAGACCCAAATTCTAAATAGAAAACTCTAATTTTTGGTGGATAAAAAATGTAATGTAAGGATCACGAAATGGACGGACTGGATATCACACGTGTATGAAACGACGTGCAGATGTGGTGGCGTGTAGATGATGTAATACGTACACGAGTATGGCGAGAACACCTCATCCTCTACGCTCTCAAGTAGGGTAGATCTCACAAAAAAACAAGCAGAAAGAGCGAAGGAAAAGCTCTCTCTTTCTCTCTCTCTCTCTCTCTCTCTAAAAACCCATGTGCTAGGGTTAGGGTTTCTCCCTCCCTCCCTCTCTCTCTCACCAGATCTCACCAGAAGCATCCATGGAAAGCTTCTGAAATCTCACACACACTCTTTCTCCAATGTCTTCTCCTTCCGTCATCCGGCCAGATCTTAACTCGCACGACAAATCCGAGCCGTCCACGATGGAATCCGCGCCACCATCGCCATTGATGACGGACCATTTCGACCGACTCCCGGACTCGCTACTGCTGCTGGTCTTCAACAAGATCGGGGACGTCAAAGCGCTGGGCCGCTGCTGCGTCGTTTCCCGTCGATTCCATTGCCTGGTCCCACAGGTTGATAACGTCGTCGTCAAGGTCGACTGCGTCATCTCCGATGACAATTCCGACCCGTCTTCATCCCCTTCCTCCTCATCCTCCTCTCCCACCGACAAGGGCAAATCCGTCTTTTCCCACCTCTTCCGCCTCGTCCTTGTCAAGCCCCTGCAATTCCTCGGCCAATTCCTCGGCCCAAAGAAGTCCATCTCCCCTGATGACGTCCTCTCCCGCCCCGACGCGGCGGGCGGCTGCGACGTGTCCCACCATTCCCCCACTGAGGTCCTGAAGAACTTCAACGAGATCCGACGGTTGAGGATCGAGCTCCCTGGCGGGGAATTGGGCATTGATGATGGAGTTCTTCTCAAATGGAAGGCCGATTTTGGGTCCACCCTTGACAGCTGTGTCATTCTTGGTGCATCTGCTGTTCTTGCCCCTAGCCTGGCGGCGGCATCTGTGGCAGCAAAATCCACAGCTGTGCGCGATGATGCGAGCTGCGGCAGTGGGGAGGATAATGGGAGCATCCCGGAATCGTTCTACACTAATGGTGGGTTGAAGCTGCGGGTGGTCTGGACGATCAGCTCCTTGATTGCAGCGTCGGCCCGGCATTACTTGCTGCAGCAGATCATCGCGGAGCATGGGACGCTGGAGAGCTTGGTGCTGACGGACTCAGACGGTCAAGGGGTGCTGAGGATGGACAGGGAGCAGCTGGAGGAGCTGAGGGTTAAGCCGCTGTCGGCATCAGCATCGGCGAATCGGACACTCGTCCCAGCCCTCAACATGAGGCTGTGGTATGCGCCTCACCTGGAGCTGCCGGATGGGACCGTGCTCAAGGGGGCCACACTGGTCGCGATACGGCCCAGTGAGCAGACGGCCGGGAAGAGGGAGCCTTCAGATGGGGGGTGTTGGGTGTCGTCCGCATTTGAGGAGCCATATGGGATGGCGGCGAGGCTGCTTGTGAAGAGACGGACATACTGCCTTGAGATGAATTCGTTCTGAGATGTCGGGACTCTTTGTAGGAAATTGAGGTAATTTCCACCTATTCTACCCTTTTCAATATCTCAGTAGAGAAGGAAGAAGAAGGTGAAGGATTAAAAGAGATGAGATTTGCATGGAAATAGAAGAAATCTGACTGTTTACTGATTTTTCCTTATTTGGGTTGTTTTTGTTTATTGCCGTTGTTGTTCGGATTCAATCTATGGGGCCGAACTTATGCCGGGAGGATGAATTGTATGTGGTAGTGTAATGCTTCTGGCTTCTAATGCTTCTTTCTTAGAATGAAATCTAGCATTGGCTTGTAGCTCTGTTTGATGATGATGATGATGATGTTATGATGATCGAATCCTTGAATTGGAGATGATTTGTATATAAACGTTTTTGGTTTTCTTCATCTGATAAATTGTCTGTCGGATAGTGGTCTTTGATTAATGTTGAGTATAGTGGTTTTTCGATTAATGTTGAAGTAACTGAAGTTCTTAATTCAGTACTGACAGTTGAGTTGCTTCTTGTTTTATGATTTTCATGCCTTTCACGGAAATTTAGTATTAGTCAAATGTTGTACAGAAAGCGAATGTGGGTATTTTTGTATGCAGATAAAAGAACTGATTTCCAGGTTGTCTTGTTGATATGGTTTGGATTTAGCTTGATGAATTCGATGCCGTAGATTTAATGCATTAGTAGTCTTCCTTAGTAGTCTTCTGAAGGACATACTCATATATTGTTGCAGTTTGTAAGGTTGTGTTTGGATTCTCAATTGAATTGACTTTGGTTGCAACACTTGACTCGGATCAGAATGAGGAAGTTCCCAACAAGTTGCAATTACTAGTGCTTCAATTCTGTCTTGAAATGCATGCAATGCATGGAATTGAAATAAGGGTTTTCGTTAACCTAGTAATGCCATGAGGGTGCTGCCTGGTTTTTAGGCAGTTCCCTCCTAATGAATTGCGAATAAGTCAATAAAGCATCCAAAACGTGAAGTTGTAAATTTGAATGTTCTGTTGATCTGTACATTTCCTAGAGCTTGTTCCTTGCTTTTCGCCTGCAATTGTTTTGCGCTTGTGATTTACCCGACCATGTTCTGGAATTTCAGGATGGCGGGATGCAATGAAGAGAAGAGGGAAGGTGGGCATTTCAGAAGGTGGACGAATGCAGATTTTGGCCTTTGGACAACTTAAGTCTTCTATCCAGTGGTAACACATTACCTCCAGCTGATATGACCATCCCTGTTGACTGAGCTGTGCTTGTTGTATTACCTTTTTACTGAAATATGTATGCATCTTTTTCTTTTTCGTTCATGAGATGGCCCATCGCAATGGGCCATCACATCCAGCTGCACTTGTTTCACAGGATCTTGTAGATAATACTCTTCTACTTAAGTAATGATCTCCTCAACTCTGTGAATATTTGATATTGTATGGATCATCTGACTTCTCCTGTTAAAATCATTCTCGAGCAGATTTCTTGCATGCATCTGCATCACGGTTAATGCGTTTGCAGCTTTTAACTGACTTAAAGAGTAGAATTTTGGATATTTATGTTAGCATGTGTTTGGATGCACCATTGAATTAAATTACAATTTTCAATAAAACAAATTGTAATTTGATTTCCTAGCTTTCAAAGGGAGGGTTTGGACTCCAAATTGCAATCCACATACTTTCAAGTTGAACTTGAAATGTTGCTGCAATTGTGGGGCTACATTCACATTCAAAAAACATGACTACAATTTGAGGCTGCGAGTGGGATTTAATTCAAAGGGAATTCAATCTAAACAAGGGAATTCAATCTAAACGCAGCTTATGCTTGAAATGTCGAGTGGGCCGTTTGTGATCGATGGCCATGTGTCCCTTAGAATGCCGATTGTTTGCAATCAAGGCCCATGGGTCCCTCAGGAGGCTGATCTTCGGCCTGCAGCGGTCTTGTATCCTCAAGCAGCAGCTTGCTGATCATGTCTACCATTATTGGAGGAATTGTGTGATATGCATAATGAGAAAAACTTTGATACTCTGGCAGTGTGTGATAGACGATACACAGGCGCATCTTAATTACTAAGAAATTTCATACTTGGCATTAGGGCTGAAAGTCGGGCGGGTTCAACCCGACCGACCCGTGACCGACCCGACATTGGGTTGGGCTTGGGCAGGAAATATCAAACCCGATCTCGAGCTTGGTTGTGAAAACTCCAACCCGATGAAGTTTGGGTTGGGCTTGGGTTGAGGTCTTGGGTTGCCCGACCCAACCCGAACCCGATCTATATACAAGTAAACTTATAATGTTTGAAATTTGATATGTTTGAATTTAAAATACTTGAATGTTAAATGAATAATTATCATGTATTTTAGCTTATTTGTTTAAAAAAAATGAAGTTCTTTACAATATATATATATATATATATATATATATATATATATATATATATATATATATATATATATATATAAATAAAGCCATACGTACAAAAAAATAAGATGTGTATTGAAACATAATAAACTAACATAATAACGAAAATATAACCCAACTAACCCGATCAAGCCGACCGAGCCTGCTTGGGTTGGGCTTGGGTTGAGAATTCCCAACCCGAGGTTGGGTTGGGGTTGAGGTATAGGAACCTTGGGTTGGGTTAGGGTTGAGCACCAACCTGGCCCAACCCACCGGACTTTCAGCCCTACTTGGCATGCAACCAACTGAAATTGAACTGCCCAAATTATGGTGAAAGAAATAAACACACACCAGGAAAGGAGGGGGAGGGGGAGGGGGAGGGGGAGACTTTCGAGTCTTACATAAAACTGGTGGAGAGGATCTTCCAGTCACGGAGACATGGGTAAACCAGAGGGACCGTTTATTCCAAGAGTCTTGATAACTGTGCTGTGGGCCCCACTCGTAGAAACTGAAAAAACCGAGTATGTCCTCGAGTAGAAGAGATGATGTTTGGTGCTTGTTGTGGTCTGGAATCAGTGCCAAAGATCGTAGGACTAATATGAGGGGTTTTTGCATGGTGGTCCGGCCACAGTGGGGACACTGGAACCAGTCAGATCATCACTTGTACAAACTAAAGATCCGTGTGATTTTGTTATCAACTAAGAAAATGCCAAAGATTGGATGGATGGTTATGATCTTCCAATCTCTAAGGTAATGAATCTGAGCCATCACTTTACAATACCCGGTTGATGAGTGTGTGTAAATATATATTGAGGGGAGTGCATCCGGTTGCCCCCACTGCGAAGATGGCCTGGTTCAAAAATCAAGCCAGTCCGCTCATCAGGTGGGCCACCCAGCTATGAATAGAATGGATAGTTGACCAACAGTCTTACATGCAACTAACGTGTATTTGTGATGAGTAGACCTATTCATCTTCAAGATGAGGCCCACCTACCCACTAATCACTGCTACGATGTCCCACCTGCCAATGACTGAAAATGGTGCGTGACTGCATGTGGGACTAGCAAATCTCCCTGTACTGATGATAGAAGGTGGGCCGGGCTGTTAATTAGCCAGGCCTTCGTCAAAATCATGTTTCTGGGCCTGGTTCCTCATGGTTCCATGATATTGGCCATTGATTGGATCGACACATCATGGATGGAGGATGCCAGAAATTTTCCCATTTGGAACAAACATTCAATCAGTGTACTAAGAATGGACGGTTAAGTAGAATACAGCAACAGTTTCAGAAGAAAAAAAATGCCAAAGATTAGCTGGGATGGATCTAAATGACTTTTGGGCCACCCTCATTCATGGTGGGGCTCATACGTTCAACAGTGTGGACCACATAATCAAGGGCCTAAAACTCACGAACCATGAACCTGTAATTCGTTTTCACTTCTGACAAGTGGGCCATCATTCATAATGAGTAACACTGGTCTACCGCCCCAAAACCTGTTCTATAGGACGACTCCATTAGGACGGCCCCATATCTTGAAGTGAAAAAAAAAATAAAAACACGATCTCCTAAAGGTGTAATTGCTAGGATTTTACAATCTGAAGCATGTGGAAGGGAGACAGGCAGGAGTAGTACGGTCTGAAGGTACCTAAACAATGGGCCACTAATCCAAATTGAAAATAAATGCATTATGTGGAGGCCTTAAAACACGCTGATGTCTTTTACATAGCCGTCCTATTTTCATTTTATTACATCCATTTTACCATTGGTTCGTATTCCACTTGTGGGGCCCACCTGAGAGTAGTCTTACCATGGTTGCTGTGCAAGACATGTTTATAGCAGGCCGTATCTTGATTAGCCCCATGCCTCCAACACATGCCACATGAACACTCCACGGCGGTCTGTATCTTGATTAGCCCTAGGCACATAATGGGCCGCATAACCTTGCATTTATCGCGTATTTGAGTAAACAAAATTCATGTGGAAATGGAAATTATTTTCTGCTGTAAAGCTACATTTAAAAAGTGCATTCTACAAAGTAATCATTGCACTTTAGTAATCATTGAATTCTACAAAGTAATCATTGTACTTTAGTCCCGATTCCCTAGCACAAGATTCTACATATTATCTAATGAATATAAAGATTCCACTTGCAATTTGGACCATCACTATCTTAGCCTTATCCCAACTAATTGGGCTCAGTTACATGAATGTCGTCCCATCGTTCTACTCTAATCAAGGGCTGTAACTTCATCCAAGACCATTGGTGAATAAAAAAAAAATACCATAAGTGCTTCAAAAAGTAGTGGTTCGATCATGTTTTTTTTTTTTTTTCCCCATATTTTTTACTTGAATTTCTCATGTCCAAAAGAGCTGTTCAGAAAGCTGTAAATAGCTGTCTCATGTTGCTTGTATTATAAATCAACCATGCTTTTCCTCAATAAGTGAGTTTGTTTCTTCCAAAAGATAATAATGTAGAGGCATTTTCCACTGTAATGAAAGATACCTGTTGCTGTCGAGAGTTCAAGTGATGCTCAAGTTGCGTAAGGAGAGCTTAAACATGTGAACTGAGGACATGCCACAACGCTTGCGAGATTCAGGCCATATGCTTGATGGTGTCCGAAGTCAACATGCCCTGTTTGCAGTAGCAAGAGCTTCACCCTTCCACTCATCAGGCGGACCACATATGTGCAGCCTGTCACATCAGTGAATTGGCCTGATTTAGTGGACATGGAATATTCATTAGCAGCCCCACCTAACAAATTCTCCAGACCTCCCATACGATGTGTGGACCCATCCCCAGAGCAGGGGCGTGCATATAAATCATCACTCCGATTATGTAATTGCATAGTCATAAAAATAAAAATGGAGCGGTAGTAAATAATGATATTATATTTATATAATTTCAATACCTAAATAAAAATTGTAGTTTATTGCCTGATGTGGGTGGGGAAGGCACCTGACAATTTTATGCTTTTACCACCGCCACTGCTGCCCATCGTCATTGCCTTTTCCTTCCTGCATCCATCTGAATGAAATATTAGGAGGTATACATAACTAAAGAGAGAAGCTTTGTGTGAGCATTTTATGCATCAAGCCACGCCTCTCTCTCTCTCTCTCTCTCTCTCTCTCTCTCAATTCAATGATGTTGGGCAGGAATTGGAGCACTAATTCGAAAATGAGCTTTTCAAAAATATGCATTTTGGAAATAATTTCAACACATCCGCTATCTTTAACTTTCAAAATGGGGGAGGAGAGGTACATGCACACCAATCACTCAGTGCACAGTGTGTGGACTGAATTCATACCCATAAATAAGGGATATTGAGAAAAACTTAGGCACTCAGCAGCCTTGATCGTCGACATGCAGCAAATAACAGTTCTGAACCATCAAATTAAAAGCCCCAATTTAGATGGATCACAAGCCAAAGATTTTAAAGATTTCATTACCTAAACCAAACGGTTGGTGGATGACATCATTGGATGGTTGAGATGAGAAATATCTTGATTTCAGTAAACAAGTCTCCACCAATACCAGCAAACATTCAATTTGAATTCATGTATGTCACATCTGCAGCCCAAGTGCCTGCATATTAAGCATCACACTCTTAACAATGCATACCAAATAACACTAATTTCTGTATTTTCCTTAAAACAAGTAGGGAGTATCAGAAATTTTATTCACCAGGGACCGTTTGGGCAAAACGGATGTTTTAAGAAGTAAAAGAAGAGTTAAAATCAGAACTGTGCTGTGTTTAGATGCGCTTTTAAATGATTTAATAAATCCACACCGTGGATTGGGAGGTGCCCCTTTCACATGTGTGACAGTTGATGGCACATGTGTAGGATGCAAACCATCAATGTGTCATGTGATAATAAAAGAAAATACCATGCCTTTTTTAGTGAGCCAACCCAAGTTCAGGTAAGATATACTGTGCATGAAAAAACTATTTGTGACTTGTCCAACAAGACTGCCAACTACAGTAGCAACTTGTAACTTAAGACAAGTTAAACAAATTCCAAGTTCAATAAGATATGCCATTGGAGTTCTACTGGGCATCTCAAAATTTCGGTGCTTGTCAATAAATTACTAGAACAGTTTTTGAGGATTATAGCTCTAAACTAATGCATTGGATCAGCAAGGGACAGCTATCACTCGATACCTCGTACATGAGCACAAAGGCAGTTGATTGACACTGTTAATTTCATGGGTCAGACAACACTGTTTATTCCACAGTTAAAATGGCACGGAACAGACAACCCCTGCCAGCAGTTTTTTACGTTATATGTTGACAGTCAGCCGATGGTGGATCCATGATGAATGCGACCAAATAGAGGACATTTTGCATGCACCAACCACGGCCAACTGGGCCATGAACACTCTTTTACTATGGTGTGCAAGCTGTGACTTCACACCTATTTTCAAAAGGTTAGGCTAGCATGCATGAAGAGGAGTGCTAGCATGCAGCTTCGTCTCTCCCTGCAGGACACACACAGCAAATACATGCGAGAATCCAGACCATTGACCTGGTAGACAGGTCTCACTATCCTTGCATTCTGAGTTTTGCTAATTGAATGTGGACAGCTGCGTTTACAGGGCCAGTGATGGGCTGGCTAGACCAGTGGAATAGCCTTTCATTTCATGATGTGGCCTGTCCATATGGTGGCCAGAAAGACCAATGGTTGCCATCACCACACGTTCACCACTGCACACTCAGAGAGAGGGTAGACAGGAAATTCCAAGGAAGAGAGCTGAGTATGGGCATTCCTTGCAGCTAAACAACCAAATGCCTTGAAGAAAGAGAATTTTGATACTCCAGGAGGTGTGATGGATGATATGCAGGCACTTAAAAATTACAAAGAAATTGAATACCTGGAATAATTAAGTCGAATAAACTTTCCAAATTATGATTCCCAGAAAATTACTTTCTTGACTGCCTGACAATCTGATTCAAGGACATATATTGGACAATTAAAAATGAAAAGTATCCAATGGTCCTATTTCAACAAACAAGCATCCAAAAGAAGTTAGGATCATTCAAACAGGGACACTGGGTTTCACAATTTAATGGGTTTAGTTTTAGTTAATGTACACCATGTGTATGATTTCTGAGTGCATGCGTACGAAGTTATTATGCTTCCTGAGTATCGACAACTCGCCACTGAAAAAAGTTTTGATATCATGGCAAAAAATGTGACGCCTAACACCTAGTGCTTGTAAATTGTCCACGTGGCACACATATTGATGAAACTAATCCATCTAGGAGCAAATTTCATGTGCCCCCTGCCTACAGGAAGTTTGTCCAGTAGGCAGAAGCTATATAGGGCCCACCACAATGTCTGCGTGACCTCCATTCTATCCATCAGTTTCACCAAAATCATGTCAGGAGTTGTGCTAACAAATGAGGCATATCCAAAACTCAAGTGGGTCACACAACAGGAAAGAGTGGGGATGGAAACGCACACCTTTGAAACCTTCTTGGAACCACTGAACGTTTAAATACCATGTTAATAGGCTGATCCGATTAGGATGAACTTAAAACACAAATATTAGCCTGATCCAAAACTCTTGTACAGAGGTTTCAAAGGTGAGTGTTCTAACTCCACTGTTTCATGTGGAGTGCTGCAGTTAGTTTTGGAACTACCTCATTTTCAGACTCATGTCCTGACATGAGGTGGCGAGACTGACGAACAAAGTGGATGTCACAAAGACATTGCAGTTGGCCCCTAATAGCTTCCACCTAGCGACAGGGGGGTGTCATGAGTCAGCAATTTGACTGAACTGATGCACGAACTGTCTAATTTACCATCAAACTGAAAAATAATGGCCCTATTTAAACAAACGTCCATTAAGCAGAGGTTAAGATTGTGGACTTTAGACTAGCGACCCATCGACAGTGGGTCCTATTATTTGGATGGTTTCATTTGAGTTATGCATTTTCTATTCATGCACCTTACAGTCACATGCGAATCAACCACCAAATTCTGCCAAAGTATCACACAACTATTCTCACCTAATTCTCATGAAGTTGTCACCAGATGTATATCACATGCACAGGCCTTTTTTTTTTATTCCAATTTTGAGATCCACTCATTTTCCATGCACGTGACAATAAGACGCACCGGTCTGGGATCCAAGCAGTTTCACCAGGTGGGTACCACATGGCTACTAACTTATCCTAGACCACTCATTCGCCGGAGCTACACATGTATGACAACAATGAATGGGTTGGAGAGAAAAGACAAATTATTGGCCCGCCATGAGGTACTGGAATCCTCTACAACACCTATTTTATGCAGCAGCACTTCTTCCTCATATCTCAGCCTCCCTCTCTACTTGGGGGAGCCTGCGGTCCATCTCTGGGACAAGATTATGGAGAGAACAGAAAGGAAGCTTAGCCCCTGGAAGAGTAAGTTTCTCTGGGTGGTTGGCTTACCTTTTTAAAATCCTCCTCTCTATTTCATGTCCTTGTTCAGATGCCCAAGGCTGGTCTAGAGCACATTGAAAAGCTGAGAAGAAATTTCTTTGGCAAGGTAGTGCCTCTAAGGGTAAGTATCATTTGTTAAATTGAAAAGAGGTTTGTCATCCCTACGAGGAAGGGGGTGCCAGGAGCAGGTGCCTGGAGATCGTTAAGTCAGCTCTTTTGGGTAAGTGGGTGTGGCATTTTGTCCTTGTTACCTTTCTTGAATGTAGAATCACATTGTAATAGTGGCATTTGATTCGATAATTGATGAAAAAAGATATTTTGATTTCTAACCATCATTCCACAATACATATAAGTCAACAATATCGTAACCATCCATAAAAACATCATCGATAAGTCATACATTAATTTGGTATTTTGACTAATTAAGTAAGAAATCATTAAAAAAAAAAACTCTACAATTTAACGTCAAAGAGAATATATATCATTGTATTTTTTATAAAGAATAAAATAAAATATTTTACTAATACGGACATCAGTAGTGCACCCTTTAGAGTATATCAGAAGAGGCGACATCTTAGATCGAGTGTTGGGGCAGATAGGCTAATGTGGATGGACGCTAGGCCCATTGGACCCATTTTCTGATGCGTTACAAGTACGCAAGCTGTAGGATTGCGCATGAGCATCATGACCACAGGATCGTGGAACTGATTTACTTTTAGGCCTTTTTTTGTTTATTTTCTTGTTTTTAGACATTTTAGTGTTATTGTTTAGTTCTAGACGTTTTTATGTTATTTTCTTTTATTTTCAGGCACTTTAGTGCACTTTTTATTTTCGTAGTTTATATATACTGTGAGAAACGCTATTTCGAAATTATTGAATAAATAGAAAATCCGACTACTTTTCTTCCTCTTATTTCAAGAGATTAGGGTTTCAGGATTGGCCCTTGGGTGTTGAGGATTCCACCCCAGTTTTCATTTTTTCTCATCTCTGGTTCTTCAAGGTGCAGAAAAGATACGATTTTTCTGTTTTCATAATCTGTGTTATCCCTCATCTCAAACCTGTTGCTTCCCCATCACATTCGTTCTTCCCTGAATCTACCCCTTTTGGTATAATCGGAAAAGAGGGATGCCTAGCCATGAGAACCGGATCTAAACTTGATTGTGGACTGGTCTATGCTAGATCTGGCATATCCTTATATCCCTAGATCCTTCCTATTTTACGGTTTTACGTGATTCTTATGCTAAAGGGCATGATCTGGATGGACGGAACTCATCTCTATGTTGAGATTTGTTAGTTTCCTTTGATTGAAAACAGTTAGTTGTTAATTTTATTATTTGAATATCTTCCAACTGAATATACATGTATCTAGGGTTAGGTCATCGCATGTCCCTGCATCATTTACCTTTTCTAAACGATTTCTTTTAAAGTTTTTTTTTTTTTTTTTTTTTCCCCTCTTCTAAACAACACTTAAAGCCCTAGCAATTTAAAAGCATAAAATGAAAGCTAATTGAAGCTTAAAATTAAAGAGAATAAGTATAATTTGAATCGTAAATTGGGATTTAAATTGCAGGATTCAAATAATAAAATTATAAGATTCATATAAAAAGGGATTCATGTGGGATTCAAATCATTTTGCTTAAGATTCGGCTCAAACAATGATAACTATGGACTCACTATTGTTCCTAAAGAATCTGCTATTCCTTTCCCGCCAAATAAACCACAAAACCCTAAGCAAGGCCATCCATAATGCAGGGGCACTTCCACACCGGGCTCGAGTGGGGTGGCTCGTGTAACGCGGGGGCACACTTAGGGTGGGCGGCCAGTGTGATACGGGTGGCTTGTGTGATGCAGGCCCCACCCGTGTGAGGCGGGTGACTAGTGTGATGCGAACCCATGTGATGTGGGGCCCATGAAGGAGGGTTCAGCCGAGGGCCTGACTTGTGTGAAGCAGGAGCTTGGGCTATAAGACAAAGAAATTGATTCGCTACGCTCTATCAATTTGAGCTTTTAGAGCGAGTGGTTAGTTGTCCTGTGTTAAAGTGGTATCAGAGAGGGAGGTCTCGTATTTGAGACTCCTCACCAAGGTGATTAATGTAGGGGCATTTTCACATCGGGCTCAAGTGGGGTAGCCCGTGTGATGCAGGGAGACTCGGGGTGGGCGGCCCATGTGATGCAGGCCCCACCCATGTGAGGCAGGTGGCTAGTGTGATGCGAACCCATGTGATGTAGAGCCCACAAAGGAGGGTTCGGCTGAGAGCCTGGCCTGTGTGAAGCAGGAGCCTGGGCTATGAGATAAGGGGATTGATTTATCATGCTCTATTAGTTCGACCTTTTAGAGCAAGTGGTTAGTCGTCCTGCGTCAATCCACCAAAGCAGCCCCATCTTTGGATCTAGGGCCCCTTCATGCCATGACAGAAACAACTCCTCCATAGACCTCTGCATACCCACGATGCATTAAAGACTGAAAGGATGCCATACCAAATTCCATTTGTAAAAGGGCAACGGATGACTATATATTCCACCCTTCCTCATTCCTCACGTAGAAGTGGCAAACATTTGTGAGCACCATCACCCTTTTACACAGATTATAAATAGTCAGAATCCTATTCCTGCTAGTAAGCCACGCGAACGCAGCAAACTTCCGAGGGGCCCCATATAGCTAGACAAGGCCCATATGAAAACTCTTAATTTTAGACACGGGATTAGAGACTTCCTTGAGGAAGGATCAAACCAAGAAACCTTCGGACCTGTCTTTCCTCTAGATCAACCCATCTTTTTTAGCTGGATTGGGGCAAATGCCTTCCAAGCAAGTGAGAAGCTTCACCAACTCCTCGACTTCGACTTCCAAAAGGTTGTGATGACCAATGTTCAGAGTATTGGTATCATTACATGTATCGATGACCGGGGACAGAGAAACATGTATTAGTATCATCAATATTATCACCAACCTATGTTCAAAGAAGAGGTAGTAGAAACTGGGTGCGGGCCAGGGGCCGTAAAGACCTTAAGAGACAGCCGATGCTAGGTGGTAGGTCCATGCCACAAAATTGGGAAACTCTTGCAAAAAGACATTCAAGAAACCACTAACATAGGCAGCAATAATGATCCACGTCAGCTAACAGTCGGCAATAAGAAAGAGCTGGATAGGACCTGGCACCCTGATCATTCAATCTGTATCTTAGAGCAAACAGCTCAACAAACTTCCCCACAATAAGATGGCCCATACAATTTTTCCCCAGAATGATCAAAAGTTCACACACAAAGGACCATATAAGGATTCTTACTCTTCCTCCATTCGGCAGAATTGGTGCCCATAAGATTGCACACTGCTCCTGGAATCCACCCAACTGCAACTTCAATAAGATGGCCCATACAATTTTTGATGCAGGACAGCCCTAAATATGATGCATGCTCATGAACACAATTATTCAGCGGAAGTAAAAGCAATAATAATAATGAAATCTAACATCAATCCTCATAAACTAAGAAAAACATAAAGGAAACATGCAATGGAACGGGCCATCATCACAACCATGGAGTATGGGATTCAATTAGTGCATAGGTTGGATCCGGCGAGGGATGGAACCTCCCGATCTTGCATGGCTATACCCGATCGATCAATGAAAATCACTAGTCCGAAGAATCAGGAAGCTTCTCGGATTAGGGATTTGGGAATTTGGGGTTTTAGGGTTTAGCTTGATTCCCAAGGTTTAGATCATGGGGAATAAACAAAACAGAAGTTTAGAAGGATAATAGAAGATAAAATACCTGGAAGAATTTGGAGGGACACAAGAAGAAATCAGAAGAAGAAGATAAAAGGAAAGAGAAGAATCAACATGAGAGAGAGAGGAGGCAGGAGGAAGCTCAAAGAGGCTTTCATTAATCAATATCAAAATTCATTTTCGTGTTTAGGGCCTAGCCCACTTAAATAAACAAATAAAGCACGTAAAAAGTCTACAGTACCCCTAAAACTAAGCAAAAACGTGTAAATAAACAAAAGTGCGTGAAAGTTCGGGCGCTCGGTCGGGCGTCCGAAGACGTCCAAAAACGTCCAGAGAGTTTCGGGCGCTCGAAAGGCTAAACTCGGGCGCCCGAAGGCAATGGT
The DNA here is from genome assembly GCA_003013855.2 of Liriodendron chinense. Taxonomy (NCBI): domain Eukaryota; kingdom Viridiplantae; phylum Streptophyta; class Magnoliopsida; order Magnoliales; family Magnoliaceae; genus Liriodendron; species Liriodendron chinense. Next base: position 439,608 of record PVNU02003798.1, on the reverse strand, counting down.
CGGGCGCCCGATTGGCGCTCGAAGTCTTCAGCTCTTCAGTCTGTTTCTTCATTCTTCCTTCACACATGCCCTCCCTGGATGGGGTCTTCTATGTGTCTAATCACGTGTGGAGGGTCTTCAACTCCTCAATAGTCGCTTATCCATAAGGATGGTACTTGTGGGTGGCGCTTTCTTCGTTGGTACACTTGAAATGGTCTTGTGTCCTCATCAACTCCCCTCGGGTGAGAAAAACTCGACTCCGACGAGTTAAAACTCTTGTGGCGCTCTAGTAAGTCTAGATCCACACGCTGCACTTCAGCTTCAGTCAACCACGTAGATTCAGAAGATGGTTTGTTCCTCCATTTGACAAGATACCTCTGGAAACCTCCATCTCGCATGGAAACTATCTCATCATCCAAGATCTCTTCAATTTCTTCTTTATGAACAATAGGTGGAGGGAGGCGTGGAAGGGTTTGTGAAGCAAAATCAGAATAGGGCCATGAATGAAATGATGGATCAATGGTAGGGTCAAGGGAACGGACTAGATCTTCTACATTAAAAGTCGGGTTAATGCCCATTTTAGATGGAAGGTCAATTCGATACGCATTGGACTCAATTTTCTGCACTATCTTGAATGGTCCAGCACTGCGTGCTTATAATTTCTTAGCGGAACCCTATGAGAACCGCTCTGGCCTTACCCTCACCATTACATAGTCTCCTTCTTGTAAATCTTGTAGTCTACGATGAGAATCAGCTGAGATTTTATAATTATCATTACTCTTACTTATCCGCTGTCTAATATGCGTATGCAATTCATGGATATGTCGTGCAAATGCATCGGCTGATTCAGAAGACCTTTGGGTGACTGGCATGGGTAAGAGATCTATTGGCATTCTAGGTTTATACCCACTAACAACTTCAAATGGACTCATCCCTGTAGATCGATTTACTGACCTATTATAAGCAAATTCAGCAGTTGGTAAAATTAGGTCCCAAGTCTTAACATGTAAACCCACTAGACAACGTAGAAGATTTCCAAGACTACGGTTTACCACTTCAGTTTGACCGTCTGTTTGTGGGTGGTAAGCAGTAGAGAATTGCAAACGAGTTCCCATAATGTACCACAGTGTCTTCCAAAAATAGCTAGTAAATCGAACATCACGATCAGACACTATGGTTTTAGGTAACCCATGGAGACGCACCACACCATCAAAAAAAATACGAGCGACATGAGACGCATCCGACGTTTTCGAACATGGGAGGAAATGCGCCATTTTAGAAAAACGGTCCACCACGACAAAAATGGAATCGTGCTTTTTGATTGTATTGGGAAGCCCAAGCACGAAGTCCATACTAATGTCCTGCCACGGAGCATGTGGCACTGGCAATGGCGTATACAGCCTGGTATTTTGCTTTTTCTGCTTTACTAGTTGACATATACGACACTGCCCTAAAACTTTGGCTACGACTCGCTTGAGACTTGGCCAATAGAAACGATCTTCCACAAGGGCAATGGTCTTGTCACGACCAAAGTGGCCAGCTATTCCTCTTGAATGAAGCTCCCAGATGAGGAATTCACGAAGGGACATGCGGGGAATACAAAGTCTGTCTTCCTTGAAAAGGAAGCCATCTTTAAGAGCATATTCACCCATCATGCGCTGGTCACTAGAGAGCGACGTGTAAGTACCCCCAAAATCAGGACATGTGGGGTATTCATCTTTCAGTTGCTCAAACCCGACTACCTCTACACTCAAGGAGTTGAGTAACGCCACTCTTCTACTAAGGGCATCCGCTGGTTTGTTTTCTACCCCGGCTTTGTGTTTTAAAACAAACGAATACTCCTGAAGAAACGCTACCCACTTGGCATGCCTTGGGTTGAATTTCTTCTGAGAATGTAAATATCTCAAAGCCTTATGGTCAGAAAACAAGACGAATTCTTGCGGTAGGAGATAGTGACGCCAATGTCTCAGGGATTGCACTACCGCATAGAACTCTTTGTCATAAGTGGAGTATTTCTGTTTTGCCTCATTCAATTTCTCACTAAAATAGGCTACAGGATGGCCCTCCTGGCTCAACACTCCACCTATACCAACACCAGACGCATCACACGCTACTTCAAAGACTTTAGAAAAATCAGGTAGACGCATGACAGGAGCTTTTACCATTTTGCCCTTAATCTCCTTAAAAGCCTTGACTGCGACTTTAGACCACACGAATTCTCCCTTTTTCATGCATTCTGTAATAGGAGCCATGATCGTACTAAAACTCCTAATGAACCGAAGATAGAAACTTGCTAGGCCGTGAAAGCTTTGCACCTCATGAATGTTCCTCGGTTCTGGCCACTCAACTATGGCCCTGATCTTTTCAGGGTCTGCACGCATCCCTTCAGATGACACTATAAATCCTAAGAACACAACTTGGCTAGACATGAATGCGCATTTCTTAAGATTAGCGTACAACTTTTCCTTCCTAAGGACGCTACAAACCTTCTTTAAATGTTCAAGGTGTGATTCCTTAGTGGTACTGTAAATAAGAATGTCGTCAAAGTACACCATTAGGAACTTTTCCATGAATGGCCTCAAAGCTTGTGTCATCACCCGCATGAACGTACTGGGTGCATTAGTCAAACCGAAGGGCATGACCAACCACTCATACAACCCATCTTTTGTTTTAAATGCAGTTTTCCATTCATCACCTGGGCGTATACGGATTTGGTGATATCCACTCTCGAGGTCTATCTTAGAGAATATGGTGGACCTCGCCATCATGTCAAGCATATTATCAAGTCTAGGTATGAGAAACCTATACTTGACGGTAATTTTGTTTATGACACAGCTGTCCACACACATGCGCTACGTGCCGTCTTTCTTTGGCATTAACAATGCAGGCACGACACACGGGCTCATACTCTCTTGGATGAAACCCTTTTGCAGAAGCTCATCAACTTGCCTCTTCAATTCTGCATGTCTGCAGGGTTCATCCTGTAGTGAGGAAGGTTCGGTAGAGTAGACCTTGAGACAAGATCAATGGCATGCTGTATGTCCCTCATAAGTGGTAACTCATTCGGTAAATCTTCAGGAAATACATCACCGTATTCCTTCAGAACCGAAGTCACCTCACGGGGAAACTCTAATGGAACCTCAGGTGTAATCTCTCTAGCCACAAGGGCATACACCATAGAATCCTCCTTAGTCTCTTTTTCAAATTCTCTTGCATTGATTATATATAGAGACTTAGGCTTGGATTTCCCCACTCCTTTAGGCTCACTTGCTTTCTCATCCTTTTTTTTCCCTAGTGTGCTCTCAGGTGGCATAGGGTTAAGTTTGATCTTTTTACCGTTATGCATGAAGGTACAAGCATTGGAACGGCCAAAGATCGTGACATCATTATCGAATAGCCACGGTCTACTTAGGATAACATGTCCCATATCCATAGGTAAAACATCACACCACAGGGACTCCTTGTATGACCCAAACTCAATGGGGACTAGACATTGATGAGTGACAGGTAGGGATGTCTTGTCAACCCAAGAAACTTTATATGGGTCTGGATGAGGTGTGGGTTTCAGTTTCAAGCGCTCTAAGGTGTTAGTGAAAATCACATTCTAACAACTTCCACTGTCCACTATCACCTTACAATTCTTTTCACCACACTTGGCAATAGTGTAGAAGATGGTGCTTCGACGCCAGTCAGCACTACTTCTAGACTGAGCTAGCACACGCCTGACTACTACAAGCGTTGCTTCTCCATCTAACTCTTCATCATCAGTAAGTCCTCCTTCAGGGTGATACTCTACAACTTCATAATCACCCTGGTCATCTCCACCCTCGTGGGACTCGCCTATAACTAAGGTTTTCCCACGGCTCTTCGTAGGACACTGATTAGATATGTGGCCCAGATTGCCACACTCGTAGCATCTCACTTGGCTACCTCCACTAGGACCTGCACCCAGAACCCCTTTGCCCTTGTCCTCCCTAGGCCTAGGCGGAATGGTCGCCTGTGTCCTAGGTTGACTGCCAACATTAGGTCTCGTTCCCTGGGAACTAGATCTAGCACTGGAGTCTCGGGACTCGAAACGACGGACGACAGGAGTCTTTAGGTATTGCTCTAACTCCTGCACGACTTGATATGCTTCATCCAAGTTCGTCAAGGGCCGAGTCATAAGCTCGCGCTGAAGATCCGCACGAAGGCCCGTCTTGAAACGCGAGAGCGTCACTAGAGGGTTTTCTTGGATATCACATCGCATCACATATTCTTCAAATTTAGCGATGTATTCAGCGGCAGACATTGACCCTTGGCGTAAAGACTGCCATTGGTCAAGGAGCTTCTGACGGTATGAGAGAGGAAGGTACTTCTTCTTCAACTTCTCTTTCATCTCATACCAATGTGTGATAGGGGCTCTACCAACTCTTTCTATCCTACGCTCGATGTTGGCCCAAAAGAGCTTGGCTTGACCCACAAGCTTCATCTTAGCAAAACGCATTTGACGGTTTTCTGGCATGCCATACCACTCAAAGTAGTAGTCCATGTCAGCAACCCAATCAAGGAATGCCTTGGGGTCCAAGCGCCCATCAAAACTTGGGGCCTCGACTCTAACACTCTTCATCGCACGCTCATCTGGATCATAGCGGTCTTGATGATCATATGTGGCTCGTGCTTCTCGCACAACACCACGACCGTTACCACGATCTCCATCTTCACTACCTCCACGTATGGCAGTGCGTTCCTCTACGATTCCTCCCACTTGGGAGTGCGCATCATCCCCAACAACGGGGTTTTCCCTTTGGGATGCCTCTAGTTGCTCGACCTTGGTCCTGCTAGTAGTGATCTGGTTCTCAAGGCGAGCAAAATCACGCTTGTGACTTGCCTCTAGGGCGATTATCTTTTGTATCAATTGAGCAAGTTGCTCAGATAACTGCTCGTTACTCATGGTAGGCTGAAGTCCGAAACCTCTACCTCTCCTAGTGGGCATACAAATAAGACTTGAACCAAAACTCTACCCCACTAGACACTAAGTGTTTTGACTCACAAGATAGATGCGATGAATGCAAAACTAATATGAACTAACACAATTAAATTAAAACAGGAAACAACTCAAATCTGGAGATTTTCCAAATTAGGAAACTTTCTAAAATTAGAAAGTTTCTAAAATTGAAAACTTTCTAAATCTGGAACTTTCCTAAAACAAACCTAAAAATCAAAACCCTAATTTGATAACTCGATCTAGACACAAACCATGCAAGCCTATTCTCTGATACCAAATTTGATGCAGGACAGCCCTAAATATGATGCATGCTCATGATCACAATTATTCAGTGGAAGTAAAAGCAATAATAATAATGAAATCTAGCATTAATCCTCATAAACTAAGAAAAACATAAAGGAAACATGCAATGGAACAGGCTATCATCACAACCATGGAGTATGGGATTCAATTAGTGCATAGGTTGGATCCGGCGAGGGATGGAACCTCCCGATCTTGCATGGCTATACCCGATCGATCAATGAAAATCACTAGTCCGAAGAATCAGGAAGCTTCTCGGATTAGGGATTTGGGAATTTGGGGTTTTAGGGTTTAGCTTGATTCCCAAGGTTTAGATCATGGGGAATAAACAAAACAGAAGTTTAGAAGGATAATAGAAGATAATACCTGGAAGAATTTGGAGGGACACAAGAAGAAATCAGAAGAAGAAGATCAAAGGAAAGAGAAGAATCATCATGAGAGAGAGAGGAGGCAGGTGGAATCTCAAAGAGGCTTTCATTAATCAATATCAAAGTTCATTTTCGTGTTTAGGGCCTAGCCCACTTAAATAAACAAATAAAGCACGTAAAAAGTCCAAAGTACCCCTAAAACTAAGCAAAAACGCGTAAATAAACAAAAGTGCGCGAAAGTTCGGGCGCTCGATCGGGTGGCCGAAGACGTCCAAAAACGTCCAGAGAGTTTCGGGCGCTCGAAAGGCTAAACTCGGGAGCCCGAAGGCAATGGTCGGGCGCCCGATTGGCGCCCGAAGTCTTCAGCTCTTCAGTCCGTTTCTTCATTCTTCCTTCACACATGCCCTCCCTGGATGGGGTCTTCTATGTGTCTAATCATGTGTGGAGGGTTTTAAGCTCCTCAATAGTCGCCTATCCACAAGGATGGTACTTGTGGGTGGCGCTTTCTTCGTTGGTACACTTGAAATGGTCTTGTGTCCTCATCAATTTTGCTCCGGAATGATCAAAAGCACACACACAAAGGACCACATGAGGATTCCTACTCTACCTCCATTTGAGAGAATTGGTGCCCATAAGACCGCAAGCCGCTCCTGAAGTCCACCCAACCCCAACTTCAATAAAATGGTCTAAACTGCAGCTAGCTAACCGGAACATTTTCCACATCTACAACAACAAGCAGCATTGGTAGATCCAAAGCAATTGTCATCCATAGCCCACTGAAATAATCCACCCTTACACTTGACGCTATCTCAGAGGTCAGGGCAATTATAATTTCTTTTCCTTCGTTCTGTCTATGCGTTTTTACATTTTCTTTTGACGCTATCTCAGCGCCTTTTAATGAAATCCGTTGTTATCTCTCAAAAAGAAAAAGAAAAAAGAAAAAAGAAAGAAAAGAAAAGAAAAGACAAAAGTATCATAACATGTGACCTGGTGCAAGTCACATAGAGTAGACCGAGTACTAAAGTCAACTCGTCAAGTCTTACCTAAATCGACGTTGAGTCAATTCAAGTAACGAGTTTCACATTGACTTCGCTTAGAATCTCATCAAGTAAAGTTGACTCGGCAGAGTCTGGGTCAAATCAGTGAGTTTAGAACTATGATTTACATCAAAGAATTGACTGCTTATAGGCAAGGTACCACAAGTTATGGTAGCGTCAAGGTGTTCCGTAATAGTAATGGTGGCTGTAACGACTGCTGTGCCCTTTTTTTTTAAAACGAAAATTTTGTTTTGGGACCAATATGGCTGTTTCGGCCCGTAAAGCGTATTAATTACTACTGTTATGGCCGTTCTGTAACCGTTTTGACATACCATGGGTGGCAGATCATCCTTCCTACCGAGTTGCAAGTTGTATAGGACATCAGTACCATGAAAACGCTCACACCCACCATGAGGATCACCTCACCTGGCACAAAAAATAAGGCTGATCTGATCATCAGATGGAACTGACTCAGCATATAGGTGTGGTCCACCCAATGAGCAGATCAACCTAGTTTTCGAGAAAGGTAATGTTCATGGTGGGGCCTATACAGATGTGCTACAAAAATGGGCAAGTTGACAGGAACGGTGGTTGTGGTATCATTGTGATGCGGACATCAGTGGTGCACCCTTTAGAGTGTACTAGAGGAGGCGATGTCGCAGATCGAGTGTTGGAGCAGACGAGCTGATGTGGATGGACGCCGGGCCTATTGGACCCATTTTCTGATGCGTTACAAGTATGCGAGCTGCAGGATCGCGCAGGAGCATTATGACCGCTGGATCGTGAAGCGGATTTACTTTTAGGCGCTTTTCTGTTTATTTTCTTATTTCTAGGCGTTTTAGTGTCGTTGTTTAGTTTAGGCGTTTTTATGTTTTTTTTTTTTTTCAGGCGCTTTAGTGCACTTTTTATTTTCGTGGCTTATATATACTATGAGAAACCTTATTTCGAATTATTGAATTAATAGAAAATTCGTGTGCTTCTTCTTCTTTATTTGAGATATTAGGGTTTTAGGATTGGCCCTCGGGTGTCGAGGATTCCACCCCGGAGTTTCCGTTTTCTCTTCTCTGTTTCTGCAAGGTGCGTGGAAGGTAAGATTCTTTTGCTTCATAATCTATGTTTCCTGTCAACCCATTGTTTTCTCGACCTCTTTCGTCCTTTTCTGATCCCCCCCCCCCCCCCCCCCCCCTGGTACGATTGGAAAAGAGGGATACCTAGCCATGGGAACCGGATCCAAAACTTGACTGTGGACTGGTCTATGCTAGATCTGGGATATCCTCATATCCCTAGATACTCCCTATTTTATGGTTTTACGTGATTTTTAAGGGGCATGATCCAGACGAACGGATCTTATCTGTGTTGAGATTTGTTAGTTTCCTTTGATTGAAAATAGTTAGTTTTGTAATTTTATTATTTGAATATCTTCTAACTGAATATATATGCATCTAGGGTTAGGTCATCACATGCCTCTGCATCACATTGTCTGTAGGTGATCAGTTCTCTTCATACCATTCCTATCACATGCATTGTCCATCTTACCAGTAAATGCAATGAGAGATTCAAAATGATTTCCTTGTGGCGAACGCACAAAACAATCAAAATTGAAACCCACCGGATCTACTCTTCACTTATGAGAAGCATTCCATTCTCAAAAGTATACATTTTAAGTTGATCCTAGCCATCCATTTGAGGCCATCTGTTGCCAACTTGATACTAGTTGTGCTTTTGACTAGTTTATAATGATATAGAGGAATCATAAATCAGGCCAAACAACTCACCAAAACAAGGGAAAGCCCCATGCATGATACATCTCCGTTGGATTTGAGCTTCAAGCAAGCAGCATCATGAGTTCCTAAACAAGAAACATGAAAAGGACAGAACTAGTGGTTCATCAAATCTAATGAAAAAGTAGATCTAGAGAGGAACTCTAAGCCCCTATTGCCCTGTGCGTGCCAACAAATGTGAGATCCAAGCTATTGATCAGGTGGACATCAGGTTTAATGTGCCCTGGCTCAAAAAATAAGGGCAGCACACTCCTTGGGCTATACATGCGTGATGGCCTTAACGGTAATAGTGGTGCCCATTGTGCAATACAGGGTCATAAAGCCAAGTTGGGAAATAAATTGGAAAAAAAAGGCCCACAACGGGCTTGTAACAGCCGTTCCAGGCCTGTACTGATACAAGCCTGATACATTTTTTCCTTTAAAAAAAAAAAATTTGACCATTACAGTGCCTAATTGCCGTTACAGGAGGCCATACGTTAACGTCCCCATAACAGCTGTTATGGCTTATAGCATAATGATCATAAGGCTGACTATTACCACCACCGTTATCGTTATTGAATAACTTGCTATACATGCATATTGCATGTTGGCCAGTTATTTAGGGCTTTGTTCACATGCCTTCAAATGCACATTAAGCTACCATGCATTCAAGCTGTGTGGGTCTCATTGTGATGTGCATGTGGAATACCAAACTGTGAATCTCTTGGCCCAGCCACATTAGGTCTAGTTCCAAAATCCAGACTGATATAACTCTGGGTATTTTATGCTCTTGCTTCTCAGCGAATGCCAGAAATCGTGTACCTTAAATCTCATTGCAAATACCATCACTTCAAACACCGCCACAAATCCCATCAGCATCTGGCGTGTTCTTCTCTCTTGAAATTGTTTCAACTTCTTCGGTTTGGAACCTCTGGGTGACTGTTGCTTCCTCTAGTGGGGTTGTCATGCCATGGGCATAAGAAGGCCAGTATATGCTATCATTGCTCCATTATCGATGCAGTACCTATCATCAGTCGCAAACAACCGGCCACCCCTCTCTGAGCACATTGTCTTCATCATCTCTTGCAAGTGTTCATTGCATCCAACACCACCAACAATGAGAACATCTTTCTTGTCATAATGTCCAATTGCACGCTCTGTTATTTCAACGAGCAATGCAAAAACCGTTTCCTGTATCATAAATGAAAACAGTATTATAAGATGTCTATTGGGATTGATCACAGCTACAGAGAAAAAATAAACATTAATTCTATATGCAATTCACAGGGTCAGCCAGAGGAAATAACTGAGCCCACTAGCTGTTTAGGTATGCCTAAGGACCATCCAAGCGGGTCTTCAATCAGGTTCTAGGGCCTAATTATCAATGTCCTCTTTTCCACAATCAATTATGTGCTATATCTTGCTCCAGTGCATTTCTTCATATGATAAAACCATTAAAACTTAAATTTCCAACAACCACTTGTTCAAATATGTGCTTTTAACAGAGAAATTTAAAAATACATTAAACCTGCAAGGAGTAGCACAAATCTGCAGGGGTGCGCTCGTTGTTTTTGAGCTTCGATGTAGCTCAGGATCCCACTGAAAGAAGCATCCATTCCTTTGACAACATAAGGAAGATCTAGAAATTGCTCTCCTTTCTTTGCAAGCTAGAAAGGTCTACTGTTTCAAGCTAAGCAGTTCAAGCTGGTTCTAGAAAATCCCAACATAAGGAACTATAATATATGAAAGAAGTTGGGTGCATATGGTTGTCGTGATAGTATCAAATTGAAAATCCCATTTTCAAGTTTGTTGAAAATTCAATCATGTTATGATGCATAAACCTAGTTTGCATTGTAACTTCACTAGATTTCTCTGTTGCTATTGATAATCGATGAGTGGAGGATCTTGTCCTGACAACAAATTCCTAATACAAATAATAGACTTCTAAACTCCACAGAATTAATGGCTTCTCATCCCCAAGAGGAAACCTCAAACCCCAGCAAAAGAGTGTTATCAAAGTAGCCTCTTAAGCAAAGTTCAAGATCGGATACACAGATCTGACAAGGACATGGTGTCAATATTACATAGATGTAACTAATGCACAGCTTTCACACTAAAAAAGTATAGACAGGGATACATTTCCCATTTTTTGAAATATCAAAGTACCATAGAGTTCAGATCCACCAGGATGCTCCAAACAACTTAAGAAAGACGGACCATTTGACAAAACAGCATGAAGAGGTATTTGGCACAGAGTTTTGTTTTACATATCAATTTCAGTACGAATCACTTTGCTACCAAAAACCATATGACTCTTGACTCAGTCAGAACCAATGGGGCAAGTGGTTCCACCCTCAACTAATACCAAATAGACTTGGTACAGGACAATAACCAGGTCCCTGAGTTAACCAAGATAAGATTTTGCAAAGAACAATAATACCTAAGTCCAGCGCTTTGCTATTTTCTCTTATCGCAGAAGCTAGAGATTCAATCCCTGAAATAGTTGTTCAAATTTCATTGGAATCAACTAATAAATCAGAAAATGGAAACAATATATTCCATGACAAGTAACCCTACAAATAGTAAATCCATGTAACACAAGATATGCTAACGCCAACTAACAAAAAACTGAAATTTAGTTTTTTAGCCACTCTTATTTTAAGAATATAGAAAACCTAGAAAGTTTTAGTTTTCCTTTCTCTTTTTTGTAAGTCAAACAAATAACACCAATACAATACACTCAAACCAACAGGTTCAGTGCAGCAATAATTCGCAAGGTCAATCGAAGTATGTGTGGGCAATAGGCACAGTTCTAATGGGTTCTGGAAGGAGGCATTGATAGATAAATAAAACTCTAGAGTTATGCCCAGCTGCCTAAGGGCTTGTTTGGTTTTCCAGTTACAACTCTAAATGGCTGTAAATGGGTAATGATTATTTACTCTTGCAATTGTGTGGTGACATCACTTAAATTTGACTGCAATGATGATTCTTCTACATTGTTTGTTTCACCCAGAAATTAATGTAAAAATGGTAGCTCTATGATGTGAAAATGTAATGATTACAATTTACTTTACCTACTTCCATTACAAGTGTATTTGACTCTCGATTTACGAGCCATAATTCCTGTTTAAACAAACACTTGGAAATGATAATGATGGTTTATTTACTTAGCATTTCATTGGAAATTGAAAAATCAAACAGGCCCTAAGAGTCCAGCTGTCGCAATTGAAATGCCTCAGGGAGAAGCAAAGCACCTCAATGCGAACTACTCCATCAAAACCAAATAAGTGTGAATTCATCCTCATGCGGCCATTGAAATATATCACAAGGCAGGCCCCTAAAATCAGGAATCAGCTAGAAGTCCACATTCCGAACATGAACGGTGCTATCAAATAGAGTGGTCGATTTAACCTCATCAAAGCAGCAGAGTTAGGCCAGACCACCACTGCAACATGCAAACGAATGTCATGATGCCTGAGTAGTTGTAAAGATCCTAAATTATCACTGTGCTTCCCATCTGCAGTTACCTACCCTTTTTTACACAAGCGCGCGCACACAGCCCACATGGGCACTCAAACCTAATACCTCAATGTTGAAACGCACTCCTTCTACCACTGAGCTATGGGTTGGATATTGCAGGTATCTTCTTACATTGATTTTTTTTTTTTTTTTTCCCGAACTATAGATGGTTTATCAAGTATCTCTGACCACTGGCACTCAAAGAGTCGGATATAAGTCACATATCCATCTCAATAACCAGCTCGGTTAGTATGAGTGGAAAGTGATCCCATAGTTCTTTAAGATGTGCAATGGTTCGCAACCTTCAGGTTCGTGTTCAATCCCAACTTACAATAGGAGAGTACTTAGTACCATAATTGTGGTATATCGCCATCACCACAGCATAATATCCCAATCAAAGCTATGGATGGTGGAAGCTATCCCCCGAGAAGGTAGAAAGGGGAGAGGGGTCTCAATGGTGAACCAATGAAAGTCCTCTCCTAGAATGTTAAGAGGGTTTGGATGCCCTCAAAAAAGATCCCAGGTATGTGATATGTGCAACAAATCTATGGCTAAAATTATTGTTTTGCAGGAAACCAAGATGCAGACGATGGACAATTCCTTGGTGAGGGCAATTTGGCGTTGAAAAGGAACGAAATGGTTGGCGCTAGATTCTGTTGGTGCGGCGGGAGGAATCCTAGTGATGTGGGATTCTCTTTTGTTTTCTAAAGAGGATAGCTGGATTGGCCTCTTCTTGGTTAACATTGTCTTCAAGGAGATCTCATCTGGGTTTCTATGGCTATTCACGGGGGTCTATGGCCCCTCCAAAAGTCAGTATCGCTCGTCGTTTTGGCTGGAGCTGGATGTTGTAAAGGCCAGATGGAATCTTTCGTGGCTTGTTGGAGGAGACTTTAATGTGATTCGTTTCTCTTATGAAAGATTGAAAGGTTCTCCCATTTCCAATTCTATGAAGAAGTTTTCGGACTGGGTAGGTACGAATGGCCTTATTGATATTCCTATGGGGGGTATCAAGTTCTCCTGGTCTAATGGCAGATCTCCTCCCTCTATGTCCCTCCTTGATAGATTTCTTATTTTGGCTAATGGTTAGATCGCTTTTCTTTTGCTAGACAGAGGGGCCTCCCCAGGCCCGTTTCAGACCACTGTCCGATTCTTCTGGAAACAGATGAATTGAACTAGGGTCCGAAACCGTTCAAATTTGAATTGGCCTGGCTTCAGGTGGATGGTTTCCGTGACTTGGTCATCGAGTGGTGGAGTTCTTTTTGCCCGGAGGGTAGACCTGGCTTTGTTTTATTTAAAAACCTCCTTAATCTTAAATCCTACCCGAAAGCTTGGCACAAGGAATTCTTTGGTCATAGAGAAAAGGAAATCTCTTCTTGACTTCCTACTATTCAAGATTTAGACATAAAGGAAGAATCTAGATGTCTCTCTGAAGAGGAGAACTCCTTGAGATCCAAACTTGCTGGGGATTATAATGCTCGCATTAAGGAAGAGGAGATAAAATGGAAACAACGGTCCAGAGCTCACTGGCTTAAGGATGGGGACCGTAATACTAAATTTTTTCATAATTTTGCCAATAATAGGTCCAGATCTAATTCTATAGCTTCTCTCGAGATTGACAGTAGGCTAGTTTCTGACAAAACTACTATCTGCAACAGCATTGTCCAATTTTATTCTAACCTTCTGTCTGTAGAACCTGTGAATTGCCCTAGGATCGATGGTTTGGATTTCAAATGTATCTCAGAAGAGGAGGCGATCATGCTTGAAAAACTTGTGCTTTTAGAGGAAGTTAAAGCGGCTGTTTGGGACCTGGGAGGGGATAAAGCCCCGGGACTGGACGGATTCTTGATTGTTTTTTTTTAAATCCTTCTGAGATGTTGTTCATCAGGATCTCTTCACTTTTGTTAAAGAACTGTTCACTGAGAAGAGGTTATCTCAGGAGTTAGGCAGTACCTTTTTGGCCCTAATCCCCAAGGTTGAGGGTGCTCATAACATCAGTGATTTTCGGCCAATCAGTTATCAGTCTCATTGGTAGCCCTAACAAAATTTTGTCCAAAGTTTTAGTTCAGGGGCTGAAACAGGTGATTCCAAATATTCTATCTCCTTTCCAATTTGCTTTTGTAGAAGGAAGACAAATCACAGATGCTGTTCTGATTGCAAATGAATGTTTACACTCTAGTGTAAGAGAAAAAACTGTGGGGATTGTTTGTAAATTGGATTTAGAAAAAGCTTATGACCATGTGGACTGGTCGTTTTTAGACTACGTCCTCATGAGAATGAGATTTGGCTATGTTTGGAAAGCGTGGATTAGGGTCTGTGGAACCTCCCCGAAATTTTCTGTGTTGATCAATGGGGCTCCCATTGGATATTTTAAATCCTCGCGTGGGATCAGGCAGGGAGACCCATTGTCCCCTTTCCTCTTTGTCATAGTCATGGAAGCCCTAAGTCGTATGCTTTCGAAGGGACAGGAGGAGGGGTTGTTTAAGGGTATTTCTTTTCCTAATTCTGGTATCTCCATTAATCACCTGCAGTTTGCTGATGATACGCTACTTTTCTGTGCTGCAAATGAGGAGATGGTTTCTGCTCTGAGTATGTGTATTTGCTGGTTTCAGGTAGTGTCTGGTTTGAAGATTAATGCTAAAAAGTTTGAACTTTTTGGCATTAATATTTCTTCTGAGGTAAGCAACTCTTTCGCTGATTATTTCGGTTACAAAGTGGGAACGTTGCCTACTATTTATTTGGGTCTCCCTCTGTTTGTTGGAAAACCTTCTACTCAGATTTGGGATTCCATTCTCGAAAGGATGGAGAGGAAACTTTCCTCTTGGGTGATGAATTTGTTATCCCTAGGAGGTAGAATCAATCTTATTAAGGCCTCCTTGTCCAGTATGCCGGTGTACTTTTTATCTCTTTTTCTTTGCTCGAAATCTATTATCCTCAAAATTGACGCGTTGCAAAGAAAGTTCCTGTGGAAGGGTTGCAATGGGTCCTTTAAATTTCCTCTCCTGAAGTGGAACGAAGTGTACAAGCCTTATGATGGAGGAGCGGGTATAAAAAATTTGGAACTGATGAATAGAGCCCTCCTCGGAAAATGGACATGGAGATTTGGGAACGAACCGGAGTCTATGGAGGAGAATTGTGGTGGCGAAATATGGTTCGGATCTGATGGGGTGGTGGCCCACTACTTCTTCGGGATATAAATCTTCGTCCATCTGGCGTAATATTGCCAAAGTCTCCCAGTTAGTTTATCCTTTTGTGCAGTTTTCCCTTGGAGACGGTAATCGAGTTAGATTCTAGCTGGATCAGTGGTGCAACCTTTTTACGCTAGCGGAATCTTTTCCCGCCTTATTCCTGCTAGCTCCTAATCGTAATATTGTGGTGAAAGATTGTTTTTATCATAACAGGAATGGAGGAGTCTGGATTCCTCCATCTAGAAGAAACTTTAATGAGGGAGAGATAAATGAAGCAATCCAACTTCTTAATCTTTTGCAAGACTTTCATCCAGACCTGACTTCCCAAGATTCGTTGAAATGGAAGACCTCCTCGTTCGGATCCTTCACAGTAAAATCATTCTACAACTCGCTGTCGAAGAGGGTCAATCCACCTTCTCTGGTTCAGAAGGGCCCAGTGTGGTCTTATGGGACTCCTCCCAAAGTCGCAGCTTTTACCTGGTTGGCAGCAGAAATCGTATCCTGACGATTGACAATCTTCGAAAAAGGGACTTCATCCTCCCCAATGGTTGCCCAATGTGTCTTAGACAAGAAGAATCAGTAGCGCACCTCCTAATTCATTGCCCCTACGCGTCTGACCTTTGGTGGAGTGCTTTGCGGCTGGCTGGCGTCGATTGGGTGATGCCGCCAACCCTAGATCAGTTGCTAGTTTCGTAGCACGCTGAGATGGGTGGAGTGCTAGGCAAAAGAAAATGGCGATGCCTACTTTTGGCAGTGTTATGGTCGCTTTGGGTAGAGAGGAATAATAGGGTTTTTATAAGCAAGGTGGCTACTTCGATTGTGGTGTTCTCCAAGGTCTTAAGCCAGTTCAAGGATTGGGCCCGGTAGGACAGGGTTTGTAATTTTTTTTTTTTTTTTTCGGGCAGCTTTGCTGTCCCTCAATAAAATTCTCATCTTTAAAAATAATAATAATAATAATAATAATAATAATAATAATAATAATATCCGAATCAAAGCAAACGAGATATAATAATTTTGTTCCAACTGCTGTGTGAAGCATAGACAAGTGATCATATAGAAGCAGTGTATGTGAACTTCCACATACAACCTCTCTTCTGCCAATGTGTCATGTGCAAGCAAATCTAAGCCGTGCAATAGATGAGCTACTCATGACAATAGCCTGCCGCTAAAATAGGCTGATCCACTAATTAGGTGGGCCACACCTGTATGAATCAAACCATCAGATGTCCATTCATTTCAAAAGTTGACCCACCCAAGTAAGTTGACCAACCAGGTTTTCCCCCAAGGTGATCTTATGGCATGTCCCACTTTTTGCACGGCTCAGATATTCTAACAAGTGACACATTGACAGGAAAGATACAGTGGATGTATCATTCCATGCCATTTATACTTACAGAGGAAAATAAAACTATATTAAGGGGGTGTTTGGCATCTCTACAAATAAGAGCTTATTGGCTTATTTCTAAAAAAAATAAGCTTTTAGACCGTTTGGTAAAAGTCTAATCAAGTGCTTCTTTATTTAGAAAGTAGCAAATAAGCTCCGATTTAATAAGTTGGGGAGGGGTTACTTTTTGAAACAGAGCTTATTTGGCTTAAGCGGGTAGACATTTTGGACTAATTTTTGGACAAGTTTGCCATTCTTTTCAAGTATTTCCCATCTTACCCTCTTCTCTTCTCTTTACAATTTCTTCAAGAAAGGCCCACATGATGAACGACCCATGGTGAAGGTGAGCCCCACATGATGAATGGTCCATATCAAAGGTGGGCCTACATATGCACGGTCACATCAAAGGTAAGCCCCACATGATGGATGGCCTGCTTCAAAGTGTGGCCCCGCATGATGAACGATCCATGTCAAGCAGACCCTTCATGATGATGGTCCACGTCAAAGGTGGGATCCACACAATGGATGGTGGACATTGAATGTGGGACCACATGATGGAAGATTGACATTAAATGTGGGCCCACATGATGAATGACCCATATTGAAGGTTGGGCCCCACATGATGGGCGGTCCATAGCAAAGGTGGGACCTACATGATGGATGGTGGACATCAAAGGTGGGTCCCACATGATGGACTATCCACATCAAGTGGGCCCCACATGACAGATGGTCCACAACAAAGGTGGGACCCACATGATGGATGTTCCACATCAAAGTAAGACCCACGTGATGAATGGTGGATATTGAATATGAGACCACATGATGGAAGGTTGACATTAAAGGTGGGCCTAAATGATGAATGACCCATATTAAAGGTTGGGCCCCACATGATTGATGGTTCATAGCCAAGGTGGGACCTACATGATGGATGGTGGACATCAAATGTAAGCCCCACACTATGGAAACATCAAATGTGGAGTCCACGTGATGGGTAATTTGTAGAGTTGTGCACGAACCAAGCTAGCTCGATTAGCTCGCTCCACTTGGCTCAAACCAGCTCGATTCAGCTCGATTCGAAGGTTAGGTTCGAACCAAGCCAAGCCATTTTTCCAAGCTCGAAATGATTTTCAAGCCAAGCTCGAACTCACCCAAGCTCGATTTGACTCCGCTCGATATTCGGCTCAATAAAAAATCGATTCAGCTTAACTCGGCTGACTTAGTTGGAAAAGTTTGTTTTTTAGTCCCACATCAGAAGTGAGCAAGGAAATGAGAGGTGAAACTCTCTATAAAAGTAAGTGGGGGGATGTAAATGGGCTTTGGGCTGCCTTTGGGCCTGATTTTTAATAGTTTTAGGCTTGGCTTTGGGCTGGGCCTATTTAAAATTTTGTTCTTTTCAGGCTCGAACTCAGCTCAAATTGGGCTCAAACTCGGCTCGAAAGCTCAGTCGAGCCAGCTCGAACATGTCAGTCCAGCTCGATGGCCGAGCCGAGCCGAGACGAGCCGAACACGAGCCAGGCTATTCAGTGTCGAGCCTAGCTCAAACATGGCTGAGCTCGGCTCATGATCAGCTCTAGTGATGGGTAGTGGACATTGAGCAGCCCTGCATAAAGAACAATTAGCAATGTTGTTGGGCCCCACATGATGGACGGTCCACCAGACCAAAACAACCATTCAGATCTCTCTTATATTAAAGTTGTTGTAATCTTTAAAAATGACATCAACTACCCTTAAAAAAAAAACTCTTATATGAAAGTGTTACCAAACGGTGCTTATTTTAAATAAGAGATTTTTCGAGAGATTTTACCAAACGAGCTTATTTAAAACAAGTGCTAGAACAAAAAGGACTTATTAAGTAGCTCCGATTGAATTAGAGTAGAGATGTCAAATGAGCCTTAAGTAAACGCTGATGGTGGTATTTCTATAATTTCCAAGAAAATTCAATAAAATGAACAAAATAAAAATCAAGTAGTGGGATGTGAATTTCCACCTGCTCGATGTTGTACCCAGGGCTCGGATCATTAGACAGCGTCAGGACCCTCGCAAGCCGATCCAAGCAATTCCCGACGGCAATGTCGACTGTCTCGCCGAAGATCCGGTACCGCCCCTCGCTGTAGGCGATGACCTGAGTGTTGCCGCTGCTGACGTAGAGCACGACAGGGTCGTTGGCCCCGGACACGACCCGGCCCATCTCGATATGGGCGACGCAGTGATTGACGGCCATGATGGGCTTGTTCCAGAGCTGGAGAGGACGCGGACGGCGATGGCGGGGACCTGGAGAGGGGCACCCATGCCGTGGCTGTTTGTGTAGCAAAGGCAGTCGATGGCATTGGGTGTAATTTGGGCGGTTTTGAGGGTGGATTTGATGAGGGGGAGGATGTGGTTGAGATGGTGGTGGGTTGTCTCTCGTGGGAGGAAGCCATGGCCAGGTGGTGTGATGTACGTATGGCCCGGATTGGAGAGGATGGTGCCATCTACAGTCACCGCCCCCCACGCTGATCGTGTTGGCCGAACCATCGAATCCAACGGCTATCATTTTTTTTTTCATTTTTTCTGATTTTTTTTCCCCCTTCTCTGAGAACGAGTTTCAGCCTTTCAGGGGGAAGGAGAAGTGAGGTGTAACGGCGACTCGGGTCGGCCGTGAGAGCAAAGGTTTCGGCAGCTTGGGTGGGCCCCACCGTGATGTTCATGTGGAATCCACTCCGACCATCAGGTTGGTCACCCCATCTTAGGCCCAGGCCTTAAAAATCAGCCACGTTCTTTATTCAGGTAAACCACACGTTTGAAAGAGTATATGGCGAGTTACTTACCCTCCAAACTCTTTTCCAGGGTGTGGCCCACGGAAACACGCGTGCGATTGTTTTTTGGGCCCCCGGTTAAAATTTTGGAGTGGATTTATAGTCACGGTGGGCCCAGTAAAAATCAAGACTGGATGTCTCTCGTCCGGCTATTTCCTTTGATGTGATGTGGCCCCCAACCCTGGCTTACCTGGACGCAGATTGGGTACTACGCCAAGGGCCTATAAAGGGACGGTCCTATAAGGGGATTTATGGGCCCACTGGGATTTATATGTTTTATCCATGCCGTTCATCTATTTTGGCAGATCATTTTTGGCCATGAGCCTAAAAAGGAGACATATTGAAGGCTCAAGTGGACCACACCACTGGAAGCAATGGGGATTGAATTCCTATTGTTGAAAACTTCCTAGAGTCCACCCTGATGTTTATCTGCCATCCAACTGTACATGGACTGGTGTGAAGGGAGAACATAAATATCAGCTTGATCTAAAAAAAATTGTGCGGCCAGTAAGTTTTCAATGGTAAGCTTTCAATCCCTATTGCTTCCCGCGGTGTGGTCTACCTAAGGCTTCAATCTATCTCTTATTTTGCGGTCATGGCCCAAAAATGGCATGGTATAAAATGACCTATCAAAATGGATGGACCGCATTGATACCCCACCAGGACCTAGCTAGAGAGGGAGGACTATGTTAGGGGCTTCGTGGGGCCATTGTGATGTGTATGTTTATTCACACCGTCTTTCCATTTTGATGGATCATTTTAAGGTGCGATCCAAAAAAAATTGAGGAGATTGAAGGCTCAAGTATACCACATCACAGTAAGTAGTGGGGATTGAAAGCCTATCACTAAAAGTTTCTTCGTGGCCACAAAAGTTCCTAATCAGATATTTATGTTTTCCCTACATAAGGTCTATGAGGCCTTATGAATGAGTTGGATAGTAAATAAACATTACAATGAGGTTAGTAAGTATACAATGGTAGAGTTGCTTACTTGTAGTGTTCGTCACCTGCGACTTCATCTTTCTTTTTTTTAATTCACATTCAAAAAGAATTTGTCAAAATAGATGAACAACGTGAATGAAACACATACATCACAATGGGCCTTACATAGCCCCTAACATCAGTGCTGGCTAGGTCCCGGTGAGGGCAGTACCCAATTCACGCCCAGCTAACTAGATCTTAGTGAGGGTAGTACCCAATCTACACCCCAGGCTTATTGTGAGATTCCACATCTAAGTCAGCAAAGGCATTCTCACGTTCATAGGCAAGTCAAGGTGGACATCTCATATATATATATATATATATATATATATATATATATATATATATATATATATATATATATATATATATATATAAATTGTGGTCTCTTGCTACGAATTGTAAAAGCTTTTACGGTTTTAAGAAGTGGCTAGCTAATGTCGGCCTCACCATAATGTTTCAGTGAGATCCACCTCAATTATTAGGTGAGTCACCCTATTTTAAATGTAGTACTCAAAATTCATTTCAATCAATGATCCAGCTGGGCCATTCAAAAGAAAACCAGTAATCCTGTAAGCATGATTGTGAGCGAGATTACATTTGTATGCTTTTAAAACACCCAGCCCAAATGATCTTATGTCTATGTCTATGTATCGTTAAAACATCTAGCTTGATTAAGCCATGAGTGCCAGTCTACCTCAATGTATATGTTGTATATCTACACCGTACATCTTTTTTTCCACCTCATTTTAGGACATTTGTTGGTAACATCACACAGAGCTAAATGAAGGGAAAAGACAAATACATGCTTGATCCAAAACCTTTGTGGCCCACAATAAGTTTTAATGGTGAATTACTATTGTTTCCTATGGTGGGGGTCCACTTGAGGTTTGGATCTATTACATTTTAGGTGCGTGCCCTAAAATGAGCTGGAAAACAAATGGACAACATGAATACATAATATATACATTAAGTTGGGCCAACACTCACAGCCTTGCCAAACACGTTGTTACCCACGTGATAGAATCTGCTTCCTCTCTCTGGTCACGGATTGCATAGGTGACCTTGACACCAAGTACCTAGGGCCCACTAAAATGGCTTTGGGAAATTTACCCCGTCCATCCATTTTGTCATATTATATTAGGCAGTGGGCTCAAAATTGGGACAGATCCAAACATAAGTGGGCATCACAGAATGAAACAATAGGGAGGGCAAATCTTCTTATTGAAACCTTTGCTTGACTCATCATGTACTTAGGGCCAACCGTAATGCATGTTGAGAAATCCATCCCATCCATCCGTTTTTCCAATTCATGTTAGTGGGTGGGCCCAAAATAATGCATATACAAAGCTTAAGTGGGCTACATTGAAGGAAACAATGGAGATTTAGCGACCACCATTGAAATTTTCCCAAGGCCCACCGTGCTATTTATAAGCCATCCAAACTGATCATAAGGTCATTCCTACCCCATAAAATCATATAAAGAAATCAGTAGATGCGGTGGGCCCACGCTCATCGCTAACCAAATCTGGTGTTCAATATTATTTTTTCAAGTAGTGTGGCCCACTTGATTATTGTATCTGCATCATATTTGGGCCCTCTACCTGCGAGAAGAAGAATAAAATGTTAGACATGTTGATTTCTCAAAAACATTACAGTGGGCCACAAATGTGAATTCATGGTAGGCATTCAATCCTCACTGTTTCTTATAATGTAGACCACTTGAGCTTCGTATACACATCAATTTTGGGTTAATGCCCTAAACCGAGATTCCAAAATAGATGGATGGCATGGATAAAACGCATACATCACACATACATCTTAGTGGGCCAACAGAGTCCTCACACCACGTAGGTACCTGATGTTGGTTCCCATGCAATTCCTGTCCAGCTAGAGAGATTAAGTTATTCTATGACCGTGGCCCACTACAATATGCATGTTGTATATACATACTGTCCATTCATTTTTCCAGCTAAGTTTAAGACATGGCCAAAAAATGAAGCAGATCCAAATCTTAGGTGGACCACACCATAGAAAACAACGGTCGAGCATTAAAAACTTCTTGTGGGTCACTGCGACCTTACTAACAAGTTAAATGCTAAATAAACATTACAATGTGCCCAAGAATGTTTTTAATGGTAGGCATTCAATACCACTATTTATTGTAGTGTGGTCCACATGAGATTTGGATTTGCTTCGTTTTTTTGTCTCATACCCTAAAATGAGCGGGCAAAATGGATAAACAACATGGATATGCAACAATATTTTGAGGTAGGCCCGTGGTCAATGCTAATCAAATCGGGTGTTTCATTAGTGCATCCAAGTGTTTAAAAAATTAAAGACTGTAAATACTCTCCAGCCACTCACCTGGTGTGCATAAAGGCCTCCTGAGGTACGTGCGTGGGAGACTATTACCGTGTGTGTGTGTATATATATGTGTGTGTGTGTGTGTGTGTGCGCGCGCGCGTGTGTGTGTGTGTGTTAGCAATTGGTGGATGGATGCCCACCGTTAAGTTTTTAAAAGCCTAATATGATGTGTATATGAAATCCACTTCGACCGTTAATTAGATGTATAATTTCACATAGGACCTATGGTAAAAAGAAAGAAGAAAAAAGAGACATGTCATTCAAGTGGGCCACACCAAACAAAACAAATAGGGTAGAGACGGCCACCATTGAAATTGCATCACCCACTATGATGATTATGTGAAATCCACCCCAATCATTAGATGCCAAATCAAAATTTAAGCTTGGACAAAAATCAGACCCACCCGTGATTCAAGTGGGCCACACTAAAGGAAATATATTGGAGGGTGAGTGTTGCCCTATACATTGTTTCTAATCGTATGGTCCACTTAAATCATGGATGGTGCTAAATTTTGTACCATTGGGCTAACATGGGATGACTCACCAGATAACTAAATTTCACACCACCATCATGGTGGGCCCACCGGAGCCACCCACCAAGTATCCATAAGAAAAAGAAAGGTACTCTAACGAGGTAGCTCAATGAAAACTTCCTTCAAATCAGTTCTACTGGCAGACGCGGAATATGAGATGGTACCACCGTAAATCTGCCCTGGCCCAAAATTAGCACATTCCCAATCAGGTGAGGCACTCAGAAAAAGTGTTGGTACAACCGTCGGATGATGTGTGTGATTCCCATTCCAGCCATCATTTGAGCTAGGACGTGATGCTGAAAATAAGCCTGATTCATAACTCAAGTGGGCCAGTAAAAAGTGAAGACAAAGATACCTATGGTTGCAAACTCTTTGGGGCCCACAAAGTTTTGGATCAGGTTGATATTTGATCTTTCCTCAATAAGCCATTGCCACTCATCTTGTGACAAGGTTGGATGGCACAAAAACACTACGGTGGGCCCAGTTTCAATAGTGGGTATCCCATCCTCAATGTTCTAGTGGTTTTGTATTCACCATCACTTTGACCGCCGGCGCTCGACTGTTCACAGAACAGTCTAGTGGCTTTTGTCCCAAAACACATGAATATCGGGCGCCCGACCATGCATTGGTGTGTCAGGCTCCACACTCAACAAAGTGGGCATCACAGAATGAAACAATACGGAGGGCAATGCTTCTTATTGAAACCTTTGCTTGACTCCTCATGTAGTTAGGGCCAACCGTAATGCATGTTGAGAAATCAATCCCATCCATCCGTTTTTCCAATTCATGTTAGTGGGTGGGCCCAAAATGATGCAGAGACAAAGCTTAAGTGGGCTACATTGAAGGAAACAATGGAGATTTGGCGACCACCATTGAAATTTTCCCAAGGCCCATCGTGCTGTTTATAAGCCATCCAAACTGATCATAAGGTCATCCCTACCCCATAAGATCATATAAAGAAATCAGTAGATGGGTGTTCACTCCCCAAGTATAGGGTTGCGAAGTAGTAATAATTCGGAAAGACCGAGTATCGTTCCCACAGAGATTTATGAATGGGTATTCTCAGAATTTGTCTAAAACAACTAGTAATTAAGATCCTATTAAGAACTAAAGCTAGAAAATAGTGAGTTGAGTTTAAAAAGTGAAAGTGTAAAGTAATATCAATTTAAAAAGGCACTAGAGCGCCAAGGATCCACTTTTGATAAGTTTCAATGCATCAACACAACTAGGTCTCACATAACTCAATCGGAATCGAATTCATATCTCTATCCGATCGGAATATAGAGCGGTTCAATCAACAATTATCTAAAACAGTTGCTCATTCATTGATTTGATTTCCACAACGACGCTCAGGCCTTTGGCACACTCAATTGTGTAGGCCAAGCCTCTTTCCAATCTAGTTGAGATTCACAACCATAGCTTTCATCAAATCCTGTCACTAGACTTGATTATAATCAATGATTAGAACTCTAATTAAATCAAAATCAATCAGCAAACAACTAATTCAGATTATAACAAAAGATAAGAACTTTAGTTGAATGAGTTCCCACATGAAGATCAGCCCATTGTAAACAAAGGCAATCAAAGGATCTACCATGCCCGGAGTCAATGATAGATCAATGAACTACACAAGTATAAACAATGCATAAAAGATAAGCTACTAAACTTAGAATCACTAAGAATCACATGAGCCCGGAGTCATCAAGAGATCAAAGTAAAACCAAACTAGTACTTGATTCAAACTCATATTGAACTAAAATTCTTCAATTAAAACATAAAAGGAAACCTAGGTTGCATCAATCCATCAAAAACAAATCAAAAGCTTCACCTCTTAGCCCTAGCTAAGAGGTTTTAATTCATCTCTAACATCCTTGAGCTAGAAGCCTCAAAAACATAAAAACAACTAAAACAGGAAGAAAACTAAGAAAGCTCGAAGTAGAATCCGTCTCCTAAGCAATCCCCACGTCCTAGCATGCCTTGGTATGAAGAGGAGAAGTCCTTTTATAGCTTGGAGGCGTCCATTGCGTAAGAATCTTCCAGAATTCGTGTAAGAATACGCACTTGCGTAGAGAATTTCGGCGCCCAAAATAGAAGACTATCCGTTTTGCATGTCCGACCGGTCGCATGACCGGTCTGAGTGGCTTGGCCGACCGGTCACGACCGGTCGAACCTGTCTTTTGACAGTCCAGAGAGTGCAGCAGAGGGGGCAACCTGTTGGCCAACCAGTCTTGACCGGTCGGACTGGTTTGGCCGACCGGTCGGACTGTGTAGTTCCTCATCCAGCAGGTTCTAAGGGTGAACAATGGGGTGGCCGACTGGTCTTGACCGGTCTAGCTCCCTTGGCCAACCGGTCGGACCTCTTCCTTTCCAGATTTTCTTTCTTCTTTTCTTCTTCTCTCTCCTCTCCTTGCTTTCTTCTTTCTTTGGCCCACCTTGGGTCTTCATCCAAGGCTCCTAGATTTCTCCTTTTAGTCTCCAATTAGATGAAGTCTGCTCTCATTCCTACAATCACAAAATATGTATTGAATTAGTCCTTTAAACATATAAACCGTGCATAATGAGTGATGAATTGAGGTTAGAATATCCACAATTAAGAGCTCAACAATGGGGTGGGCCCACAGTCACCGCAAACCAAATCTGGTGTTCAATATTATTTTTTCAAGTAGTGTGGCCCACTTGAATCCCTACCCCATGACTATTTCTACCATGGGTGTTCAATATTATTTTTTCCAGTAGTGTGGCCCACTTGATTATTGTATCTGCCTCATATTTGGGCCCTCTACCTAAAAGAAGAAGAATAAAATGTTAGACGTGTGGATTTCTCAAAAGCATTACGGTGGGCCACAAATGTGAATTCATGGTGGGCATTCAATCCTCACTGTTTCCTATAATGTAGTCCACTTGAGCTTTGGATACACATCAATTTTAGGTTAATGCCCTAAACCGAGATTCCAAAATAGATGGACCGCATGGATAAAACACACACATCACACATACATCATAGTGGGCCAACAGAGTCCTCATTCCACGTAGGTACTTGATGTTGGTTCCCATGTAATTCTTGTCCAGCTAGAGAGATTAAGTTATTTTATGACCGTGGCCCACTACAATATGCATGTTGTATATCCATACTGTCCATTCATTTTTCCAGCTAAGTTTAAGACATGGCCAAAAAATGAAGCAGATCCAAATCTTAGGTGGACCACACCATAGAAAACAACGGTCGACCATTAAAAACTTCTTGTGGGTCTTTGTGACCTTACCAACAAGTTAGATGCTAAATAAACATTACAATGTGCCCTAGAATGTTTTTAATGGTAGACATTCAATACCACTATTTATTGTGGTGTGGTCCACATGAGATTTGGATTTGCTTCATTTTTTTGTCTCATACCCTAAAATGAGCTGGCAAAATGGATGAACATCATGGATATGCAACAATATTTTGAGGTGGGCCCGTGGTCAATGGAAATAAAATTGGGTGTTTCATTAGTGTATCTAAGTGTTTAAAAAAATAAAGACTGTAATCTCCTCTCCAGCCACTCACCTGGTGTGCATAAAGGTCTCCTACGGTACGTGCGTAAGAGACCATTACAGTATATGTGTGTGTGTACATGTGTGTGTATTAGCAATTGGTGAATGGATGCCCACCGTTAAGTTTTTAAAAACCTAATATGATGTGTATATGAAATCCACTTGGACCATTAACTAGATGTATAATTTCACATAGGACCTATGGTAAAAAAAAGAAAAAAAAAAGAGACATGTCATTCATATGGGCCACACCAAACAAAACATATAGGGTAGAGATGGCCACCATTGAATTTTGCATCACCCACTATGATGATTATGTGAAATCCACGACAATCATTAGATGCCAAATCAAAATTTAAGCTTAGACAAAAATCAGACCCATCCGTGATTCAAGTGGGCCACACTAAAGGAAATAGATTGGAGGGTGAGTGTTGCCCTATACATTGTTTCTAATCGTGTGGTCCACTTAAATCATGGATGGTGCTAAATTTTGGACCATTGGGCTAACATGGGATGACTCACCAGATAACCAAATTTCACATGACCATCGTGGTGGGCCCACCCGAGCCACCCACCCAGTATCGTTAAGAAAAAGAAAGGTACTCTAATGAGGTAGCTCAATGAAAACTTCCTTCAAATCAGTTTCTACTGGCAGATGCGGAATATGAGATGGTACCACCATAGATCTGCCCTGGCCCAAAATTAGCACATTCCCAATCTGGTGAGGCACTCAGAAAAAGTGTTGGTACAACCGTCGGATGATGTGTGTGATTCCCATTCCAGCCATCATTTGAGCTAGGATGTGATGCTGAAAATAAGCCTGATTTAGAACTCAAGTGGGCCAGGAAAAAGTGAAGACAAAGATACCTATGGTTGCAAACTCTTTGGGGCCCACAAAGTTTTGGATCAGGTTGATATTTGATCTTTCCTCAATAAGCCATTGCAACTCATCTTGTGACAAGGTTGGATGGCACATAAACACTGCGGTGGGCCCCAGTTTCAATAGTGGGTATACCATCCTCAATGTTCTAGTGGTTTTGTATTCACCATCAGGATTGCGTGTGACCACTGTGTGGGGCCCATAGAGATGTTTGTGACAAATCCACTCCGTCCATATGTTTTTAAAGACCACAATAGTACAGGATTCTAAAAATCAGACAGATCCAAAACCTCATGTGGTCCATACCATACACAACAGAGGCGATTGAACGCCTAGCAGTGACAGAAGTTTTGTATCAGGATGATATTTGTTTCTACAATTTATTTGACTGGTAGTAATTCTATGAACGGTTTGGATGGCATAAAAACATCCTAGTCAGCTCTAGGAAGGTTTCAATGGTGGACATTGCTGTTCCCACTGTTTTGTTGGTATGGCCCACCTGATTTTTGGATCTGCCTGATTTTTAGAATCCTGCCCTATTGTGATCTTTAAAAACATATGGACGGAATGATTTTGTCACGGACATCTCTATGATGACCCTACACAGTCCGCTTTCAACATGAGCTGATATGCAAGGGAATGCTACACAGTTGAATGGTCTAGATTCTACACACGTTGTAAAGAGGGTAGCTTGTGCCCGGGGATCTACAATTGTGAGTGGGATGGGCCCAACTATCTGATGTATGACACTTTTGGCTACTATCCATGCCTATCGTCTCACCATTTTGAGTGGTCCACCTGGGGCAGGATGAACCGTGGACTGAATTTCTTACAGACCCATTAGAGGAGCCCGGCTAAAAAAAAGCATGTCGGATTCACCATGATGTAAGTGTGACATCCAGTCTATCCATCTGATGTGCCAACTAAGGTTGGGACATGAACCCAAGGTCTAAAACTTAAGTGGCCCACACTAAAAACAGTGCAGATTAACATTGAAATCTTCTAGGGGCAAACAGAAATTCTGGGTGTAGGTGGGAATTGTTGTGTGAACGGCTTAGGTGGCATATAAACATCGTGGTCATGCAGGAAAGGTTTTCTATGGTGGATATTGTCTCACCTTAGGGCGGCTCACTTGAGTTTTGAATTTCATTTTTAGACTGACATTCTAACATGAGTAGGCAAAACCGAATGACGTCCAATGGAAGAAAATATGACACAGATGTTCCGGTTGGAACCACAACCTATGGTTAAGGTGGGCACCACTCCTTTGGGAGGCTGGCTAGCCCCAGGGCAACTCGTGGCGCAGCCCAGCCATGTGTGCAAGACATCTGATCTACTAATCTGACGTTTATTCTTTTCATAAGAAATTATCCTAATCCTTCATCAGATGGACCCCAAAGTTTATGGGGAATGGATTGGATGAGGCCTTGGAAAGCAGTCTGACACTGCCGGTAGCAACAATGGTCCTGCCCGATGGTGCTCTGTGAGCCCCACCATGATCTATGTTCTTTATCTCCAATGTTGATCCATTTTGGATCATTATTTTAGGGCACGAGCACAAAAATGAGGTAGATCCAAATTCAGGTGGACCGCACCACAGGAAAAACAGTGGCAATTGAATGTCCAGTACTGTTTAAAACTTTTTAGGCCTTTCTGCAATGTTTATTTGCCATCCAACCTGTTGATTAAGTCACACAGACCTAGACGAAGAGAAAACCAAAATATCAGTTCGATTTAAAAGTTTTGTGGCTCTTCATATGTTTTTAATGGTGTGTTCCTAATAAATACTTTTCCAATGGTGTGATCCACTCGAGATTTGGATTAGCTTCATTACTGAGCTCATGCCCTGAAATGAGCCGGTAAAAATACATAAATGGTGTGGATAACATCATGGTGGGGCCCATAGAGCACCCTCTGATAGCAAGTCGCTCGTAGTCTATATGCAATCAACCCCCATTGCCTGTAAGGTTCTGATGTGGCACAATTTAATTGGGACACGTGCCACTAAACAGGTCACACAAAGGGTATTTAAAAGGAGAGTGGATTAGATGAGGGTGGGTCTGTATGAACACAGCAAGGCCCTAGCGTGGCAAGTTTTGATTGGGCCACCTACAGGTCACACAAAGGGTATTTAAAAGGAGAGTGGATTAGATGAGGGTGGGTCTGTATGAACACAGCAAGGCCCTAGCGTGGCAAGTTTTGATTTAATTGCGAACGCCACCTGTGGGAATGCGCAGGGACGCATATGCGGTCTGCACTTAACAACTATCATGTTTTGGTTTGGAATTTGAATTTTGGGTGCCTCTAATGTTTTAAGTTGAATAGGTGTGCGTGCACTCGATACCCACCCACACCTTTGGGCCAGTGGTAGATTGAGCGAGGATAAACTCATTTCAACACTGAGGTCTTGGTATCGATGCCCAACGTGAGGTGACTAGCATTAAAGTGTGACTAATAGTGTGGGTGTGTATGCTAATTCCTTAAAAAAAAAAAAAAAAAAAAGTTGAATAGGTCATATTTGTCTTTTTTCCCTAGTTGAGCAAATATTATAGGGATGATGGAGTCCCCACTAGCCAAAATTGCTTATGCTATCCTTGGCCAGGTACATGTGGTAGAATCAGGTTTGAAAAATGGTAAGATTTCTGAATCCAGATAACTCATGTGATTTGGTCCACTGTGGTGGATTCTTGGGTAAGGTCATTAGTTATAGGAAAGTAAGGGGTCAAGTACTTTTCCTGCCCACTCAATTGTGTGGTTTCTACTCTCACGGGGCTTGAGGATTTTTTGGGGATTTGAGTGAAACATTAGATGTATCACATCTAGCCCTATTGCACGTGGATTTTATTGCCTGGATAGACAAAAATATAAAAGAAAAATGAAGTAGACAAAGGAGGAAGGCAAGTAAAGAAAAATACAAGAATTGTCTTAGTCGTTGGAATGTGTGAAGTTGGAGTTGGATTGACTTCGAGAGGTGGGCCTTACTATCGTTAGAGTTGGGGAAGTGTGCCTGGCTAGGCATGTTTACTATCAACCTTTTGGACCGTTAATCTCCCTAATCTTAGGCCCAAAGATCTAGGCTTTCAGGGCCTCCGGCTTTATAGACTCTTGATATTTGTCTTGTTACGGTTAGATCAGTCTGTAGACCTTTTGATCAGATGATCCGGTCCCTCCGGCTACCTCAGGATCTTATCGCGCGTGTAGCATGTATGGTGAGGCCTTGGCCTAACCTCATCTCATCCGCTCTCATTTGAAAGTGGTTCTGTCAGTGGATATGATATACCTTGATGTATATGTGGTATAGCCATGCCATCCATCCATCCATTTTTCCAGCTCATTTTAGGGCACTAGGGCAAATACAAATCTCAAGTGAACCACAATAAAGGAAACAATGGTGATTGAACGGCTACTACTAAAAGCTTCTTAGGGCCCACCGTAATATTTATTTGCCATCTAACTGACTTAGGGCACTACGTGAAAAAGCGCTAAATTCGACGGTCCAAAACCGTCGAAAAAAACCGTCGTAGATCAGCCAGTGTAGAAAAAAATTCGACGGTCCATAACCGTCGGTTAATATTCGACGGTCAATGACAGTCGAAATATTTCGACGGTCCGTGACGCTCGAAAAATTTCGACGGTTCACACCCGTCGAACTTGTTTTGTATAAACGGCGGTTTTGAACCGTCGAGAAAAATTCGACGGTCCATAACCGTCGTCTATGGTTCAAATATCATAGAATAGTTTCGACGGCTACTAGCCGTCGGAAAAAATTCGACGGTCCTAACCCGCCGTTTCTGGGAAAAATCATAGGAAATTTCGACGATCCGGGACAGTCGAGAAATAAATTCGACGGTCGTAAGCCGCCGTTCTGGGAAAAATTATAGGAAATTTCGACGGTCCTGGACCGTCGAATTTTTGTTGCACGGAAAAAAAAAAAAACCTG
Source organism: Liriodendron chinense (assembly GCA_003013855.2). Lineage (NCBI taxonomy): Eukaryota > Viridiplantae > Streptophyta > Magnoliopsida > Magnoliales > Magnoliaceae > Liriodendron > Liriodendron chinense. Next base: position 408,063 of record PVNU02003798.1, on the reverse strand, counting down.
TTTTTTGGTAGGGGTTATGCCCCAATACATCCTGTAAACTCTGTATTTCGTAAATAATTTAGAAAACTACAACATTTACTTACACAATGTACAAGTACAATCCTCCACATACATAACACAATACATCCACAATCCTCCACAGTCACATTACATAACCAACACAATACAACCACAATCCTCCACAATCACATTACATAACCAACACAATACAACCACAATCCTCCACAATCACATTACCTAACCAACACAGTTACACAATACAACCACAATCCTCCACAATCACATTACATAACCAACACAATCCTCCACAAGTACCAACAATCCACAACCACATTCTCCGCAAGTACTAAAGAGTTCCCTCGTTCGCCCGTTTCCTTGCAGATCAAAGATTTTTTGATTGTTTGTTTAAATAGAAAATAATTTAAAAGGGTTGAAAAAAAATACAAAAGTATCTTAGCACATGATGTTTAACATCTTCCATAGGAGTGCAACTTCAGAATAGAGACATGTAAGAGCCTTTTTCCAAACAAAGGTACACAAGCATAATTTTACATGGCCATAATTTTAGTCGCATCATAATTCACAACTAAATATGAGACAAGTATTATGAGATAGCATTAAATATTTAGCATTAAAATGTAACATAGCATTAATATTAGCTAAGAGAGGAAAAAAGATCATACTATGCTAGCTTCGAGATCGGAACAAGTCTAATGGAACGTGCAACCAGACCCACAAAGATCACCTCAAACTAGTATACCCCTTGTGAATTTCTAACTGAATTAACTAGCATGGCAAACCAAGAAGAATGTGAACATGTGGAGTTTAATAGGGATGTATGGGCTCAAACCCAAGATTTCAATGTTGTAATGCACTCTATCACCAATATCACCAAAGAGAAGCAAAACATTAAGGAAATTCCTTAAAAAAATTATATGTAGCATACAATTAATTCAAATTAAACTATCCAAATCACGGGTCCAAGTCTAGATGTATCACCACCACCTAAAATTAAGATTATTTAATCACCACTTAAAATTAAGTGTGTAATTACATTGTGCCAACTAGATGAGATAATGGGTTAAGGGTCCCACAACTAATAACATCATAGTTTCAAATACCTCATCCAAAGAGTCATCCAAAAGCTCAGCAAAAGCTGTGGAAACAGAATGCCAGGAAATAAAGTTTACCCAAAATGGCTATTCCTTTGACTGAATCTAAAGTTCACTGTAATTCTTCAAGAAAAAAATGATTTGTAGAAAAAAGAGAAAATAAATACGATTTATGATGATTGTAAGAGGTAAGTTTACCTCCAAGAGCCCTCTTGTGGCTGGTTGCATTTGAATGTAGAAACCTTGGGTGGACCCTAACCTGATCCATTTTGGCTGCAGAAAATAAAAATAGCTTGATAGTCTACAGGAGGCTTACCAGGGGAAAATACCTTTATAGTTGTAAATCCTTTGATCCCATACTCCTATATAAACCAGCAGACATCTCATTAGAAAGATGGAAAAAAAAAATCTCTATTAGTTTGTTAATTCCAACACATATTGATCCCAACTTCTAACATACCACCACAATGTCGAGTGTTAATGTGGGACACTAGTTGAAGATCCCAACCTTTCTAAATAGTGATCTTCTGCCTCAAAACTTAATTGGACCTCAATTTAGGAAACTTTCTAAATAAAAAAATGAATAAGTTCAAAAAAAAAAAAATAGTGATCTATACAATAATATAAATTCAAGAGTTCATTGGCAACAAAAAATAGGAAACTAAAAGAAAATGTTGAGATACATCTTCCACTAAAAGACCATCAGCAAAGTCTTGCATAAAGGACAAAAGCAACAGATGGAAGTAATGTTAAAGAAAGAAAATAAGCTAGTATTCATACTCTAGGGGTATGTCAAAGATACCATGAGAAACAGGAGCCTTAAATCTCCGAGGGAAACGTCGACTTTCTAGCAACCAAATTACCCTGAAATTCAATACCATTTTTTTGTTTGGATAGTCAATATCAGTCCTTAAAACAAGTAACCAAAGAAAATTTGTAAAGAATTTAAGCCCACCAAAAGATTTGTACACAAAGTCCTAAAATGGTGTTGCGGAACAGTTTCAATAAAACAGGTGTCTCTAAATGAAGTTAGAAGACATTTTTGCTGCAAACTGCAAAATAAACAGCCAGAGCGTGAGAATTTGTGCTGATGCCAATGTTGGAAGTTCTAAATAAAGATCACTACAACAGAAGTAGACAGAACTATTGCACAACTCATCATTATAGATCAATGTTCATAGACTGTCACATCTCTACTAATAAATTACACTACTATAGAGCAGTTAAGAGCTACATGTGTTGTAAAGGCAAATATCATATGCAAGGACCAAACAAATCAATACCAAATTAAGTAAACCTGAAACAGTTGTTTGCTAAGCCCACACGTGTGGAGCCATGCCCATCCACATGTAGCCACACATGCCAATATGGAAGATGTGTATGAGATCCCAGCTTTCCATAATTCCATTAAATGAACCAGATTGATTGGATGTTCTTGTGCAAAAATCAAGTAGTTTTGCTTCTCAGGTCAGAGATGATATACAAAAGAAATGGATGGTTGATGTAGTTTTCTTCTAGGCATCCATTTGTTTTATACACAGGTCCTATCTGATGAAAAGCTCTTACCTCACACCCTTGTGCTATTTTGGCGCATGTGGTTGGCAAGGCACCACGCAAGTGGTTTTGCTAACCTCACCCAAAACCTTTTTTTTTTTTTTTTTTTTGAAAGTTAACTAGCCTCACCCAAAACTTATGCTCTGGGTCCAAGAATCAAGTCAGTCAGAGATCTGGCGAGCCAAAAATATGCAAAAGAAATGAACAATCAACAATTAATGTAAATGTGTGGCCATCTAATGAGTGGACAGACTTGAATTCTGCACAAGGACCTATGCGTTGACCAATTTTTTCAGTTTAGCTCTGAAAATTTGTGGATTTGGATCTCTCGACATTTGAGGAAAAAATGAAATATTTGTAAAATCTAATTCTAGAAAATTCATGCCTACTGAAAATTATACAAAATTGATACTCACTGAAAATAATTTTTGCCCTTTACCACCAAATCCACCACCAACCCTTCTTATAATCACACAGACATTATGATGAGGCCCAAGTTCGATCTGAAAACCATCATTGTGTATTAGTTGGTCTTCATTAACATGTTTATAGACAACTTAGTAGCTTCTTTTACTAGAGATTTCCATGAGCCCACACACATGATGCACGTCTATACGTGGCCAAGTAGCAGACTACTTCAAAACAAGATACTGAGTAGCATCAGCTATATCTACAAAGATTTACCCAAAATTGAATCAGAGAATCACTATCCAATACTGCAATTTCTTGTGCTCAGGTTCATGAAGCAAAACCTGCACAAAAATGGATTGTCATTTAGGATCAATGAAGGCACACAAAGATTAGTACCAAAGCAGTGAAACACAGTCTTAAGATTACCTAAAAAAACTAATGTGTATGTATCTATGCCCTTTGACAGTAAATCGAAGGAATGAACAGAGCTTTCAATGTCAAACATGAGTTCCTGTATAAGATAAAAGTCATCTATTCTATCTTAAATGTAAAAAGGCAAACCTGTTGCTGATTCCTGAGTGTGCTTGAAAGCTATGATAACAATTGGCATAACCAAATCAATAGACAATAAAAGAAAATTAATATCTTTTCATTTCAATGGAAGAATATGGAAAACCAACATGTTTAACAATCTGACAAGTGCAATTAACAATATATCCTTCATGCTAGGGGAAACAATACAGGGACAATAATTTTAAAAGTCACTGTCTCAGCCTAGCTACTATCTTGCATTGTTTTCATCTTTATTTTCCTTTAAATCTCCTTTTACTTCCACAAAAGAAGTTGCGGCCATGCGATATCTCTTTGGAGAAAAAACAACAATTTTAAAAGTCACTGTCTCAGCCTAGCTAATGCTCGCTTCTCCAGTTTTTGGTTTTAGTGATTTTTTTGTTATCATGCTCCAAAAAAAAAATAATAATAATAATAAAATAAAGGTAAAAACAGGAGCCAAAAGCTAATTCCAACCTTGGTGATCTTGGATATGGTATTTCCAGGGGGAGTGCTTATTCAATAGCTCTTTGGCAATCTCCTCAGGCAAATAAAAAACTGCTCCTTGAACCTGAAAATATAAGCATTTGTAATTAGTTATTCACAGATGAACCAAACTTGACTCATCAATTAAATAAGCATCTAGGTCCAAGACTAGTCTACCAAGCTTGCTAGCCAAGTAATCATTCCAAAAGAGTTAAGCGTGTCAATTCCTCATCTTTGGTGGGAGCGAACCATTAAAGCTATTGTAGCTTATGTACCTGAAAATAAATAATTATATTTTGTTATTTATCAATGGCTAAAAATTGTTGTTATGGTCTGGCCCACCTAATGAGTAGATGAGAATGATTTTCGTACAAGGCTATCATCATGGTGGAGCAAACCTATTATAATGGTTGGATGTCATATGGACATTATAGGTTGGAAATAATTTATTGGGTGGACAGCAACTCATGGTCTAATTGGTAGACCTTGAAACATTCTCTAAGAAGAAAAGATTAAAATAAAAATGCCACAAATTAGTCACTACTAAGTTGGTAAATTTGAAATTCCAAACACATCCTTAGCGTTTCTGAAGAAAAATAATTAAATATAATTTCAATATTAAAAAAGTTAGAAGCTACAGTTGTTCCGAATGAAGAGATATTTTTTTTCAACCTGGCCATGTGTACATGTCAACAATAAAAAGATTAAAGTAAACAAATGAAAGCTTGTAATAAAAAGAGTGGACCACGCTATAGAAAACAGTGGAGATTGAACGCTAACCATTAAAATGTTCTTCCAGTGGCGTGGTCCACTTGAGCTTTGGATCCGCCTCATTTTTGGAGTCATACCCTAGAATGATATGGGCAAATGAATGGACGGCATGGATAAGACACATACAGCATGGTGGGGGCCCTATAGTCCAGTCTCGTTTTCCGTACCTAAAAGTTGTTTCTGTCACAGTCATACAACCTCCCTTCCATGACTACTTCCTGTGGCAATTAATGTTAAAAAGTGTAAAATACACTACAATGCACATGAAATGATCCAACCAAACAGGCCCTAAATGTTGATATGATGGGACTTGCTACAGATGACCCATGCACCAAACTTCCCCACATTCGAAGATCTTAGCCACAGCATTTTTGGCTGTTTATAGGTAGAATTGTAAGGGTTGCTGTATCTTCTTTCTTAACAATTTGTTTGCTGGTCACCTGTTGAAAGGTATTTCCATCTGCAAGAATTTTGGTGCATGGACTGCTCACATTGAGGCCTATGATGTCAATGTTTGGATCACTGAGCAATCGGCCCCACTTGTACAAACTGAAAGCCTGGACATTACTTTACATTCTCTGAGCCCAAGTATTGTATGGTAACACATTCATATTGTGTGTGCAGAGGAAGGCCACCGTGTAGACACCCTATGTGGACTATGTCCATATCCAAGGTGTACAGATCAGTGTACTAAAATGCTAATTTGAAATGGAACACCATGTACCCGATATTAGATATATACAAAAGACTTCTTTTGATTGATAAATTAGACATATATAAGTATAACTCATTTCTCAAGAAATAACCATGTAGAATCACATCAGTTTCAAGCAGGTCATATATACAAAGCTTCAAAACACAGCCCTAACTAAAGCCAGCACATGCGGGTAATGAAATCAAACAGTTTACACTTTACACACCTCTGAAGGGGAAGTAACAATGAAGAAACCAATTATAGGTGAGAATTCACTGCCATCTCTGTACAGGAAACAATCTATAAGAAAGTGGCTTAAAAGTTTAAAACAAAAGAGGAAAATCAATGAGACATAATCTTCAAAGGTACGTATATGTAATCTATGTGTGTGCTTGCACACACTGACACACATATACATAATCACAAGGACTGCTCACCTAGAATGCTTCGTGTGACACCGACAATCACTACAAGAAAAAAGGCCTTTAGCCTCAGTTCAAAACTGTGGCTAAAAAATGTTGAAAACTGAAGCTAAAGCTTTTAGCCTCAGTTTTGCTTCAATTTGCCTCAGTTATCCAAACCTAGGCTTCAACCCCCGTGGCTAAAGGCTTTAGCCTCACTTTTAGCAACTGAGGCGAAAAAGACTTTTATAACCTCAGTTTTTCAACTGAGGCTAAAAGAACCATTTTAGCTTCGGTTGCATCAAAATGAGGCTAAATCAAGTTTTTAGCTTCTATTGTTTCCAACTGAGACTAAATCCAAATTTCAGCCTCAATTGCCTTCAACCAAAGCTAACTCTTTTTTAACCTCAATTCCCAACAACTGAGGCTAAAACCTTTAGCCACGAGAGTTGCAACCTTAGTTTGGGTAACTGAGACAAAACTGAGGCTAAAGCCAGATTTAATCTCTGTTGGCATTAACCGAGGCTAAATTCAGTTTATCACCTCGGTTCTCAACAACCAAGGCTAAATCCAAGTCTCAGTTTCTGTGAACCGAGGCTAATAATATGTTTTAGCCTCTATTACAAACTGTGGCTAAAAATGTTTAATTTTTGTAAATATCTGTTTAAATAATCAATTCATTCTACTCATTCATCAAGACATAAAACACAATACCAACAAAATAGTTAACCATCTATTTAAAGTTTTCAAAACAAACTACATCAAATTGTTACACAGCATTAGCCATAACTTCATTGTTGGTCTCTGCCTGGATCCGCAGTGGCAATTCAGAGGGATCCTTGTCTTCATCTCTATATGTCTTTCCTTTCTCAGCAAGCTCCTTCCAAAAGCCGATCTCTTAAATCTGAATACAAGCAAACCGTCATGTGTCTGAATCCATGCTCAAAGACAATAAGATACAAAACATAACAGAAATATGATTTCTTTTTACCTTGGCAGCATAATCATCCATCAGCAAGACATCATTTAATGTCAGGTCAAGATGCGGGATAGGCGAGTTCAGTTCATGGTGCGTGTACTGGAGAAAATAAGCCACTTCCATGATAATCCTCATTCGAGCAGGCCAATCAAGATGTTCATGTTCTTTAATTGCAAGTGGAAAACAAATAAGTTCGATGGAATGTCCATTTCTTTTAGCCGGTTGCACAAATACATCCTAGTTTACTACAATATGAAATGTCGGAATTTTATCCATTGGAAGTTGGTTTTCTAAATGACCCAAACTATTTAGATAATAGGGTCCCACGTCAATGAGGATGCCCAAAAACCTTATCAGATTGAATATTTTCACCTTCTGATTATGTGAAGATCATGATGAACATCCATTTTCAAAGAAAAAAGAAAAAAAATATCACCCCTAATTAAGGATTCTTTCTGATTGAAAATGTCATTAGTTGTTGGAAAAAAGAAAAAGGAATCATCAAGTACAAGGTTTATGGAACTATAGAATGAAGTATAAGTTAGGCTACTAACAAAATGGAAGTATTAAATCAGAAACTAATTGTCAATAAATTTGTCATGAGAGGAGGAACGATGAATATTCCAGCAATATTACTACCCATCTATCCATTAAAAAAAATGCAATTGGGTGCAAACTTTCTAAAATGGAGAAAGCACAATTTCACTAGATAGATTAAAAAGAAGAGGAAAGAAAAGAAAATACACATCTTTCCAAAAAACAACAACCAATTGAAGAACCATCATGGGAAGTAGCAAGCAATGAGTGTCTTGAACTGCCAAAAGACTAAAATTTTGAGGTACATATCCAATAGTGTCTTGAACTGCCACAAACCACAGCATGTAAGTGTTGTTTGGCATGGTTTTGGACTCTGCACTATCATGTATTGGCTTATATAAATTGTGTGATAGTGTATCAGAAAGTGTTGTGAAAGGGCTGCACTTGCTCTGCACCAATTCTGAGAGTGTTGTGAAAGGGCTGCACTTGCTCTGCACCAATTTTGAGAGTGTTGTGAAAGGGCTGCACTTGCTCTGCACCAATTCTGAGAGTGTTGTGAAGGGCTGCACTTGCTCTGCACCAATTCTGAGAGTGTTGTGAAAGGGTTGCACTTGCTCTGCACCAATTTTGAGCAACATAACTGAAGAGGCCACACCAATTTCTAGTATAATTTAATAGTCGCAAAATGTTTTGTATTGATTGCTGCAAATTGATTAATCAATGAAAATCCAAGCAACGGTGAAGAAATAATATGTTGGCAACTGTGATCTAAACTCAACAGACAGTGCAGATAGATAGATGGATTGATTTGTCCAAATAACCCAATGCAAATGGACGAAGCTTAGGGATCCAAGAGAAAAGGCTGGTGTGATTTAGAGATTACTTATACCCAAGCCATCTGGATTCATGGCGGTTCATCAGGAACTGCATACCATCTAAATTACGACCCACAATCACTATTTCAAACAGCACAGTGGGACCACTGATACATGATCGGCGCAGCATATTGATGGTCATGGAACCATATCGGCAACCTGACAACTCGGTAGCCAGTATTATTGGGAAATTAATACGACCCACAAAGAAATCCCATCCTGCTTTGGGAAATTAATGTGGATTGGGTGCAAAAGTCAAAACCACACAAACCAACAATTTACAGTTGCAATGCATTACGAGTAGCATGCCAAAGGAAAAAAAAATGTATACACACCCATTACACATGCTTATAGATGGGGAAAAAGACAGAGGCATATGGAAATTATTATTGGAAGATGAGCACTGATCGGTATCAGATCAGGGTCTTGTTCAACTTACAGCAGGAAAAAGAAAAGGCAGCAGGAAAAAAAAAAAGGATCAGTGTCTGGTTCAACTTACAATAAGAAAAAGAAAAAAAGTGATAATAAAAAAAGAGAGACTGAAATAGAAAAGGTGGGGACAGAAACCTTCAAAATGTAGCAATAGCACAGCAAGGGGGAAGCTGGACCATCTCTCTCAAAAAAAGGGGGGACGGGGGAAGTTGGACCTGGATTTAGCAAAGACCGGTTCTGCATCAAACAGATGATTTGGAATGCATGCTTACCCCTTCCAACACAGAAAATTCTGACAGTCCAACTGCATCAACAAATCCTTGTATTGATAACTGTAATGGAGACGCTGTGAAAAATAAAAAACTAGAAAAACTAAAAATCAAGATCTCAGCTTCTATTGTAGGAAAACTGCAGCTTCAGATAAAAGAGAGAGAGAGAGAGAGAGAGAGAGAGGAGAGAGAGAGATCAGACTATCGTTCTGCTTCAAATAGAAAGCCCTGAACCTAAAAATCAGGGATCTAAGGTCAAGGTAAAGTGAAATACCTTTTTTTGAAGAAAACAGTCGATATATCTTCAGAGATTGTGTTGGAAACGGAAAAAGAGATCGAGACACCTAGAAATTAAGGATCCGAGCTTCTCTCGACCACTACAAGCTTCTAGCCTTCGAAATCGATATGAGATATGACAGTTTCTACAGATTCGTTTGCCGTTTGAGCGTAGAACTCCTCGAATCGTAGCGTAGATGAACTAGGGTTTGATCGAGTTTGAGAGAGGGAGAGAGAGAGAGAGAGAGAGAGAGAGAGAGAGAGAGAGAGAGAGAGATATGAGAAGAAGCTTCGGTCCTCTCATGGAAGAGAAAAATGGATTTTGGTTTGGTTTGAGAGGGAGACGGAGAGGGACAGGGAGGGAGATTTTGGGCGAGGGAGGGATTTTGATCTAGAGTTAGGGATTTTGGTTCGGAGTTAGGGATTTTGATCAAATAGGGGCGTGGATTTGGAATTAATTGGACGGTTGAGATGGTGTATTCTTGTACACCCCACCTATAGATTTGGGAGGGATTTTGATCTGTGGCCATCAGTGTGTTTGGGATCCAAAAATAATCGGTCGGATGTGATCATCCTGCATGCTACAAACTGGACGGTCAATGTTAAAAAGACATTTTAAGCAAGGTCTCAAATTCAGATTCTCCATTTGGACGGTCAGTGTTATCCTAAGGGAGTCATTATTGGGCTGTGATCTATCCACTGTAGATCCCACAAGATCAAAGTTCAGGATAATGCAAACAAATCTGTTTTAAGCTATGTAAGACCCAAGAATCCATGAAATGGGCCACACCTGATTACTGACGTGACTTTTAGCTTAGGGCAGCTACATGGTGGGCCTGCATAACGTGCAACTCCTTGCTACACACATGTGCCCCATTGGCATGTGTGTCAGCGTGTACAGAACCATGCATCTAGCTAGGCAAGAGGTGGCCCACTGTGCATAGATCTGGCCCTAAAATCAAGCTGCTCAATTCATGTGGGACCCTCTTGACAAGTCGACATGTAGCTGGCCTTATCGATTAGATGACCCACTTGAACTTTGGACCAAATCTCAAGTGGACCATAACACTAGAAATAGTGTGATTGAGTGCCCCACCATTAAAAATTCCAAAGAGCCCACTGTAAGGTTTTTGTAATGTTTATTTGCAATCCAAGCTCTTCATAATGTCAATAAAGTCTTGATGAAGGGAAAATATAAAGATCCGCTTGATCCAAAACTTCTGTATGCCCTGAGAATTTTTCAATGGTAGACATTCAGTTCACACTTTTCTTGTGGTGTGGTCCACTCTAGTTCTGATATGCTTCATTTTTTGGCACCATACCTAAAATTTTCTGTTAAGATGGATGGACAGAGTGGATAAAATACGTAAATCACTATGGGCCCCACAGAGTTTACTCCGTACGCACTCAATACGCAATCCGCTTCCGGTTTTGAGAGGGAGAAGGAAAGATGTTTATACTATTAACAAAGAGTGATTTTGATACTCCGGCAAAGTGGTGGATGATACACAGGTACTCAGAAATTACTTGGAAACCGGATTCGTGGCATTGGAGTAATTCAAATTAAACTCTCCAATTTATGCCTACTGTTTAGATGCAAGCCAAAAATTATGCTAAATTGATTATCTAAATATCGATTGGTGGGCATTTATTGGACAGTTAAAAATGAAAAAAATATCCAAGGGCCTGTTTCAGGAGAGCAGACCACGGCCTCAGGGTGTGGCCCTTACAGTGGGGCGCACCTTGATGTATGTATTATGTATCCATGGTGTCCATCTTGCTGTATGTATTATGTATCCATTTTTACGGATCATTTTATGACATTATTCGAAAAATGAAACAGGTCCAATTATCAGGTGTACCATACCATAGGAAATAGTACTGTTGATCGACCATTAATGGGCCACAAAAGTTTTGGATCAAGCTGATATTTGTTTTTTTCCCTTCGTCCTGGACGGTAAATAAACAATATGGAAGTTTTTAATGGTAGGACGATCAATCACCACTGTTTCTTATGGTATGATCCACTTGATAATTGGATCTTCTTCAAATTTTTAGATAATGCCCTAAATTGTCTTGAAAAACGGATGGACGGTGTGGATGCATAATACATACATCAAGGTGCTCCCCATGGTAACTCCACGGTAAGGGCCGCACCATCTTGGATGAGGCTAGGGTCTTATCAAAATCAATCTTTAATTTTATCATCCATTACTGTCCACCAAACGGATAACTAATTTGCTTTATGATCCATCTATGGTGGGGCATCCATTAGTCATTTGCAAGCCACATGTACAATTTCCCGGTGCATGTGCATGAACCATCATACTCTTCCAAGGCATGGATTCCTAAATTGTGCTCTTGGACGCTGGACGGTCTGATCTATGAGAATTTTGAGGTTTGGATATTCTACCGTATGGATGACCCGGTGAGTGGTCTAGATCTCATCTAGTGGATCACATATCGTTCCTTGCATTCCTCTTCAAGTCGGTATAATATCAGCTTCATCCAAAACTTCCGTGGCCCCGAAGAAGCTTTTAATGGTGGACATTTAATTAACATTGTTTCTTGTGATTGGGTCCATCTGATCGAGATTTAGATCTACTTGAGATTTGGACTCATACCATAAAATGATTTGGGAAAATGTATAGATGGCATGAATGAAACACATACATTATGGTGGAACCATAGAAATGGTACACTTGAGACAGGCAATTTAAAATTTTTTATGGTGAGGCACTAAATTACCATTATTTCTTATGATGTGGTCCACTTTAGATTTGGATCTATCTCAATTTTGGGCTCATACTATAAAATAATTTGAAAAAATGTATGGATGGTGTGGATGAAACACATACATCATGGTAGGGCCCATAGAGCACCGATCAGTACTAACTAGTGGCTAGTCAGGGTCACTAGCCAATCCATGCACACTACTTTAACCGTGTGAGTACCAAGTTGAAATATTTTATGTATATTATATCTCGTTCATTTGTTCTTAAATATCATTTTATGATGCCATACCAAATCTCAAGACTTAAAATCTAAATCTCAACAGCTAAGTTAGAGTTTAGGGTCCAATGATTGCACATTTCTTGGATTTTCATGAGGTCAGCAAGTCCCAATGCAATTTTGAACAAAACATTTGGATCAATTTAGAATTCTGATCCAGTAATTACTTTATTCTACTCATTAATATCTTCGATTTGACTAGTCACTACTCACCTTGATCGGATTTCGAATGAGAAAGATATTAGATGGACAAAATTGATCAACATTATGATGGGTCATATCTTGCAATCCAATAGTTAGATTTGACTAAAATTTAATCTAAACGTCTGAAGTCATTTACTATTCAATCTTGACCGATCAGATTGTCCAAAATCTGTCTAGATCTAGACAAACTAATCGTGCCCATTTAAAGAGTGTTTTGGACGGATCTAATTCGTTTCATGTCAGATTGGGCTGAATTTTGTTCTATAACCTATTCAGCACTTTCCAAATATATTTGACTGTTCAGATCAACTTTACGATTACCTAATTATAGAATTTAATCAATCTCATCATTATAAGTTATTCTTGTAATTACACATCATTAAACTTAGGCCCTCATTTTTTGTACAAGTGAATTAACTTGTGGGTATGCATAAACCAATATGATAAACTCAATGACTGTAATTTTTTATTTTCAACCATTCAATAAATGTCCACTGGTAAATTTTGTCCACTCATTTCAAATTTCTTAATTTTTTTCAATCTCAAAAAAATATTTTTAAATATTTTTTTTCAAACATTTCAATTTTGTTAAAAAGCTCAATTTTTTTTTCAAAATCTAAGTCTTTTTTAAAATCCCAACTGTTTTTTTTATTTTTTCCAAACTTTTGAACTTTTTCAAACTTATCATAAAACATTTTTTTCAAATTTATCAATTCTATTCAAACATATCAACTTTTTTAAGATGTAATTTTTTAAAATGTTTTTTTTTTAAATTTCAATTGTTTTTTTTCAAAATCTATTTTTTTTCCAACATTACCAAATAATTTCCAAACTTTTAAACTATTTCTTTTCTCAAAATCAAAATTTTTTAAAATATTTAATTTTCTTATTCAAAATGTTAATTTTTGTGTCAAAACCCCAGTGATTTTTTAAATCTCAATTTTTCTCAAATATCGGCCATTTTCATTTTTCAAAATCCTAGTTTTTTTTATTTTAACGTTAGCTTTTTTTTTTCAAAATCATAATTTTTTTAATGTTGGATTTTCAAGAATTCGACGGTTCTAGACCGTCGACGTTCTTAAGGCGCCATATTCGACGGCTTTAGACCGTCGATTGTTTTCGCGCGTAAACGAAAATTTTCGCGCGTACACGAATTTTTTCGCGCGCCAATTTCCGACTGTGCTAATTCGACGGTCCTTAACCGTCTAATTTAATGCCCTAAATTCGACGTCTTTGGACGGTCGAATTTTTTCGCGTGTTAATTTCGACTGAGATAATTCGACTGTCAGTAACAGTCGAATTTTAGGTCCTGAATTCGACGTCTTTGGACCGTCGAATTTTTTCTAGCGTTAATTTCGACTGAGCTAATTCGACGGTCAGTAACAGTCGAATTTCAGGTCCTTAATTCGACGGGTCTGGACCGTCGAATTTTTTCGCGCGTTATATTCGACGGTTCAGGACCGTCGAATGACGGAGTCGAATTTAGCGCTTTTTCACAGTGTCATAGTCCTCTTGTCGAATACCTCAAACTATAGGTCAATTGCGTAAATCATTTTCATTATTCTACATTTAGCATTTGTATCATGCCATATCAGGCCTTTCGACAATTGGTCGTTTGAAGCCATCAATTTGTACTACAATTGGTCGTTTGAAGCCATCAATTGGTCGTTTGAAGCCATCAATTTGTACTACAATTGGTCGTTTGAAGCCATCAATTTGTTAGTACACCCGCCCACCCTGTTAGTCACCACCCCCACTATGGGAATCGATACCATGATCTCAGTGTTGAAACCAGGTTATCTTCACTCAGTCTGCCACTTGAGCTATGGACCTGGGTGTATTACTTACTTTTTTTCTTTTTTCTTTTTTTTTGTCCTACATCAAAACGTTGGAATGTTTATGATCCGTGGGAATTTTTGGGACCCCATCAATTGTGGGACCCATCAAAACCCACGGCAAGGATCACCAAAGCATGGATCCCACGCCACGAATCGTGCCTATCTGCAACCTTACATATGCTATATTTGTCCTTCACTGTTAGGCACACCAGTAATCTAAATCTCACATACACGTGACAAATGTATGATATTTGGGATCCAGACATGGAATCAGGATCGGCAGTTGTGCCACCGATATGACCCAAACACGAGATAAGGACGTGGTGGCCACAATGGACTTTTGATAAGGATGGTTGTCCCTCCTGTCTGGTACATTCCCCCTCTACCAATCATGCAAGAGGGACCACAGGATCTTGTGCACCAGCAAATTCATAGTTGGCTCACGAAACTCCATGCTGCACATGTGGGGCCAATGGATAGCTGATTTAGACCATGGATCTGACCAACCCATTATAGATCGAGGTTGCAAAAGAAAATGACCCAAATTCGAAAATCTTGTTGGGGTTGTGTGGGGCCTGTGGGGCCCACCACCAGGACCTAACTAGAGACGGACGGTACTATGATGGGCTCTGTGGGGCCCACCATGATGTATGTGTTTTATCTTGCCGTGCATTCATTTTGAAAGATCATTTTAGGGGGATGAACCCCAAAAAGAGGCAGGTTGAAGGCTCAAGTGTACCACACCATGAGAAGTAGCAGAGATTAATCGCCTACCATTGAAAACTTCTTGGGGTAGTAACTAATCCACGTCCTTGTGCAAGATCTGGTTCATTCATTAAGTGTGGCCCTAATGCATGATACTCGGCAAAAATGGCTGAGTGGGGCGAGTTTGGACTAGCAAACCTCTCTTTTGATTATTGTATTAACAAAACAAACACCACATATGTTTTGATTTCTTTCTAACCGTTGATATGAAGGGTCTAAGCCTGGATGGTTCATGGACCGGAAATCTCATGGTCGAAAATGATATAACCCTTAACTAGGTGGCAAAGAAATAGACTGCCATGGAAGAAAACACGAGGAGGGTTCAAATTCAATCCCGGATGGTTAAAATCATAGCAACGGTTTGGATAACTGAACCCTACGTAGCGGACCTCTACAAACTGAAAGCTTGAAAGCAGTGTATGAACTTTCAGCCCGAGCATTTCATATTCAGGCCAGAACTACTGTGAAGCTTTGTTGGTTAAGCTAAGCCTACAACAAAACGTGTGGGCCTAAATGTCATATGTTCATGATATCAAATCCATCCATCATGTGAGCCCCCTCATCTTCTCCTTTCGCCTGAAGAGAGCAGATTACTGTTACCCTGGGAGCAGGTTAGTGGGTGTTACCCTAACCGTGTGAGGCCCATATTCATATTTTTTTATATATGCATCCATGCCGTCGGTCTGCTTTTCAATCTCATTTTAGGACGTGATCCCAAACCCTAAGAAGACCCAAATCTCAGGTGGACCATACCACTGGAAACGGTGATGAATGACAATTAAAAACTGTGCCCGTTTGGTTGGCACTTGGAAACTCGTTTCTAGCTTAAAATCGAGATTCCAGCATAATCCAATTTTAAGTGGTGTGTTTGGTGACAAGTTCCAACCAAACAGGATTCCTCACGGAAGCTTAATTTAGCTGGAACCGGGATTAGTGGAAACGGTTCCTAGACCGTTCCTATCAGAAGGGAAAAGAGGCGGAAGTTAGCTTCACCCACCTCCATATATGCGTTGCGCATCTATGACATGTGTTTTATATCCACACGGTCCATCCATTTTGAAAGCTCAATTAATGGCATTAGACAAAAGATGGGGCAAATCTAAATCTCAAGTGGACCACACCACAGGAAAACAGTGTTGATTGAACATCCACCATATAAAAAAACTTCCTAGGGCCCACTATAATGTTTATTTGCCATCCAACCCGACCATCTGTCTTGCAGGGCTACAATAGGCAAGGGGTCAGATTCTCTAGCAGATTCGAAGCCCAAGTGGGCCATGCCAAAAGCAATGGTTGGAACATAATCTAGATTACACAATTTCCAACCAAACAGCAAGTTCCATATCCAACCTCATCTCCTTTCTAGTTTCTGCAATTTTGGATTCGTTTTTATCTAGAACCTGGATTTTGCAACCAAACGGGCCCTTAAAAACTTTTTGTGGCCTACAAAAGTTTTGGATCAAGCTGATCTTTATATTTTCCCTTCATCCAGATCTTCTTGACATTATCAACAGCTTGGATTGAAAATTAAACATTAACAAAAGATTAACATGGGCTCTTTGGAATTTCTAACAGTAAGACACTCTATCACCACTGTTTCCAGTGGTATGGTCCACTTGAGTTTTGGATCTGGATAATTTTTGGAACCCCATCATCAAATGGGCTGGCGAAATGGATGGACGGTGTGGATATATAAATTACCATCTGTGTGGGCCACACGGTAGGGTTAACACCCACTAAGCTGTTCCCGAGTAACAAAGGGTTGGTGGGCCATACTATATAAAACCATAACTGAAACCTTTAAAATCATGTGGTGCTGCCCACCTGAATTTTGTAATGGCCTGATTTTTTTGTGTCCATTCATCCTAGTGGCACTAATGTTCTAAATGTATTGGATGGCATGTACAAAACACAAGTGGATCCCAAGGTAAATCTGGAAGGTTTTCAATAGTGGTCAACTTGGGACTTGGATCTCAGCTTGATTTTGGGCTACCATAGAGAACATGAGCCGCACATGATGGACGGATTGGATGTCAAGTACACATCACAATTGGACACACTTCACGTGTAGGTTAAGCTTAGAAGGTTTGTTAGTGGTGTTCATCTTTGGACCTTCCATGGATGGGGCCACGTGACAAAAGATACATCTAACAGAAGTCATCCAATTAATGGCTATGATTACACAAGCAAAGTGAAGTTCGTTGCATACCAGGCACAGCAAATGAATGATCAATATTTCAAATAGTATTGAAAGGAAATAGTAATGAAATTAAGAAATGTATCATCATGTTGTGATTACTTAGGCAGATGTAAGCTCTTAAATGAGACAGGTGATTACAGTGGATTAAGAGAAATCCACCTCTTGAACATAGCAAAGCATTCCTTGGGATTGTATTCTGGACCTGTGTGGCCCGCACCCTACTTGAACCACAAAGGAAGACACTTCATTAAACATTATGTGAAATAAACAATCAAGGGCAATGATCAGAGTACTATTTCCCATCCCCCCTCGTGTTGATGTGGCACATGTCTGCAAGACCATGCAGCCCTTTATCAGGTGGGACCTGCCATGAACCTTCCCAACCACATGTACTGGACCAGTCCAAAGTCTCAGTGTGCATTTTTGGGTCCTCTCTCTCTCTCTCTCTCTCTCTCTCTCTCTATATATATATATATATATAGAAAAGGCACTATGCGCCACCATGCATTTGGTGGGTCCCCCATAACCTATGGGATATCCCAAAAATCAGCTGGATCCAGAACTCAAGTGGGACATACCAACTGCAATAGTGTAAAATCATGCATACAACATCCAAAAGCATTTGTTGGGCCCGCCTGAGTTTTGGGTACGGTTGAAACTTGGTTGAAACTTGGTATGACCTCTTGTTTAAGTGGGACATGCACAATGGATGGTCTAGATTTCTCAACCACATCTCAGTCAATCCTATAAACGATCAAAAAGGTTTCAATGGGTGGATATCCACTTTAACTTTTGTCTATGGGGTGGCCCACCCAATTCATGGATTAGCCTGAGTTTTAGGCTACCACAGAATAGTGCATCTAACCACTTCCCATGAGGTCGAGCACAAAGTACAATTTCTCATATATATATATATATATATATATATATATAGGGCATTATTAAGGAGTTTTTACCTTTACAGTTGCAAATGTCAAGTTGTTTGAATATGTCCTTGTGTATCTGGAAAAACAGCATACAAAGAAGTCATCAATCTACCTCATGCAAACTCAGTTCCAACTCAAAACATTAGTAGAAATTTGAGATCCAGTAGGATTGTGGATTTGGAGTAACTTAAGTTTCCACTCAGGTTTATGGCATGCTTCGTTTACATCCGCCGGATATTGAGATGGTTGGATGATCATAATCATCCATCTTCTATGTCATTGATGGGTCATTATCCAATTACTTGGATGATCATAATCGTCCAACTTCTATGTCATTGATGGCTCATTATCCAATTATCATACTAAAAAGAAAGATCATAACCATTGACTTTTGGAGTAGAATGTGAACAACTGAAAATTTTAATTTCACTGATCCACATTCACCTGTACAAATAGATGGTGAGGATAACACATTTGGATTGAGTTTTGGAATGTGATCCATCTACATTAGTGTTGAGGATGGATGGTTCTTATCACCGAATCAACTGTACATGTTGGGCCCATTGGCAATGACTGCCGAGCCCAAGTTCAAACCCATGCAAAACAAACAGTAAAAGAATGTGTGCTCACCCAGGAACTTGCCCATAAACGGTCCATGATCGCCAATCATCAATAAGGGAAAAGTTGAGAGATTTTATCCATGCCTGAGTGCCGATATGCGGAACGAACAAGTCATGATCGCCACTGCACCAGGATAAAAATAATTGCATTCATCAGAGAAGAAGATCATACACATGCACAACAATTTTTGAGGATCATCACCCTACTGTGAGAGTATCAAGGCGTTTTTGTTCACCTGTATACCAAGGCTCTGTAGCCTCTTGCGGTCACATTGAGATGATATTGTACGCTACTGTAGACATCTTTTATATAAGGCATGTCCCTGTGGCATCTTTTCCATTCTCCGATGGTCCCCTAATCATAATCATCATCTTAATCATAGATTAGATTGTAATTATCTATAAGAGAAATTTTTACATACAGTGACTGTGTCAAGAGGTATGATCCTGATGTAGAACAGGTCGCTGATTATTTCATGGCCCAGGTGGATCAAAAGAAGACCGGTTGGGGTCGAAAGTGATCCAGACCATCAGGACCATAAACCGGCCGTATCTCACAATCCGGAATGAGTTTCGGGACATATAATATATCAATTTGGGGTAGCTCGAGCTACTTTAGCTAACCAACCCGGCTACGCTAGGTTGCCCAGTCCGGAATCGCGAGATTCGACCGTATCGACAGTCATTAGGCTAGTTTATTTTCAATTTTACTATTTATAGTAAGTTTTAATTCGATCATAACTTGGGATTTGGAGGGCTTTAGAGTTAGTGCCCAACATGAAAAGGGCTTAGAATATTTAGTAGAACAACATGGTTGAGGCCGTTTGATAACTTTTTATTTTTGGCCGAAAACCAAGTTTTCTAGTAGGATTGAACGACTTCTATAAATAGTAAGTTTACTATTTATAGTAAGTTGCATTTTCTAGGAGTTTAAGTTGGAGTTGGAGTCTGATACTTTACCTAGGGTTTAGTTTCCTATTTATATGCATTGTAATTCCGTTTTTTATTCATTCAATTAAAAAAAACAATTATTCGGAATTAATTTCCTCTTTTTATCTTTTTATTTGTTCTCATGGATTCGAGAAACCATCGATTAGGGAGACGGTGATCGATCTACCACGTCCTCCCTACGTTAAATCCAGTGTGAATAAATTTTTTATTTGAAAAAAAAGAAGAAGATATGATTTAGTCCATTTTCTTGCCAAGAGCTACATACGTAGAATATCCTATCCATACAAAAGGTGGGCCCGACCATCATGATCACCTTATAAGAATATCAAGCTTGGTCCACTCATTGGGTGGGCCCCACAAGTACACTTAGTCATACCTTTAGTTATTCATTGATGGAAATATCGTGTGGCTTTGAATGCGTGCATCAGTCTTATTTTTGTATTAGGTGGTCATCATGGTGTGGTCCACCATTTATATGGATAGAATATTCTACATATGTATCGGATCATTTCTCTACACCCTTTTAGCTGTGCAATACTGTTAGTCACACAATGCACCCACCAGTGCAATTAGTGCCTGCTTAGCAATCAAACATGAGACCTGCTGTTGATAGGCCAAGGCGTCTTCCAGCTGGGCTAGCATTTTAAGTGGCATTAATACATGGTGCTTAGGGAGAGTTTTATTATGGGCTCAGCTTTTAATTTGGAAACGTCCCTTGATGATCAAAACCGTTGGTATAATTGGGCCCACTTTGGATGGCACATGCAACAAAATTCAGGACTGGCCAATTTTCTCTCAAACAAAATTGAAAGTCCATTTCTCGTGCTATGAATCGGATGGCTATCAGTCTGACCAATGCACTCAGCCTGAAATGGATGGATCAGATTGTTGATGTTGATCAAATCATAGCACATTTCAAAATGCAAGTAGTTGTACAGTACAACAATGGTGCAATTGGTTGTACACGTTATTTCATCGTTTTTCACTGTACCTTACGGATGTGAAGAGCCTTTCTCACACTATCGTTGTTCGCCCAATAGTAAGCGAGCACGTAGATGTATTTCTGCACAATGTTAGAAGCAAAAACCCAACAATAAGAGAATACGTAGACGTATTTCTGAACGATGTCGGTAGCAAAGGATATAATGATGAATAGCTTCCTAGTGTGAGGAATGCTGACCCATGGCTTGGTGATCTAACCTTGATATGATGGACCCATTGGTGGACGGTGAGCCAGCAGCATTCTAAGAGGGGGAGTTATTTGATACTCTGGCTGCTTGTGATTCTTGATAGGCAGTTAAAAATTGTAGATGTGACAAATTAATAACTCAAATTAAACCATGTAAACTGTGGAACTATGAGGCGAAATCAAAGTCCCAAAATCATATTCATTGAACAATCCGAGCCTCTCATTCGTGGACACTTGTTTGTTGAAACTAGAGCATAGGATGATTTCCATTTATAGACTGTCCACCAATAGGATCGTCAGATAATCAAACAAGTGTACTTGGGTCATGATACATCCAAACTAAGAATCATAATTTGGATAGTTTAATTTGAGTTTCTTGTATCCTAATTAAATATACATTATTTTTTTTTAAAGTAATTTTAAGTGCCTATGTATCATCCACCACATTCTACCAAAGTATCAAAGTTTTCCTCTCTCAAGAAATGTAGCATGGTTAACCTAGCTACCAACCTTGTGAACCGAAGGTTACTCAACCATGGAGCATCTGAAGGTTCCTAGTGGTTCCCATCTGAAGCCCACAATGGATCAATGCTTGGACCAAAACCAGGGGAAAAAAAAGACGAGAAGAACTAAGACAACATGATGAGGCGTGCAAGGTGTTAGGATATCTACTAGGGATCGATGTAAACAAACAACGGGTTGGTTGTGGCCCCGATTTGGAACTGTTCAGACGAGGCCTATTCAAAATTTTGATTTTACCTGGCCCAAGCCCAGCCCATTCTCTAGAGATCACTCATCCACAATGGACTCTTTGAGAGCCCTATCCAATAATAGCAAGATTACATAAGGGATTCCTCTAATCTCATTTGAATCTCTTTTGTTACTTAGGACTGTAAAATCATTTAACTCTCCTGTACCCGTTCTCATATTTAAGGTGTCTCAAAACCTCTCATCTTACAATTGTAAGATCGAAGAGTTTGCTTTATTCCTTTTTTGAGTTTTTTCATGATATCAAAGTAGATCATTCCATATGAGTGAATCCTATGCCTTTTTCTTTCTTTCTTTATTTTTTAATGAGGAATGCCCATATTGGGACACTTTACATTGACCTCTTGGAGTGCCATGTTGATGTTTTCTTTTTAGGACAAATCCAGCCCATGCTCTACCAAAAAAAAAAAAAATAGTCCACAACCAAAAACTAAGTGATAGCAAACGACATTTACAAGCCCAACCCCCTCAATTACCTAATTCTTAGATTTGCAATCCCACATTTGTTAATTAAAACTTTGCCTCGAGACTTTCCCAAGCAGCTCACCAACCACATTGACGACTTTGTTTCTTCTGCCCGAACTTGTGATCCTTGTGAAGCAATCTGCTTCCTTGTCGCTCTCCCTTAATACATGCCAGAGCTCCACATTCAAGATTCTCAAGATAGCAAGTATCTCTTGCCACCAGTACAAAGCGTCCCAAGGGCCCCTTGAGCCCAACAAGATATCACTGACTACTATCCGGGACTCACTCCATAATTCCAAAACCATTAATACCCCTGCTTTGGCATAGGGTGACGCCATCCAACAAGGCCCAGACCTCTACAATCATGTTGGTTGACGAACCAGAAAAAGAGTGAAAAAAGCAAACACTTAATCTCCATTGGAGTCCTGACAACACCCCTACCATCACTGGGCACACGATTCTCCCTCGAGGAGCCATCCACATTGAGTTTGAGGTGACCAATGAGTGGTAAAACTCACCTAGTCAGCTGGGCACATCAACATTTTATGCCCCAACTGCTCTAAGGACGCCTGCAATCCATGTTGAGTGAATCTAAGCCCTTTCTTTATCAAGAAAGGCCTGTTATCATCCACCCTGTCAAGCATCCAATCATCCTAAAACAAACCCAATCCTCCCATCCATTCATCCTTTCGCCCATCCTTTATATAGGAAAGCCTTTATCATCTACCCTACCAAGCAATCCTATCATTCCAAAATCAACCCAATTAAGGAATTAAATATGATTATGCAATGGCTGTTAACGGTGGGAATTGTTATGCGTTACGGGGCCATAACAGCTATTACGGAAAACAAAATGGCCAATAACAGCCCATTACAGGGATGATGCAAATTTTATTTTTTTTCCTTTTTGTTTTTTTTTATAGAGAGGCCATTATGGCTATTATTACTGTTATTCAATAGCTTGGACCAATCTGCTTATCCATATACCCTTACCCTTTATCCACGAAAGTCCATATCATCTGCCGTTGCCATAACAAGTAGTCTTTTCAACCCAAAGAAAACCCAATTCCTAACCATTCTTTATCTGCTCTATTAAGTAGTCTTATCATCCTAAAGACAACCCAATCCCCTAACTATCCTCCATCATCAACCCTAACAAGTGGTCTTATATATCATCCCAAAGATAACTCAACCCTCTAACCGTTCTTTATCATCCACCCTATCAAGCAGTGCTATCATACCAAAGCCAAACCAAATCCCTCAACTATACATCCTTTCACAAGATTCCATCGACCATAAAAAACCAAAATCAACAACTGATTTCTCCTCCTCAAAACCCACAGATGCACCCCATGTTGGGTTGGTTGATTTAAAACATAGGAAAGACCTATCATTTGTCTCGTTTTTCTCATTATGTGAAGTAGTACTTGCCCCATATTGGATAAAGAGAGAGCTTGGAAAGCCTTTTTATTGAGATCATTCATTATAGGTTTGTGGTGTAAACCAAAGTGAGAGATTTGTTCAGCTTGCATGTGCGCACAACGGTATTGTATCACTGAGTGATGAAGAATTCATTATTCTGGTATTGTATGTTAATGATATGCTTATCATCAGTCATAGCATGTCTAAGATCAACATATTGAAGGCTCAGTTATCCAGGACATTTAATATGAAATATATAAAGGTTGCAAAGTGAATTCTTGACATCAATATGCATAGAGACAAGAAAATG
This sequence comes from Liriodendron chinense, assembly GCA_003013855.2. Taxonomy (NCBI): domain Eukaryota; kingdom Viridiplantae; phylum Streptophyta; class Magnoliopsida; order Magnoliales; family Magnoliaceae; genus Liriodendron; species Liriodendron chinense. The sequence continues at coordinate 384,047 of PVNU02003798.1, read as the reverse complement.
AGCAGGATATGGTTGCCTCAGGAGGAGTATCTTAAGAAGGTCTTGGCCAAGTTTCGAATGGAAAAGGCTAAACCAGTTAGTACACCCCTCGTTGCTCACTTTCGGCTTTCTTCCGAGCAATGTCCTATGTCAAAAGAAGAAAAGTGGTATATGTCTCATGTGTGCTATTTGAGCGCGATTGACAGTCTTATGTACGCCATGGTCTATACTAGACCAGATATTTCAGAAGTGGTTGGTGTTGTGAGCAGATATATGTCAAACCCAGCAAGCAACATTGCGAGGCTGTGAAATTGTTACTTCGATATCTATAAGGTAAGACTGACTACATTTAGTGTTTCAAAAAATCTAATGAGAGATTAGTAGGCTATGTGGATATGGATTACGCTAGGAATGTGGATAATAGAAGGTCTACTTTTGGTTACTCCTTTGTATTAGTGGGTGGAGCGATCAGTTGGATGTGAAAGCTATACTCTGTTGTTGCACTTTCCATAACTGATGCTAAATATATGGTAGTGACAGAAGCATTCAAGGAAGTTGTTTAGTTGAAAGGAATAATGAATAAGTTAAGGCTTCAGTAAGAAGTCGTGCCTGTGCATTGTGACAATGAAAGTGCGATCAATTTGGCGAAAAACTCTATGTTTCATTCCCTGACTAACCATATTGATGTGCATCATTATTTTATCTAGCAGATACTACAGGAAGGCGGTGTGACACTTGAGAAGATTCACACCAGTGAAAATCCGACAGACATACTTACGAAAGTGGTTCCTACAGAGAAGTTTAGGTTTTGCTCAACTTCTCTAGGCTTGGCAAAGAAGAGATGAAGACAAAGTATGCATGAGAATCGACGATGATAGTGTTTCTATTGAAGTTTAAAGATGGTGATAATAGTTTGAAAAAATGAAGTTGGAATATTGAAGCTACGATGGAAATTGTTGATTGAGTCCCTTCAATATGTGCAAAAAAGGGATCATCGATCGATCAGCGGTCTAGTTGATTCGATCGATAAATCTCGAAAATAATAGTTTGCTCGCTCGATATTTTTGGAAGTCTTCAATCCGTATCAACAGAAGTTCTCAATCGATCGATGGTCCATCGATTGAAATCGATCAATCAATTATTCAATTGACAGTGCGCACAACTTTTGCGTAAGTGCGTGGTTTTGTCTCTAATTTTATATAGGGCTGTATAAACCTTGTTAATATGGGATTAGGGTAGAACAGAAAAAGAGACTACGTGTTTTCTACGGTTTTGCAAGAGGAGAAAGCTGGGGTTTTCATGTTCTGTAAGTTGTTCCATCTCTTGTAACTTTCTGATATAGTAGATCATTTGTCGCTTTATGGCATGATTTTTTTCCCACAAAGGGTTTCCACGTAAAAACTTTGAGTAGTATATGCATGCCTGTATTTTTTATTTCCCTATTGCTTGCTTCCACGATCAACTTCCATCCCTAAGAGTAAGAGGAAGACTGACAAACCTTTTCCTCAAGGCATGTAGATCCAACCATGCCATGGTAACGCCTTTACAGACGCTCTGGGACACCAAGGCCAAACTTATGATGGGATGATGTCCTTAATATTCTCCTAATAATAGTTGTGGGGGTGATGGTAGCAAAAATGGTTCATGTTCTCCTCAACTGCCAATTTAGACGTCCGGTGTGGGATTCATGGGCGATTTAATGAAAGTATGTCAACTGGCCACGAACTTAGCCATTACCTAGTTGCAGTTGCAAGTTTTACTAGGCTCACTCTGGTTGGAGACTTTGTTGGGCTCACTACTAGTTATAGATCCAAGAATCTTATAGTTAGGGTGGTTTACAACTTTATATATATCCTTCAATCCATACATTAGATCAACTCAAAACTTTGCGTGTAGCTTCTGCCTTCTAAGATCTTTGATTTGGTGTAATCATTGTTGAATGCTTTTCTCATGACTTGGATTGAATGCCAATAAACTTCACATATATGCTTGGTATGCTAAGATCTTCATCTTGATATGGTTGATGGAGCATATCCAATGCATGTAGGCCTATGGGTGTTAATGGGTCAGGCTCGGGCCTGAAAATAAGAATTTCGAATAGGGTCGGCCCAACGGCCTGGCCCGAAACTTCAAAATTCGGGCCGAGACCTACCCTAGGCCCATTGACAGTCCCACAGTTGGGTCATTTAAGATGAGTGGCTACATCAACTTGATTTTTAATCCTCCATCAGATTGACTTCAAACTTCATACATGGCTCTGACATTCCAATAGCTTCTTTTAAGTACACGTCTGAAAGAAAACCCTTGAGTGGGTTATGCTAACTTGTTTGTGATGGACGAACATAGATCTCTTGATCTTCCATGATTGATCTGTTAATCGAATTAATCTCAAACCCTTGTGAAATGTCAATACCCCATCTCGATAGCTCAATTGGGGGCCAAGTATTTCTCTTTTGTTTGCTGTACACGATCTTCTCTTCTTCTTGAAGACTAATAACAAATATGTAAAAGTGACTAACGTAGCCCTAAACATATTTTGGTCCCTTGGATCTGATGTAGAGAGAGAACCCGCTGATGGAGGGCACGAATCAAGCACATTCTTGTTAGAGGCGAACCAGAAAAAGATCAAGGAAAAGTGGAAATGATTCGGACTGCCAAAACCTTAGATTAGTCGTATCTCGCAAACCGTGATTAGTTTTTCAGCATATTATATATGATTTTGGAGTAGGAGGAGCTACTTAAGTACGTCGGGTTTCCCATGCTGGATTTACGAGATTCCATTAGATCGATGGTCAAAAGTCTCATTTAGTTCATTTTACTATAAATAGTAAGTTTTAGTTTGCACATATCTCTTTATCCTTTGAGTGGTAAGAGTACTTGTGCCCAACATGAAAAGGACTTACAAAAGTGAGGAGAATAACATGGTTAGGCCAAGTTGGACATTTACTATTTTTTGCCAAAAACCACAAAGTCTAGTAGGAATAGAGGTCATCTATAAATAGTAAGTTTACTATTTAGAGCAAGTCACGCTTTTAAGGTGTTTAAGTTGGAGTCAAAGTCTAAAACTCCATCCTAACGTTGGGTTCTTCATTTAAAGAGTTGTAATTTCATTTTTATAATCAATCAAGTTATTTCAAATTTGTTAGGAGTTATTCCTGTTTATCTCTTGTGGATTCAAGAATTCCCTTGCGGATTCGATGAAGTCCGGTTGAGGAGTCATGGAAGCTCCATGGATTCAGAGTAGTTATCCGGTGAAGGAAGATGGTGATCAACCTCACCACATCCCTCCCTGCGTCCGGATACAGCAGGGCTCACCCTACTACCTCACCAGATAATGATCCAGACCACTCATCAAGATAAAACCATAATATATATGCCCTCGTTCAGTCCATGAATGCATGTTTACTATTGTGTGTGCATGTGCTACACATAATACATATGTGTGCGCCTGCCCACTCTCAATTCCCCCCAGTGGAGTAAAGACTTAAAGCGTATGACGGTATGAGCATATTTCAAGATTGTGAATGCACATGCACGATCAAACATCTATGGAGACATGCTCGATGCAAGGATGTTCACATGGTTACATAAGTAGCAACAGGCCAGACGGACCCCTGCTGGACTTCGCATCTTGACCTAGTGTGGATCAGGCTCAGACCCGTAATAGAGGCCCATGGGTCACGTATGTGCCTGGATTAGAAGTACGATTAATGATCGGATAGGGTCCAACACTAGAAGTTGCATCGTGTTCTATCAGCGCCCAATCCAAAGCCAAGAACAATGTCCTTTATGGTGTTAAATAGTGGGCATGGGCTGAAATCAAAGGCCCAATTAGTAAATGGGTTGGGCCCACACCTTACTTGTTTGCCCGATAATTGATCAGGTCAACCTCAGGACCTAATCCAGCCCAAACCCTACCCGTTGCCCCGCATATGAATACTTCCACGTGTGTGTGTGTGTGTGTGCGCGCGCGTGTGCGTGTGTGTGTGTGTGTGTGTGTGTGTGTGTGTGTGTGTGTGTGAGAGAGAGAGAGAGAGAGAGAGAGAGAGACCATGCACCCAAAGGAAGGATTGAGGTCTATAGAAGGCTCCTCAAGGGATCTTCCATGTCCTACAACAGATTTTTTTAGCTTTAGGGCCACTTCAGCGCAGTTGGCCTCCAAAATGTGTGTTCTACTAATTCCTGAAAGGCACTGCATAAGAAAAAGATCACCTACATCAGCTTCAGCAATAGAAACAAAGAAGGGGACTCCTGAATTATATGATCCTTGAGCCTTTGCATGTGCTGGGCTCATTTGGCAGCATGGATTCAGAGGGATTTGTCGGGATTTCAATTTTTTGGGGTTGTTGGTAGCAAGAATTTGGAAGTTAATTTGCAAAATCAGCTCAGTCGCACACCTTGCAAAATCCACTCAATTCCATTGGATTTAAAATTCATGCTGCCAAAAGCGTAACAGGCCCCAAATATTCAACCAAATACCGCTGATGGTGGTCCACAGCCAAATGGGAAAAAAGGGCAAATATTAGGTGGCAAGGAACTTCCAATCTGAAAATTTTGCAAGAGATGCTCTACCAATTACACAGGTCATGACAAATTAATGGTCCAATTAACCTAGAATGGGCCCCACTTGTGCAGACACAATCTGTCGGGATACTACATAATCCATGAGGTCAATACATATAAAGGTTCCAATTGGGATGGGCCTGGCTTGGGACAAAGCATGTCCAGCCCAACATATGAGCTAAGAACCCTAGTCTAGGCACATCCAGCCCTCAAGCTCTGGCCTCATCGGGCCCACGATCCAAGTGCTGCCCACCAGCTTTAAATAACTAGGCGCCCTGGAGCATACTACAAAGAGATCCAGCCCAATTAGTGAACAGGCATACGGATCATGTTTGATCCAACTTGGGCTCGGTTAGCCCAGCCCAGCCCAGTTGCAGCCTTAATCATGTTTTACTTACACAAGGTTAAGTCCTCCCTCACCTCAACTACTGCCTGAAGATCCTTTGCACACTCTGGACGGCTAGCATCTGTGTAATCTCCAACACAATTTATCTTGGCTGACTGATATAAAAAATAAAAAAGAACATTATTTTTTTCACAATACTAATCCCTAATAAAAATAAATATATAAATGCACGTTTGGATGCTCAATTCAACTAAATTGACATAAATCCAACCCGCAAGGATGACCAAACACCTAATGCAAATGTTCCCATTGCTTGTTGGACCTGAATTCATGGGAATTTCAATCTAAGGCCAGCCCTGGTCATTTCAAATATTCTATCACAATTCAATTGATTTGTGCATACAAACGCGGCTCAAGTGTATTCTGTGTAGGTGTTTCGGTGTGTACTGAGAAGGAACTGAAAGGAATTGAAGGACCTCATAAAGTTCATCCGATATAAGGCCCACCCCATGTACATAGGGCACAACTGAGTTTTCGTCAATCTTTGGATCTGTTATTGGGTTCCCCACTAAATACCCCTGAAACAATTTCAAACTGAGAATAGCAACAAAAATTGCATGTATACCAGTACTCAGCAAAATAGCACATGGCACAAGGAAAAGAAAAGAAGATGGAGAATTTGGGTCAAAGAAACATAAATGCCAAAAATCAGAGAATGAAAGTTGCAGTTTAATATGGCTTCGACCAAAAAAGATGGAGAAAATACGGCAATATATTCACACATATATCTATAGATTAAAATGCAAAACCTCAATTAAAATAGATAGTTTTTTTTTTTTATGCATGAGTAATAAAATCCTTTTAGAGATTTTGGGATTTTTACTGCAAAATTCCTAAGTAATTCTGGTTTTACTATATGATGCCTCGAGTAATCGTTATCATGGAAAAATGATTTTGGAGGGATGAAATGATCAAAATGCTCTCATTATTTTTTCTTTAAAAATTGTAAAACTGAGAATTGTTGGGCTGACATGGTATGTGTATGATCAAACAAATAAAAAATATGGATGATCAACTCATAAAATGGGCCATGCCATAAAAAAAAAATTGTACACTACCCAAAAAATTTAACTATTCTGAGGGCAACCCAAGCACAAGGCCTGTTTACATCTTCCATGGGATGGGTTTGTGCCTAAGTTTCAGGTCGAAAGGTCAAGACTGGTAAAGCAGTCTGGACTTTTAACATTTTAGTAGGGGTGACAAGGATCCCATTGGGCCCGAGCCTCTAAACTTGGCCAGAGAGCCAATCCCGGGACAATGATGAATCGCCCAACCCAGAATATTGGCTCTAGCGCAGTTTACGCCTGTTTGCGCAGAACATCCTACCTGTACGAAATGTGGGTCAATACATCATTAAAATTACATGGGCAAAAATCAGGATGGTCTACTAATTAGGCAAGCTACACCTTCGAAATCAGTGGCCAAATCGATGGTAGTGACTATTATGTTTGTGGGGCCCACCTAATGATGGCATTGGTATGATTTTTCCCCAGAGGATCTTGTAGATCAAGGCCAGGGCTCTGGGAAAGATTCTGGCTGGGGCCTGAGGATGTCTCAAATGCAACTAGTTGGATGGCTACCATGTTACTGCCTAACTAGTTCACAATTGCGGATGACATCCAATCCATTCAAAAGGTTGGCCCCAACATGAAGCTCCCCTGGTGAAAAAATAGGCTGACCCAGTGATTAGGTTTGTCCACATCTGTATTTCGGATTAGATATGCAGATGCCCATTGTTTTCCATAGTGTAGCCCACTTGATGAGTGGATCAGCCTGACTTTTCCTTCAAGTGTTCTTTCTCCCAGCTTTGTAGGGAATGTGGAATCACATACCTTGAGATTGAAGAGAGGTTCCAGCCCTGTTTCAATGGCTGAGAAAAGAATTTTTTAAAAAAAAAAAAAGAAAAGATTAAAATTTAAAATATGAAAGAAATCATAGTAGCAGGAAAGCAAAATTATCCATCCATTTTAATGTGATATGCTGCAAAGACTGCTCTGTCGTAGAGCTTCGCTAGCAGTGTCGAGCTTTGCTCGCGATTCGACTGGAACTGACGGACCTGAATGGAGGAATTTCAGAGCTCTCATTTGAGCGGTTATTATTATTATTATTAATGGGTTCAGTGATTCGAGAGTGAAATCCAGATTGATGGTGCGAAACGAAAGGGTGGGATTGGTGGGAGCGTTAGTGGATGCATGGAGGTTACTGTGCCTCCATATAGTTTGAAATACACGCATCGTACATCCATGACAACATGACCATACATTCAACATGCTTAATAGAGAATGGGGCCACAAAGGGGTGTGTGTGTGTGTGTGTGTGTGTGTCATCCGACTCATGCATCAGGTGCACCCACCATGATGCTTTTTACACAGAAAGAAATTGACCCAATCTAACCATCACGTGGTCCCCTAAATTTGTATATGTAGGCATTTTTCTATTTTTTTTCTATGGTGTGGGGCCAACTACGGTGTGTAAGTGCCATCCAACCCATGCATCAGGTGTGCCCCACCATGATGATAAGACACCCAAACAAAATCAGCTGAATCTAATGGGCAGGTCACACCATTGGAGGTTGTAGGCTTTTGTGCCCTTTGAAATAGGTCTCTGTGGTCTTTTCTGGACATGATTGAATCGGCCTAACTTTTGGAGCGTCCCATTTTCATTGTGAGCCACACCTGTTGGATGGGTTTTGATGTAACCAAATGCATGTGAACATATGGGATTGTGAATTTCCAATACATAAGTTTAGAGACTTTGAATTTTGTATAGTGAATTCCCAATCTAATGGGTTTAAGTGTAAAATGATTCCTTCAGCACAATGTTTCAAAGCGATTTTTACTGTGAATTTCCAATCTAATAATTCTTTGAATTTGTGTGTGTTGAATGATGAGCCCAACCACCCAATTGCAGCGAAAATCAATGGTTTGAACTAAGAACAAATATTTTACCATTCGATATCTCTTGAGCGATGATTGGAGCAATTTTGCCAGCATATGAATCACCAGCGATGTAGAGCGGATTTGATCGGAAACGTGGATGACTAATCAACCACTGTACATAGATGAAAACAAGATATGCAACCCAATTAGGTCACTTTGTACACTTTCAATAGATTTAAATGTGGTTTTTATGATTCAATGCATCCACCTTTCTTAGAAACTCATGGGCTTCTTTGGCCCATCTTGTGTCTCCAGGCGTGTGAACTTTTGAGCTGTTTGAGTATGAAAATCCAGTCCCACCAGGTGAATCTAAGAATATGATGTTGGATACCTGAAAATTCCATCAATGTAAAAATGGAGGAATAAAAAGAAGTAAAAATAAGTTGTGATGCAGATTATTTAGGGTGTGTTTGGACTCACGATCGAATTGAAATGCGGTAACTAATTAATCTAATGAATTGGAACTAACCAAGTTGTGATTAGCTTCCTTGCATAATCGGAGTCTAAACCTTGTTAACCAGTGCTTGACAACTAAATAAATAATATCAATAGCACTGGACCCAATCTCAACCACACCAATTTAGAAAGATGAATGGGGATGATAGTGCCATTAAAACAGGCCACAGAGTTTCATACCTTCGTCCACGAATATGGGTTCAAAATGAGAGTTGGTACCCCACCATGATACGGCAGATGATCATATTTCAAGGGGCCTTCAAAAGTTAAAAACATCTCAAATAGCATTCAGATAAAACAAAAACAACGTGGTCCATGTTAACATAACTGAGATGTCCTAGTATTCTTATAAGAGCAAGTTACCAATCCCAGTTAGTGATCAAATGCTATGTCTACATACACCTGCACACATGTATGAAATCTGGACCGCTCATCTATTGCCCACCCCTTAGAGAAGTCATACACAAAAAAGAAGAAGAAGTCCACATCAGTCGGATGATCCAAGCCGTTGATTGGAAGAATTATCTTTCTATTGAACATCGACTATTGATTGGACATTAACCTAACAGCCCATTTGTATTCCTTGGGAGCCTCCAATTTGTGGTTAGGATCATACAACCGGTCTACTTTTTGGGTTATGGCCTATCTATGGTAGGGGACAATAGACAAATGGCATAGATTTCTTCCATAGAAACTTCAATTACACAAACTAACACTTACATATTCAGTTGGAGATAAACAAGGTGGGGCCCTTAGCTTACTTCATTCCAAGTAAATCATTGTGGTAATCGATCTTTTAAAACCTACACTGATGCCAACCTTTTTTAAGTAAACAATAATTTTATTAAGAAAACCGATCGCCACAGGTTGCTTGCATTGCAATTGCCATGCGGTGCATTTTCTCTGTTAAGTAAATTAAGAAAATGGTCCTTACACTTATAAAATGCCGAAAGTAGCTTAAAAGTACATACTACAGTACTATTTTTTAACAAAGTCGAAGCCTTCCAATTGCACATGGGATTCAGCCACTCAACCTCCGGATTCAAGTTTATGAAGATTGGATAGCTAAGCCTAGCTCAATCCAGCCTATCTTGATCCAATCTTCATAAAATTGATTTCAATATCTTAATACAACTAGGATTAGAATTAGTTATTATTATTTTATTTTTTCTTGTTTGGTAAACTTTTATTGTAAGATCGAGTTCAAGTCGGCTTTTTATATTTTAAGTCATTTTACCTTAGAGAAACTATAAATGAAAGGGGGTTGATAATGAGACTAGAATTGTGTATATTTGTCCCCAATTCCATGTTCATATTACATAAAATAATGTGTTTAAAGATTAACTTTAATTTGTTTTTGTAATTATAGGAACAAAAGAGAAAGTGGAATGAAAGAAGCTTAAAAGAGAACATTTATATATGATGGAAATGTTGGAATCGGATGCCTCAAATCTTCTGTAACAAGGACCATCGACCGGTCGTTGATGGCAACCGACCGGTCGGAAAATCGAAGAACGGACAACAAACTCTCTGTACAAAATTTGGGCATTATCGACCGGTCAGCAGGGGTCCTCGACCGATCGACGGTGTTGACCGATCGGTCGACAAGTTTCCTTGTTTGAGTTAGTTTCTTGCGCGGTTTTACACAAGGAGTTTCTAATTTCGGTTTTCTCTTATTTAAGAAGTGTAATACAGGATTAGTGGTATCCTAGATGAGAAAGGGGATCGAGAGAGGTTGTAGGTGAGAGAAGAGCTTGAGAAGAAGGTTTTTTTATTAGGAAAGCTTGGGATTTCTCTTGTGGACTTGTTATCCGGGGTTTTGGGTTCCACATCTTGTAACTTTCGGTATCATAGTGGATTGGTGTCGCTTTGTGCCGTGGGTTTTTACCTGTGAGAGGTTTTTCCATGTAAAATCAGATTGTCTCTATGTCGTTGATTATATGCGTGTGTAATTGCATTGTGTTGCTTGTTTGATCTTATATTCTACTGTGGTGTTCAGCTTTGCTTCCGTTGCCGATCTTTTTCCAACAACTGCTATCAGAGCGCTCGTTGGGGTGTAGTAGAATTCAGATCTGAGACGAGAGCATGGCATCAAGCATGAGATTCGACATAGAGAAATATTCAGGGAAAAATAATTTTGAACTTTGGAAGGTGAAGATGAAAGGCCTTTTAGTTCAGAAAGTGTTACAAGATGCGCTCCTTGGAAAGAGACCGGAGGTTATGAAAGAAGAAGAGTGAAAATGATCGATGAAAAAGCCAATGTCTCAATCCAGTTGTGCCTAGTGGATGAGGTCTTGTACAACATCATGAAAGAGAAAACTGCGGCTGAAACATGGGCGAAGTTAAAGAATGTTTATCCGAAGAAATCTCTGAAAAATCTCATATAAAGCTTCAGTTGTATAATCTGAGGATGATGGAGGGGACCGATGTTGAGAGCCACATCAATAATTTTAATAGACTTATTTGCAAGTTGTTGGATGTAGATGAACCAATGAAAGACGAGGATCAAGCATTTTTCTTGTTAAATTCTCTTCCAGAATCATATGAGTCGCTCAAGGACTCGTTGTGTGTAGGTAAGGAAACCATTAACATGGAAACCGTTATCTCAGCCCTTCAGGCGAAGGCGATGAGGAAGAAAAGCGGTGGCGTGGTTTCCTCTATGGATAAGGCACTGGTTATAAGGGGGAGAAATTCTTAGCAGGGTTAGGGATCTTCGTCATCAAGATTTAAATCCAAGGGCAAGTGGAAGAGTAAAGTAAGATGCTAGAATTGTGGAGAAGAAGGGCATGTGAAGAGGAATTGTCCAAATCCCAGGGCAAAGCAAGAGATGTTAGGAGATTCTTCTAAAGGGGTTAATACAGTCAAGGACGAGTGTGATGTTTGTGATGTACTGACTGTATCCGGCATAGGGTCTCTCGGTAGAGAGTGACTCTTGGATTCAGGTGCATAATATCATGTATGTCATAACCGGAGTTCATTCATGACATACGAGGAGTATGATGGTGGATCGGTATTTTGGGGGCAATGGTTACGCTCATAAGGTGGTGGGTATTAGGATGTTCGACGAGGTCGAACGAATCCTTGAAAGTGTGAAGCGTGTCCCTGAGATGAAGAAGAACGTAATATCTCTTTGTGCACTCGAGGCGAAAGGGTGCAGGTTCATCGGCTGTGATCGATATTGTAAAGTGGCAAAGGGAACACTTATGATGATAAAGGCACGGAGGTGCGACAATCTTTATAAGGTGAACAAGAGCATTATCCATGGTGGAGCTACAGGATCGACAATGAGATCCACGGTTGCTCGTATGTGGCAAGAGTCAAAGGGCCAAATGAGAAGAGCAACAAAGCGCGCGGAAGTATAAGGATAAAGTCGATGGGTCACGAGAAGCGACATGACTATGATGATGACGAAGTAAAGGTGGAGGATAATGTGTGGCAAGGTGTTGCATGAAAATTGAAGTCGTGGTGGAGATTGTTAGAATCGAACACCTCAAATCTTCTGTAATAGGGGCCATTGACCGATCGTGTATGGCGACCGGCTAGTCTGAAAATCAAAGATGGACAGCAAACTCTCTGTACAAAATTTAGGCATTATCGACCAGTCAGCCGACCGATTGACCGTGTTGATCGACTGGTCGATAAGTTTCCTTGTTTGAGTTAGTTTCTTACGCGGTTTTGCGCAAAGAGTTTCTAATTTTAATTTTCTCCTATTTAAGGAGTGTAATACGGTATTAGTGGTATCCTAGACAGGAAAGGGGATTGAGAGAGGTTCTAGATGAGAGAAAGAGCTTGAGAAGAGGGTTTTCTTCTTGAGAAAGCTTGGGATTTCTCTTGTGAGCTTGTGATCCGAGGTTTTAGGTTCCATCTCTTGTAACTTATGATATCATAATGGATTGGTGTCGCTTTGTGCAATGGTTTTTTACCCGTTAGGGTTTTTCCACGTAAAATTGGATTGTCTTTGTGTTGTTGATTGCATGTGTGTGTGATTGCATTGTGTTGCCTTTTTTTATCCTATATTTTGCTGTGGTGTTCGGCTTTACTTCCGCGGCCAGTCTTTTCCCAACAGGGAAATCACTTGAAAGTAAACAAAGAAGGAAAGAAAGAAAGAATCCCAGTGAAAAAAAGTTCAAAGTTCAAAATCAGAAAAATACAAAAACAGACATTTTCAATTAGTAGTTTGATTGGTCTTCGACACATCGTAAATTGATTTTCGATTGGTGTTCGATCCATCAAATGATCCATTGAACATACCTGAAATACCAAATTTCTGGACAACATTTCGATTCATTGTGATAAGTACGATCCATCGAAAAGGACATTTCGATCCATTGTAAAGTGGATTTCGATCTATCATAAAATGGGTTGACAAATCTAAACTCTCTAAACACTATGATCCATCGAAGCGTGTGCAATCTATTGAAGCATCCATTAAAGTCAACGGTGCAAGTACGTAAATTGAGGCAATGATGGTTTTTTCTATATAATGGGGGGCTTCCTTCTTTTCTAAAGACATTAAGGACGTGGAGAATTGCTTAGAGACTTTGGAGGAGGAGTTCTACTTCAAGTTTTTTAGTTTTCTTCTAGTTCTACTTCTCTTTTTATGTTTTTTTTTTTCTTAGATTTAGTTTAAGGATGTTAGAGATGAACTAAAACCTCTTAGCTATAGCTAAGAGGTGAAGCTTGTAATTCGTTTTTATGTGTTGATTCAACTTGGTTTTATTGTGTGCTTTAATGATGAACATGGTTTGATTCTAATTTGAATGAAGTTTTAGTTCTAGTTTTTCTTTGATCTCTTTATGACTCTGGGCTCATTGGATGCTTAGAGATTCTGAATCTAGTTAACTTACCTATTTTGCATTGTTTAGACTTATATAGTTCATTAATCAATCATAGAATCTGAGCATGATAGTTATTTTAAATTCTTTGTGCTCTATAACATGAATTTTGATGAAAGAACGGTTTCAAACCAAAGTTTTGATCTATTATTAATCTGAGATGGATGTTCTATTGATTGGTACTAGTTTGATTGAAGTTCAAATCATAATTCTACTTAGGTCTAGTGACAGGATCTAAGGAAGATAATGATTATGATCTTAACTTGTTTTGTTAAATGATTGGCCTGTACAATTGAGTGCACCCAATGCCAGAGCCTTATTGAACGAACTATATCAATGAATGACCTATTTATCTGACATATTTGATTATGATTTAACCGCTCCATATTCTGGCTGGATAGGATGGAACTCTAATTCCAGATATGTATAAGAAACTTAATGAGTTGATGCGTTGAAGATGGCTATAAGTGGATTATTGGCGCTCTAGTGCTTAGTCTATTTTATTTACCTTTTAAACTCATTTGTCAATACTATTCACTAAGTTCAATTCAAATTCAAATTAGTTCTTAATTCAATCCCAATTCTACGTGATTTTGGAAAATTATTGTGAATACTTACATAAATGCTCGTGGGACAATCTTGGTCTTTTCGATTATTATTATATCGCAACCCTACACTTAGGGCTAGCGAACGGTTGAAAGAGTTGACAAAGCAATCAAGTATTTTTTATTTTATTCTCTCTTTATTTTTTGATACATGTGTGATGAGTAGTTTTCTTACAATAGATGTATGACTCAGCGATGCAAGTTGTCATGGCAATTGTAAAAGTGGGATTTTCATATCCTACAATGTTAATAATCTGAATCATCCACTAGTTGTAAAAAATTGTATGAAATAGTACATAAATGCTTCTACTTGCAACTAATATCGTAGAATGTTTCCTGTAATGTACCAAAGTAGGTGTGTGCCTGGATGTACCATCAAATCGCAACTGAGAGGACTACCAACCCAACTATTTCCTCAGCACATTCCAATACAAATTCTATATCATCAGAATGTATGGTAGGATGCATTTAAGTTCTAATATACATAAATTTGGAATTTAATTGGATTTTACTTTTTCTGTCATTTTATCACTATTTTATAACCGTATTTTAAAAGCTCTTTAAAAAATCAACTTGATCACCTGAGTCAACTCGAATTTCAACCGAGTTCACCAAGACTCAAAAAGTTCAATCTGAAATATATAACACATTAATTTCTTTGAATAAAGTAATCTCAACATAAATTTCAAATTGGTTTTTAATAGTCCATTTCTGGAAGCTTTTGTAATCATTTTTCACATCTTTCGATTTAAACAAATGATAAATTAGCGAAAAGAGTGACCATGAATCAAATGCAAACTATCATATCGGCATGCAGGGCTTGATACGATTTGTTTGGCCAATATTTTTGAACCTTTGATAAATCTAGATCACTCATGTGGTGGGCCCCACCATGTAAAAGGGTCATAACAAAAAAGTTGGGAGGGTCAAATGGATCTCAAGGTATATACAATTCTTATGCTAGAAAAGCTTTTTGGGATCTAGTGGTCAATATTTTTGAACCTTTGATAAATCTAGATCACTCATCTGGTGGGCCCCACCATGTAAAAGGGTCATAACAAAAAAAGTTGGGAGGGTCAAATGGATCTCAAGGTATATATAATTCTTATGCTAGAAAAGCTTTGGGATCTAGACCATTTATTTCAAATGCATACCTAATTGGAAAGCGAAGCCATGCCATGCAGAGCAGCCAGGGCCGCCTGTGAGCCACAGCAGAAGAGGGTCCTCTTTTGGGTTCTTCTCAGACTCCACAAAGTAGTAGAACAGCTGGTTTTCTTCCAATTCCCCCACACCCACGTACCTACAACAATCTCATACATATATAGAATATTGGTCTACTTTCAAATAGATCAGAACCGTCCAATTAGTGGACCACCTGGATTAGCACATTCCCAAAACTGCTTCCATGGGAAGCTCATAACCATCCAATCTATCAACCATTTCCGGGGTGGTGGATAAAAGTTTATAGTATCGCAGGGAAAGAATACTGCAGATCGAGCGGTTGTAAACAGGGCATTGTCGCAATTTTCTGACGATCAACGACCCATCTTTTGGTCTCGAATGAAAAAAAAAAAAAAAAAAGTGCAAGAGATGATTCCAAGATTGGCAAATGGAGGAGGATTGCAGCTTACCCGGTTTCTAGATGGAAGGGTAGAGGGCCAGGAAAACCAGGTAGAGTTCTGACCGTTGATTGAGAGACCACAAGCCATGGATGGGAGGATGATAGCGCTATGAGTAGAAAGACGGAGATTGCATGCAACCTTACCCCTCCCATTGTCTATCTTTATCACTCTCTCCTAGATGGGCAGAAGTACAACTTACATGCTTCTTAACCCGAGGGCCGAGGATGTGCAATGCATCCGCGAGTGTTCAGTTTGTACAAGTGGGGCCAATGTTCTGGTGATTTAGGCAGTCCATCTGATGTCATCCACCGTCGATCATGGATGTCAATCTTGGACCTTTGATCTTTAACGTTGGTTGTGGCTCTATTTTATTATTGACCGTTGATTTGATTTCCATAATTTCAGAGGTCAGGATGGACGTATCGAAGTGATTATAAGGGCATGATCAATCCAGAGTAGGATCCAATGGACCGAAGGTCAGGATTATTGAAGCACGCGCAACACACTTAGCAGCGAGGTGGCTACTGGACACTGCACTCTGAGCCCCACCATGATATATGCATTTTATCCAAGCCATTCATCAATTTTTTTTTCGATCATTTTATGGCATGAGACTAAAAATGATGCAGATAAAATTCTCAAGCATACCATACTGCAGTAAAACAATACTGATTGAACAGCCACCATTAAAAACTTACTAAGGCCCAATGTAATGCTTATTTGTCATCCAACCGGTTGAGTAGGTCAAACAGACCAGGAGAGGTTCGGTCCGCGCCTCATTGGTAGACTCTATAGAGTTTCAACAAGGGGTCTCGGTCTTGAAGCCCATTAGTGGTGAAATATCCGCTGACAGCACCAATGGGTGCGTTGCAAGAATGACGGGGTGGGTGCATTGCGCAACTCAAAAGTTTTGGATCAAGCTGATATTTGTTTTTTCCTCTTGTTAAGGCTCATGTGGGCCGCACCCTCTTGCGTGAGGCCAGGGTCTCACCTAATCTGCTCTGTATGAGATACTCTGACAGAGTATACCATTGGAAAGCAAGTGAGGTGAGACTGTGGCCTCACCTAAGTAGGGCTGTAAATGGTCAAGTTCCGGGCGGGTTTAGCAAAAACCAGACCCGCCCATTTACTAAACGGGTCTGGGTCCAAATTTTAGACCCAGACCCTTTTCCTCAATGAGCGGGTCTGAGTCGACCCATCAGACCCATTTATAAATGGGTCCGGGTCTAGTAGAGGGAGATCCACCCATACCCATTTATAAATGGGTCGGGTCTAATGGGTCCGGGTTTGGATCAAGTATGCAAGCATTTTACAAGGCTTAAAACCAGGTCTGGACAGATCTGGGCTGGATAGGTCCCTTGAAACATAGACCAGACCCACCCACTTACTAAATGGGTTCAGGTCAGGTCGAGTCGGGCCTAATATAAAGGAAACCAGACCCAGACCCATTTAGCAACCGGGTCTATTCATGGACCCAGACCCGTACCATTTAACAAATGGGTCGGGTCTAGGTCGGGTCTAAATGGGTTGGGTCCCGGTACCCCATTGAGTCCGCTAACCCATTTACAGCCCTACACCCAAGACAGTAAGGCCCTTACCGTGGGGCCCACCTCGATGTATGGGTTATGAATCCACTCCGTCCATCCGTTGTTTCAGATCTTTTTAGTATCATTCCAGAAAAGAAACAGATCCAACTATCAAGTGGACCATACCGTCGTACCACTAAAATCTTCTTAGGCATTCCTAAATGTTCTGGTGGTGTTTATTTACCATCCAATCTGTTGATGAGGTCACAAAAGCTTGGATGAAAGGAAAAAAAATATATATCAGTTTGATCCAAAACTTTTCTAAGGCCATTAATGGTCAATCAACACTGTTTCCTATGGTATGGCTCACCTTGCAATTAGATCTGTTTAATTTTCCGGCTAATATCATAAAATGATCTGTAAAAATGAACAGACCGTGTGGATACATAATACATACATCAAGGTGGGTCTCACCTAATCCGCTCTCGTGGACCGCTGCTTATTTTAATCCAACGAGCCTTAAAACTAGACGGACAACTATTTTAATCATTTCTACACGTTGGCCAATGGATAAATGGATGGCTATTTTAATCATTTCTACACGTTGGTCAATGGATAAATGGATGGCTAGTGACCCGAACACCAGCCAGCTAGCTGGTTTAAAAGCTCTGCGGGCCCCACCATGGTGCATGTGTTTTATCCATGCTATCCACCCATTTGCCAGCTCATTTAGGGCATGATTAAAAAAATGAGATAGATTCAAATTAAGCTCAAGTGGACCACACTACAAGAAACAGTGGAGATTGAATGCTCACCGTTGAAAACTTTTGGGCCCACATAAATTTTGGATCAGGTTGATATTTGTGTCTTCCTTTTATCCAAGTGATTGGATAAAGCTGATATTTGTGTTTTCCCTTTATCCAAGTGGTTGGATGACAAATAAACATCACATTAGCCCTAGGAACGTTTATGGCTGATATTTGTGTTTTCCCTTTATCTAAGCGATGGTAGGACGACAAATAAACATCACTGTAGGCCTAAAAAAGGTTTCAACAGTGGACGTTATTATCCCCACTATTTCATGTGGTGTGGTCCACTTAAGCTTTAGATCTGCTTCATGTTTTTTGCTCATGCTCTAAAATGAGCCGGCAAAACACATAAACAACATGGACAAAATACATGCATCATAACAGAGCCCACAGAGCTTGACCCCAACTAGCTTGCTGATGTTGGTCACCATCCAAACCACATCCATAATGGATGCCACTGTTTCCACGGTTGGGATCAAGATATTGTATGCCACGTACGTATATAATAGCCATGTGCGTACATAAGGGAAATAATACACCCTCATTCTCAGGTAGACGCAGCCCTGACCTGAGCAAACGGGACGCAGATGGCGAGGTGACACAACACCAGGAAGCTTGATGGTGTTGTAATGCTCCCAGAATTGATTAGCTTGATGGTGTTGTAATGTGACCAGAATTAATTGGGCCACATGCTGTTGTGAGACAGTCCAGTAGAATTTCAATAAAGCCCCGTTCCAAAAGATTATCGTTACCAAGAAGATCACCTTTCTGATTTGACGGAGATATTATATTTTTTGGGCAGTCCAGTTGGTAGACTAAATACTGGAGAAGCAGAATCTAGTGCCCATGTGATGTGCGTGGGGGTGTGGAGTGTAGGCGTGTATGAGGGAGAACCAGCTTTGACTGTACCTCCCGTCACCCACGGCTTGCATGCACTATTCCAGCCGCAGGTGAGTTCCGCATCTCTAAGGGATTTAAATATTGTGACAGGGAGCCTCTTCTCATTTCTCTCTCTTTCGGAGAACCTATGCGGATGTAGATTTCTTTGACATGAAGTTATTGCATGGGAACGTAGCGTCGATCACAATTTATGTGATGACATTTAGGATGTGAGACAAAAATGAGCCCAATTGAAGGCTCAAGTGGGCCGCAGTGGGTAGCGAAATTCCTACTGTTGAATTTTCTCTTACTCATATATGTTAATTGTACGTGGCATATGTGCCATGCAAGATGTCGGGTGCACTGGTTAGATCAGACCAGTACGATTATGAGGTGGGGCCGCATTTGTACACCGGTTGAAAGTGTTGGTTGGTCTTATGTACATGGTCCTTTGTTTTTGTACAGGGTGGTCTGCCTGAAGATTGGACGGTCTTTTTCATGATGAAGCCCACATTTCTCATGGCTGAGATGCCATGCACACTAGAGACGTTGGCACATGAATGGATCCGTATGATAACCTACAATTGATTGTAGATGATCATCACTCATTTTATTTTTTCGAAGATCATTGATGAGAATTGTAGGGTTCATCGTTCAGTAATCCAAACTGTTGAAATGATGTTCCTTACTGTAGGTGAACCTTGCACCAAATGATCAGTGGATTGGAATGACCTTAACCATTCCATAGGTGGCCATAAGTGGCCAAGAAATAGACGGTTAAGGATAAAAAATAGGTTAACCGTTAAAATTCAACCTAGAGATCTCGTAAACATATCAATGGTTTGGATCACTGTATCTGGATCCCACTCATATGAACGGAGACTGAGTAAACCTTGTGGGGCCCACTATGATTTATTTATTTTATCGACTTCGTCCATCCATTCTCACAGATAACTTTAAGGCTTTAGCCCAAAAATGAAGCATAACCAAAGCTCAAGTGGACCACACCCATTGAGAAAATCATGGAGGCCATAGAAGTTTTGGATCAAGCTGGTATTTGTTTTTTCCATATTTGTGATGTTATGAACGGTTGTATGACAAATAAACATCATTGTGGGACCTAGGAAGGTTTCAATGGTGGAAATCATTACTCCCAATGTTTCTAATGATATGGTCCACTTGAGCTTTGGATATGCTTCAATTTTGGGCTCAACTCCTAAAATGAGCAGGAGAAGTGGATGGACGGTATGGATAAACCACATACATTCACGGTGGACCCAACTGAATTTACACGGTGCAATAAAAGCATACCCATTTGCAAGTAGGGCTGCATATCTGCCCCGTTAACCCACCCAACCCGCCTGACCTGACCCGATAGAAACCTGATCCGTCTCGACCCAATTGAGAAAACGGTCCGGTCTCGAGTAGATGTGGTTGGACCGTTTTTAATTTAGGTACAGTTTATGATACATGCCAAACCCGCCCAACCCGACCGTACCCCAACCCGTGTATACCCGACCCGTTCCACCCAACCCAAACCGCCCCATTTATACTTAGTTTATTGCTTTTAGAAATATCTATATAGCATTATCAATAGGTTGAATGGTCAATAAACATTAGGGTGGACTTTAGAATCTTTTAATGGTGGGAGTTCAATGACCACTAATTTTTGTGGTGTGGTCTACCTAAAGCTTTTATCTGCTTCCTTTTTGTAACTATCTTATAATAATCTGAAAATGTAGATGGACGGCATGGATTTACAATATATACATTGAGGTGAGCCTCATGGTTAGGGTCTCACCCACATGGCTGGTTCCGAGTCTCACCAACTCTCACCCAAGCTACGCTCATCTCACACTCATAAGAGCAGATTAGGTGACATTCGGGATCCATTAAGGTAAGTGGCCCCTGATCATGTGTCTTAAATCTACACCATCCAACTATTTGAAAGATCATTTTAGGATATGACACCAAAAATGAAGCTGACTCAAATCTTAGGTGGACCACACCATAGAAACATAGTCCTAACTCGACCCGACTCAACCCGGTTTAACATATAGGGTTAGGGTTGACCCTTTTACAAGTAGGGTAGGGTTAGGGTTGGGTCAGCTCAACTCGGACCGAAACCTGGACCTTTAAATATATTTAGGTTCGGTCTAGGGTTGGGCCCAACCCGACCCGTGTGCAGGCCTATTTGTAAGCACAGGACGATGGATTTTTTGCGGAGGCCTTTGGCAGAAGTTCCTGCGCTGGGAACTTAGGTGGGGCCACCATGATGCTTGTGAGAAGTCCACCTGGTACATCCGTTTTGTGAGCTCATTTTAGGATGTGCGAGCAACCGGATCCGAGAATCAAGTGGGCCACAGAAGTTTTGAATCAGGCTAATATTTGTGTTTTCAGTTCATCCAAATAGGCAATAGGAATGACATTATGATCGGTATGGATGGTATATAAACATCATTGTGGACCTAGGGATGTTTCAATGGTAGGAATTTCCCTACCCACATTTTCCTCTAGTGCGGCCCACTTGAGCCTTGAATCAGCTTTGTTTTTTTTGTCTCATATCCTAAATGTCATGGCATAAAAGATGGACGGGATGGATTTCTCACAAACATCACGGTGCCCCACCTAGGTTTCAGCCCTGCCAAAGGCTTCTGCCAAAAATAGGTGTACCTTTGCTTGACTTTCCCAGAAATTCTCGAAAAGAGAGAGAAACGACGGAATCGGAGGGCGCGGATTTCGCTTTTGCAGGAAGTGCCTGCGATGGAAACCAAGGTGGGGCCCACAGTATTTTTTTTTTAATAAATCCACCCCGTCCATCCGTTTTGGGAGCTCATTTTAGGATATGAGAACAAAAATGAACCGGATCCAAGACCCAAATGGGCCGAAAACATGAGGATTGAACGTCCACAGTTGAAATATTTCTGGAGCCACAGGAGTTTAGAATCAGGATAATATTTGTGTTTCCTGTTCATCCCAGTAGTAGTGACGTTATGAACGGTATGGATGTCATATAAACGTGACTGTCAACCCCACGGAGGTTTCAACGGTAGTAATTTACCTACCCACCTTTTCCTATAGTGAGGCCCACTTGAGTCTTGGATCCGGTTCATTTTTGTTTTCATGTTCTAAAATGAGCTCTCAAAACAGATGGACAGGGTGGATTTATCAAAAAAAAACAGTGTAGCCCACCTTGGTTCCCAGCGCAGGAACCTCCTGCGCAAGGCTTTCGCAGTAAATCCGCGCCAGGAATGTGATTGCATGGCGAGTAACTCCGCACGCTCTTATCGTTCGGAGTAAACTCAGTTGGGCCCACCTATAATGTATGTACTTTATCAATTCCATCCATATGTTTTTCCAGCTCATTTTGGTGGTTGAGCCCAAAATTTAAGCATATCCAAATCTCAAGTGGACCATGCCACGGGAAACAGTGGGAATAATGATTTCCACCGTTGAAACTTTCCCAGGCCCTACAGTGATGTTTATTTGTCATCCAACCTGTTCATAAGATCACATGGATATGGATGAAGGGAAAACACAAATATCAGCTTGATCCAAAACTTCAGTGTCCTCCGAGAATTTTTTTCAATAGTAGACATTCAATTCACACATTTCTTGTGGTGTGGTCCACTTTAGATTTTGATATGCTTCATTTTTTGGCACTGTACCTAAAATTTTCTGTTAATATGGATGGAACGAGTGGATAAAATAAGTAAATCACTGTGAGCCCCACAAGTTTACTCCGCACGACGCAATCCGCTTCCAGAAACGACGAGAGGCTCGCTCTCACAGCATTTAAATCCCTTTGAGATGCAGAGCTCACCTGCGGCTGGGATCCATGCGTACGCAAGCTGTGGGTGTAGCAAAAATTTTCTCCCGTCCAACCAGCTTTGGAATATAGAATTACTTGGGTGATTTATTAATGTTAGTTAATGCTAATAAATGGGAGGGAGAGAAGGGAAAAGGGTTGCCTACTCGGGTAGCCCCACTGTAGTGTTTTTGTGAAATCCACCTCAAGTAGCATGTGAGTCACCCCATGCTAGAGCCAAGGCCAAAAAATAGGCCTCATCCATGAGTTTGGTGGACCACAAAGGTGGAAACAGCATATCAGGCACTGCTCACCCTCGAAACTATTACCTTTGGTGTTGCCCACCTAAACAAGGATAGGCCGGATTTTTAGACTGCAAGCATAAGTTTTATTTTTTTTCATCTAATGGTTGGCGTGGATCGCATATAATCATCATTGTAGGCCTGTAAAAATCAAAGGTGGATGTCTCTCTCCTAACTTTTTCCTTGTGGCCCACCTGAATCATAGATCAACCTGGTTTTTTGTCCATATGACTATTATAGGCTTACACATCTAATGGTCGGAGTAGATCTCACGTAAACATCACAATGGGCCACATAAAAAACTAAGGCCAGGGCATTCACTAGTAGGGTCCACTTAATTAGTGGATGATGCTAATTTTTCCAAGATTTGATTCTCATACTATGGAAAACCTATTGAAGGGATTGGATGTTGCCTACACATAAAAATTTTGGAATTTATCAGTTGGTTGGACCATAACCTACTGTCCAGCACGCTTGGACGTGAGACATTATCGTTAAAAAGGTCCCGAATTAGGCCTACACACGGGTCGGGTTAGGGTTAGGTTGGGCCCAACCCTGCACCGAACCTAAATATATTTAAAGGTCCGAGTTTCGGTCCAGGTCGTGACCGGGTTGGGCTGACCCAACCCTAACCCTACCCTAATTGTAAAAGGGTTAACCCTAACCCTACCCTACTCTATATGCTAAACTGGGTTGGGTCGGGTCGGGTCGGGTCAGGTCAAGACTATGTTTGTATGGCGTGGTCCACCTGAGATTTGAGCTAGCTTCATTTTTGGTATCATATCCTAAAATGATCTTTCAAAATAGTTGGACAGTGTGGATTTAAGACACATAGTCAGGGGCTACCCACCTTGATGGATCCCAGATGTCACCTAATCCGCTCTCTATGAGTGTGAGATGAGCGCAGCTTGGGTGAGAGTCGATGAGACCCAGAACCAGCCATGTGGGTGAGACCCTAACCATAAGGCTCACCTCGATGTATATATTGTAAATCCATGCCGTCCATCTACATTTCCAGATGATTATAGGACATAGTCTCAAAAAGGAAGCAGATAAAAGCTTTAGGTAGACCACACCACAAAAATCAGTGATCATTGAACTCTCACCATTAAAAGATTCTAGAGTCCACCTTAATGTTTATTGACCATTCAACCTATTGATAATGTTGTATAGAAATTTCTAAAAGCAATAAATTAGTATAAACGGGGCGGTTCGGGTCGGGTGGAACGGGTCGGGGTACGATCGGGTCGGGCCGGTTTGGCATGTACCCTAAACCGTACCTAAATTAAAAACGGTCCAGCCGCATCTACTCGGGACCTGGACCGTTTCTTAGCCGGGTCGGGACGGACCAAGTTTCTATCGGGTCGGGTCGGGTTGGGCGGGTTAACGGGGCAGATGTGCTGCCCTATCCCGGATTGCTTAGGGAGAACAAAGCACCCATTGTTGGTACTATGTATACGGTACACTTAGCAAAAATCCATGGGCCCACTATGATGTGTGTGTTTTATCAAAATCATTTATTCATTTTCCTAGGTCATATTAGGGCATGGGCCCAAAAATGAGGTAGATCCAAAGTTCAAGTGGACCACACCATAGAAAGCAGTGGGGATTGATGCCCACCGTTGAAACCATCCTAGGCCCACCATGATGTTTCTTTTCCATCCAAACTGTTCATAAGGTCACAAAGACATGGAATAAGGGAAAACACAAATATTAGCTTGATCCAAAACTTCTATAGCCCTAAAGAAGTTATCAATGATAGGAATTCAATCTCCACCGTTTCTTGTGGTGTGTTCCACCTGAGATGTTTTTCTGCCTCTTTTTTGGCATCATCCCTTGTAATGAGGTTCCAAATTGGATGGATGGAGTGGATCTTACATGCACATCACAGTGAGCCTGTTACATACGAGGGTGTGCGATCGCCCGAGCGGAGCCCACAGCACCGACGGCGATGCCGCAGAATCGGATTGCGTCCTCTGTTACTCAGTACGCTCTTATCGTACTGAGTAAACTCAGTTGGGCCCACCGTGAATGTATATGGTTTATCCACGATGTCCATCCGTTTTTACAGCTCCTTTTAGGTGTTGAGACAAAAATTGAAGCATATTCAAATCTCAAGTGGACCATACCACACGAAACAGTGGGAGTAATGATTTCGACGGTTGAAACTTTGTTAGGGCCCACAATGATCTTTATTTGTCATTAAACCTGTTATTAAGATTATAATATATATATATATATATATGGATGAAGGGAAACTAAAAATTTCAGATTGATCAAAACCTTCTGTGCCCCCAAAAAAATTTCAACTGTAGATGCTCAATTCACACTATATCCTGTTGTGTGGTCCATTTGAGATTTTGATATGCTTCATTTTTTGTATAAAGTCATGAAATTATCTGATAAAATGGACGGACGGAGTAGATAAAATACATAAATTATTGTGAACCCACAAAGTTTACTCATCCGATTCCAAAAGCCGCAGCCCCATCCCTATTCCTTCTGTTCCTCTATTCATTTATTAAATGAGGTAATTACCACTTTCTCAAAGGCGTGGTTGTACAATTATTTACCTTCTTCTATGTATAAATAATTTCTTGGGCAAATCAAAGCACGCACTTCTAGGAAAAGTAAATAATTGTATTTTAAAATGTGATCTGGGAAGGGGAGGACTTCCGTCCATGCAGGGCGCTACTTGGGTGAGACCCTGGGACCAGCTATATGGGTGGGACCATGAGCTGTCGCATGGGTATTGGCCCAGCTAGCAGCCGACATGTGAGAGGAAGACATGTGTAGAAAATCAAGAGCCATTGGTCCAAGGTCCCTCTCTCATTCGTTTCTCTCGCCCTCTCTCGCCCTCTCCCTCTCTCGCAGTCTCTCTCCCTCTCTCCGGCGAGAAACACCCTTTGTCTCTCTCCCTCTCGCCATTTCTCTCTCGAGACTCATCTCTCTATTTCTCGCTTCTTTCTCCTCTCTCACTATCTCTCTTGGTCCAGCAGTGGCAGTGGCCCAACAGCGGGAGTGGCAACAAGAGCGACACCGGATGTTGGGCTTGTTTGGATTACAATGTAATTTGTTGGAGAAATCTGATGTTGGGTTTTGTGTGGATTACAATCTAATAACAAAGAATGGTATGTTTGGATGCTCAATTAAAATAAATTGCAATCCTCATCTCACTAAAAGAGGACCTGATGATTGTAGGGTAAGCCCCACTTTGTGGATTTAATTGTTAGTGTAAAGAAATCATGTGTTGGAATTGTTTGGACTAGAATCTAGTAGCGAAGAATTGTGTTTATAGAGGAACTGATCAGCATAGAGTTAGTCAACCTTCAATTGAAGATTATTTGTTGATATGGAGAAATTAGGTGTGGGTTTGTTTGGATATTAGAATCCAATAACACAGTGTGTTTGGATTCTCAATTGAATTAAATTGCAATGTTGTGTGGCCATGTCAACCAAGAGGAACTAACTTATAAATGATCAAGCAATGTAGCAGATTCAGGAATTTTCCCTGTCATGCATCCTGCTTGGAATGTGTTATCTACATTCACAGTAAAATGTCCTACTTACCGACCGATTTCAAGATGGAAGTGCACTCATGTATGTGCAACAAATAACTTGGGATGGCTGATTTCTTCTTTTGTGAGCGCTTTTCATATCTGGATCCTTTGCTGACTTGTAAAACTCATGGTTGATTATTTCACCAATGTGTCTTAAAGTGTAGCAATGTCTGATTAAAGTAGATATTTGGCAAACTATCTTCCAAGGGAAGATAAAAATATGAATACCCATGTATGCGAGGATATAATTCCTGCAAGATAGCTGCTACCTATTTGGAGTATTAGTGGTATCTAAGTGGAAAGTAGAGCAAATTTGCATTTCTTTTTTCTTTTTTCTATTAAAAACATTGTGGAAAAAAGTGCATCAGAAACACCAATGTCTAGCGCAAGCCCCACTTTGCTTGAATATGATATTGCTAATACGGGGTGATTGGATATTAAGATTATTTGGATTAGAATCTAATAGTAGAGAATGGACTGTTTGGATCCTCTGCTAAAATGAACTGCCATAACCTATCTCAACAACAAAGAAATTGATCAGTGTGGGGCTAGCCGACCTTCATAGACTTCCATGTTCCAATCTTGTATGTGGCCTACTAGTTTATGAACAAATCATTTAAGGGGCATTATCTAACTAATGCCTTCCTAAAAGCGCAGTATGTTGTTCATCATTTTGGAGTTCCACCGGTGTAACCATTTCAAAAAGTTATTTGGAAGGCTCTATCTTTGGTCATTGTCAGAATTGAGAGAGAGAGAGAGAGAGAGAGAGAGAGAGAGAGAGAGATGGCCTTTACTAGGCTGTTGTGTGTCACAACTATTATTATTAGTTGAAGGCCATTAGAGAGATGGCCTTTACTAAGATGCCTCTTTTATGGTCATTACTAGCCAAGAACTTGGGCTTTCCTTCTCTCCTATGCAAACATAATTAAGTCTTCACATTCTTTGACAAATTTTGTTACAACTTAAAATATATATATTTTTCAAAGATACCACTTGAAATATATTGATGTTGAAAAATAAAAGTACAACCGTTCGGGTGGGCCTGACAAAAAGAACAGGGTCACGCACATCAAGAATACCAAGACAAAACAGGGTTTGTACAAAGAAAATATATTCATATCAAATACAAAACTAATAAAAAGAAAAGGAAAAAAAATCATCCCTCCCAGCCATGCAGATCATGAAGAAACAACCCAATAGACTTCTACTTACTCATGAACCACATACCCAAAACCAGCTAACAAACTGCTCACTCCTCCACTATCAAGCATTTGTGGCAACAACTTTTACAATGGGTCGATGAACCAAATCTAAAGCATCTTCCAGCATAGGAGTTGATGAACTTGAAAATTTAGCACCAGTGTCTATTAAGGAGTTTGCACGTGAGCAAAATCCTGAAGGATTCCTGTAGAAAAGCCAGACGATCTGATGCAAGAGACGCCCACAATTGCCAGCAGGTTCATCTTGGAAGAAAACAACAACGAAGCCTTCAAAACCAACCACTTGGCATCATGCATAGAATAACACAAAATTTATAACCCTTGCAACAGCCTGGAGTGCGGCCAAAACAAATTCAACCCTCCCAACTTCTCCTTGAGCATTAACAGACGGTTTTTTGCTCTATCAAAATCTGCAGTAACAAATAACATCAATCATTAAAGTCGTGAATAATCCAAAAAAAAAAAAAAAGAAAGAAAAAAAGAAAAAAAGAATGTCGTCAATTAGCTTTTGTAAGCATACATATATTTACAATTAACAGGGGATTGCCGCTCAACAGCAATGATATAACAATGCTCACAAACTTGTGGGTTGTCAGAAATATGAAGTTCTAGCCCACCGCGCCGCAAAGGCAGAGCAAGATGTCCCAAGTTGCTTTCGAGTGTTGCCTGTAGAAGTGGATTGCCTTAAAACCCATTTCCCATGGCGAACCAAATATGTAGATGACATTGTAAATGGTGCCCCATAGATTCATTCCCAACGTTATATCCCAAGCACTTGTCTTCACGTACCTGCATGAGAATGCATTGAGATTAAATAACCCTTTGTAAACAAGGGACCTCGAGACAGCTTGCTATATACATGCTACATGGATGGACATGCATATATAAATAATGTGCATGTATGATATGCAGATGGATGGGGAATTTTTCATTTGCAAGCATGCCATATGCATATTGCCATTGTCCATGTTTATGGATTGTTGTACACTAACAAAGTACTACATAATTTTCAGTCCATACCTAATAAACAAAATGGCCTCCAAACCCTCTAATATATCTTTCTTCCAAAGGTCAAGTTGTTTTTTAATCAATTAACTGTGGGGGAATTTTTACTCCAATAATGTTACATTGTAGAATAGAGACATAAACGCGTATTGTTCGAAACACTCCTTAATGCAAAATCAATCGTGGTGTGGCTCAGGCCGCTCTATATGTTGTGCCTCTTATCCCTTATCTTAAAGGATAGAGCCATTGTTTTGGTTTCTCAAAGAAAAAAATGTTGTTAATGATAAAAATAAATAAATAAGCCCCAAACGCTTCTTACAAGATATTCAAAATAAATTTGGACCATCATCAACTTCAAATTTTATTTTCTGCAACTGATGTATTGAAATAGTCACTTTGTAGAGCATACTGCATCATACCATGACACATGTATCCCAACTAACAATGCAAACTCTCATGATAAAAATTCAAGAGGAACTACAACTAACAATATAGAGGGTTCAGGTACATCGCATATAAAAGTCTTTACACAAATCGATAAAAGATTCACCTGGAATCATTTTCGAGGATTTCACTAAGACCTGAACACATAACAACATAATGTTACCTTGAATTGTCAGAGGAAATTACCATTTACTTTCAAAATTTTAAGTGTTTAAATCATCAACTTTCTGCAACAAAATCAATGAACTAGAGCAGAACTGCAGAAACTATTCCAATACACATGCGTCATTCTTTCTACAGAAAATCAATAACCAAAATGTTGCTACATATTTAATCCATATAAAACGCTAACTTACAAACATAGGCTGCATTTGGATGCTCAATGAAACATAAATGCAATAATTCAATTCAATAAAAGTTGATATGACACCCACTAGCTAGAGTTTCAGCAACAAGCAATAGTATTCTGCTTGCGTTTTGTATGACCCTACGTTGATATCAATTTAGAATTTAATAAACTTGAGATTGCAATAAAGTGTTTATGCAATCAAGTAGCTTCCTCGTAGCCTGGAGAGATTTCTATTCATCATCTAAGCATTATCCAATTAATTTGGGGTCCCAGAGATATTTGTGTTCCATCGAAATATTTCCAAAAGTGAAATTTTGAATTAGGTCACGCAAAAAGGAACCATTAACCAAGAAAGAGGGAAAAAAGAAACCCTACACGTCTTCAAACATCATGACTCAACCTTCAACCTTCAACTACAATAAGAAAAGAAAAAAAAAAAAAAGATTCAACCTTCAACTACAGGTTTGAATCTAAGCATCTTCTAGGGGCATTGCTGGTACTGCTTCTGGACCATGGCTTTATCAATGCTCAACAATCCAAAGATAATTTTAAATGTACATAGTTGCTTCGTATATTAAGGAAATACTCTACCTCAAAACCTTTTTTTTTTTTTTTTGTTTTGAAAGCCACTAAAAATTGTTTCTATAGTAGGAAACCGAAATACTGACTAAAAAGAATTTAAAAAAAAAACTCGCAACTTACCTGTTAATGACCAAAGAAAACAAATGACATTTTGCACAAGTTTAAAAAATGATAGGTGTTCGAACTACTTTCATCTGGGCTAAATCGCTTGGTGGACCTGAAATCAAGATGAGGCTATGTTAGATCTTATTTTAACTAAGAAAAGACAACAAAAATCCATTTCACATATTTCAATAATCTAAGAAAGGTGTAATCCAGTTAAGATCAGACAGTTGGAACTTTGCATTCTACTCGAGGAGAGCAGCATTTCACTGAAGTGTTTCCGTGGAATTCAATTGCTTCAATGTTACAGGATTTGAGGTTCAAGGGTTAGCTTGGTAATTCCAGTACTATTTGAGCAAGTTTTCAAAGATAAGCACCAACCAATTTTCTAGATTGTGTTAGAAGTAGTTTCATGCATTCGGATGTTCCAATGCGAAAACATTACAAAAAATAATGCAGTAAAATAAACAAGCTGCACCTTACTCAGGTGCAATGAGTATGTGGGGCCCATTGTTGCTATAGCACAGAACAAAATTACCCCTGAACTGGGCAATCCAAACAATCTAGTTGATAGCCATTCAATGGGTGGTTAAAAATGAAATGATCAATAGTCCAAATTTCATAAGTAAAATCAGATGGTTGAGATTGTTTGATCAGTGTGAATTTCGACCTACAGTCAATTGGAAATAGGGTCGGTGATTTGGATAGCTCGGATTGGGCGCCACAACTTAAGAAATAGTAGTAAACTATCAGATAAGCAATAGCATGTTCCTCAAAATGATTTAGTGAAAATGCAAGCTACAAAATGCATTAACTCCATGCCCTTGATATTTCAAGAACGAAAAAGAAAATGGAAATTTCCCATCCAAATGCTCTTTCAAGATCTGGGACTAAAGAAAATTCCACATCTTCTCCATTCATTCCAGCACAATAAGAACTCACAAACAAAAGCGCGAAATCAATGAATTAGAGAGAGAGAGAGAGAGAGAGCTAAGGGAGTTTCTTGAAGACGGCTTGTGAGATATACGCCGACCGGATCCTAGCGACTCAAAATTCCAACACCAGAGCTCAGCCGATTCCGGTGGCGTTCCATTCCAGTGAGAATAACGCCAGAAAATTCAAACTCCGGCGAGGAAAAGAGGAGCGAAAGAAATTGTTTGATTCGACGTAACGGAATATTGGGAGTTCGTCTTCTAAAGAATTTTATAAAGGGGGTGCCTAAGGGGCGAGAGAGAGAATAGGATCTCTCACGAGAGGTTTGCAGGAGAGGATGAGAGAACTAGAGGGAAGGAGAGAGAGACGAATGAGGGGATTCGCTGAGACCCCGAAACTGTGAATGACAGACGTTAGGTCCTAACACAAATTGTGTTTGTGACATGCGGAAGTCTCGGGCTCGACTTGGGTGAGACCCCGGAACCAGCGATGTGGGTGGACCCTGACCGTAGGAGTCCACCTCTATATATGAATTTTATATCCATGCTGTTCATCTTCTTTTTTGGCTTATTTTATGCCATTGTACAAAAAGTAAAGCAGATGCAAATTTCGAGTGGAGCACACCATAAGAAAAAATGGTTAATGATCATTAAAAACCTTTTGTGGGCCACGAAAGTTTTCTATCATTCTGATATTTATTTTTTCCTTTCATCCTTGCCTACGTGATCTAATCAACAGATTGGATGGTCAATAAACATTACGGAGGACTCCGGGAATTTTTTAATGGTAGCAGTTCAATGAGCACTACGTCCTGTGGCGTGGTCCACCTAAAATTTTCATGTGCTTCAATTTTGGGACTTAGGCCTAAAATAATATGAAGAAACAGATGGATGGCATGGATATACAACGAATACATCGAAGTGGGCCCTAGGTTCAAGTTCCCACCCACATCGCTGGTTCCGGGGTCTCACCCAAGTCGCGCCCGGAAGTCTCACACTGATTTTGCTTATGTGGGTGAATGGGGTGGTGACACGTCAGGGTCTCACCCACTTTGCTGGTTCCGGGTTCTCACCCAAGTCGCTCCCGTTCATGCACGAGTGAGGTGGCAGCTTCGAACTGGAATTTCTGTTTGCAACCTTTTTATTGGTCCATGACAATGTCATGCGCTATGAGTAATGTACTTGTTCGTTGTCATTCTTTGATATAAAATAGATTAAAAATGAGTAGTTAAGTAGGAGACACATCAATTTATGTATGAATTACTTGTAAAAGAAGCATTCCATAACGTCAAAGAAAAATAATAATCAACAATTTAATCATCAACATCCATTATTACTTATGACCATAGAAATTTTAACTATTTTAGTTTTAATTTTGTATTTTATTGGAATCTTTATGCCGCACATACAGTTCTTCGTTCATTTTTTAGTTGACATTGTACTAAGCTCAAACTTTTCATTTTGTGCTTTTTGCTATTTCCATTTTTTAACCAATGTTTGATCATCTTTTTGAGGTTAGAGTTGTATTAAATAGAAACAGTACTTTTAGTATCATTAATATTAAATTAAATCTTTACTATAATAAAAATTATGACCATTATAATTAAATAACTAAATTCGTAGTCAATCATAAAATGTGGTGTGCAAATTATTTAGCAACCATTATAGAAAATTTAACTATTTTACACTCATGCTTTCTCTTAGCAATCATTTCTTCAATAGCACTTCAACTTGCCCCCGGAGGATCTCACTCTCCTTCGGGCTCAAACGGTAATGTGGCATGTTCAGTAAACTGGCTCCCGGAATGAGATCGATGTGATGTTGAATATCTCTCATCGGGGGAAGGCCATGGGGAAGGTCTTCGGGCCATACTTCTCAGAACTCATTCAATAATGATCGAAGAGTTAGAGGAATTGTACTACCTCTAAGGTCATCTCCCTTGACCACCATAGCGTAAATTTGGCCCATTTCCTTCGATTCTTCCACGAACTCCCTTTATGGCAAAGAGAGAGTTCCCCTCCACTATAGAAGTCTTGGGGCCGTTCTTCGGTGCCATAGGAGTGAGGATTCTCTTCCTCCCACCCTTAACAAAAATATATGTATTGTCACACCCTCGGTGGGTCACGTCTCGATTGGATTGTCATGACCTACCAAGGAGCATGTGACATGTGACATGTCTACCACATCGCACAAAGCCTCATCTTTGTAGCTTTTACCAATGGAAAAGGAAATCAAACATTATTCGGTTACCTTAGTAGTGCTGACCTTCTTAATCCAAACGATGGAGTACGGGGCTGGATTTCTTGTTGTCGACAATCAGAGCTTGTCCACCATCAACTTGGACATGATATTTTCCCTACTTCCACTATTGATGATGACATTGCACACCTTCCAATTCAATGTGCAACGAGTGCGGAAAATGTTGTGGCGTTGAGGATGGACTTCAAGCCTCGGGGCGTAACATAAACGCCTCACTACCAAGGACTCATCATGGTCCTGATCTATCAAGTCGGTATCTTCACCAGTTTGCTCAAACTCTTTGTTCTCGACTTCCTCCTCATCGAACTCTTCTTTGACCCCTCCTTCATTCGTGGTTAAGTTGGCTGTGGGGCGCTAAGTACACACATTGGACAAGTGTCCAGGTTGGCCGCATCGCCAACAATGATTTGGCCTTGGGCTAGCATAAAGATTTGATGCTTGGCTCAGACCCACTGTAGGAGGCACATTGCGCTGAGGCCTTGACAGACCTCTCCCTAGTGCCAGGTTCATGATCGTTGGGGAAGGCTGAACACGTCCACCAACAGGTTCCTTCCCTTTAGTTTGGGGTGTTTCCAAAACTGCAATGGTAGTGGGAACGCGGGGTGACGGATATGGATGTGCAGAAACCCTAACGAGCTGAGTTTCTGTACATATAGAGTATTGTAGCTCCTCCTCCACTATCCAGACTGATTGCATCTGTCCCTGATCCTGGATATTAATCCTTAGGCCGCTAACAAACCTTATAGCCTTCTGAGCATCCATTTCTGATAAATCATTATGGATGAATAGCCGGTTAAATTTGACTACATATTCTTCAACAGTCCGGCTACCTTGACGGCAATTTTGATATTATTAGAATAGAACTTGCTTATAATCGTGGGGTAAGAAGCGCAATCGAAGAAGTTGTCGCATCCTAGACCACGACCGGATGGGAAACTGACGCAGGGAGGACGTGGTAGGTCGATCACCGTCTTCCTAACCTAGTGTTTCTCGAATCCACGAGAAGAAATAAAAATAAAAAGAGGAAATTAATTCCAAATAATTGTTTTTTTTTTATAATTGAATCAATTATTAAAAAACATAATTACTTTGCTTTAAATAATAAACTATATCCTAAATTCGTACTTAACTCTAACTTGCAAAGGAAAAAAAGAATTCTAATACAATTAGGAAATAAATAGAAAAATCTGCGCAAACTGTATAACGCCCGTCGGGCGCTGTCTTCCTTCTACTGATACGAGCAATCCACATGTCCGATTGCCACAAAACTTTGTGCTTTTACTAACATCGACGTACTCTTCAAGATGGTCGGCTCAGATTCTCTATACCAGTAGTAATGGGCCACCTGGACCATCTCCAGTTTCAGTGGGCGGAATTCGGAACTTTCTGGACAGTTGGTACCATTTTGGACGCCACGATCAATCCGTAACTCGGATCGACGTGAAACTTGTTGGGTTTTCTCGGCATCGAGCAGCTCTACAAAATGGATGGAATGGATCATCATAAATGATTAAGATGGGCCTTACAAGTTGGTCCGAAGTCCAAAAACGGGAATAACAATTTCCTGTTTGAGTTGAAACTCCAAAATATGAAATTCCTTAGTTTTCTCTTGTTTTTCTTCCTGTCCATCTCCCGCAGGAAGGTGCGTGATCCACGCCCTCGATCATGGGGTTCTTCCCCTACATCATTCTTCCCTACTTGAAAAAAACTCGTCCTCGAGTTTCGCTTTAGCTTAGGGCCATGATTTGCTTTTAACTTTGGAAGTCGATGCTTGCGGGCCCTATCCTGGAATGCAGCAAAAATTTTCTCCGACTTCTTCTCCACGCCAACATGAATAATTGCAATCTTCTCTGGCACATCAAAAGTTGACTTTTTCTGAGAAAGGACAATTTCCTTCACAATGAACAATTTATCAGAAAGTTCGGCAACTCCGATCACCTTAATTTCCTGCATTGCTGGCGTGACACTTTCTGAGATGCTCATGGATTCCATCAAAACTGACTCCATAATGTCAGAAATAACTTTAGACTCTCCTTCCCTATCCTTTAAGACTGAAGTATTGATTTCCTCTACCCCCTCAAAATTTTGAACATCCTCTGAGATGGTGGTGGGTTGTACTTCAACGACCTGATTCGAAGTTACATTACCTCGAAAAGCTCTTTCAACATAATCCCCACGATCGTTCCCACACGCAGGCCGTCGTACGATGATGTCTTCGACCTCTTTATCGTTGAGTTTTGAATCGTCTGGGGTAGCCCTGCAATAGGCCACCTGGGGTGCTCTACGGAACATGGGGTTATTCCGTACAGCAAGCACAGGTGGTTGTTGACTGTTGCCTTGGGCTTGGGGCAGATTTAATGCCGCTGCAATGCGGTTGAGGGTTGCCTGTATACCTTGCAGGATCAACCGATTTTCCTGTTGTGCTTCATCGAAAGCTGCCGCCGTGACATAATCCCTTGGAGCACCGTCCTTAGGATGAAGATCCAACCCTTTATTAGAGGCCATCATCCTGAGGAAGAAACCTCGCTCTGATACCAATGACGCAGGGAGGACGTGGTAGGTCGATCACCGTCTTCCTAACCTAGTGTTTCTCGAATCCACGAGAAGAAATAAAAATAAAAAGAGGAAATTAATTCCAAATAATTGTTTTTTTTATAATTGAATCAATTATTAAAAAACATAATTACTTTGCTTTAAATAATAAACTATATCCTAAATTCGTACTCAACTCTAACTTGCAAAGGAAAAAAAGAATTCTAATACAATTAGGAAATAAATAGAAAAATCTGCGCAAACTGTATAACGCCCGTCGGGCGCTGTCTTCCTTCTACTGATACGAGCAATCCACATGTCCGATTGCCACAAAACTTTGTGCTTTTACTAACATCGACGTACTCTTCAAGATGGTCGGCTCAGATTCTCTATACCAGTAGTAATGGGCCACCTGGACCATCTCCAGTTTCAGTGGGCGGAATTCGGAACTTTCTGGACAGTTCGTACCATTTTGGACGCCACGATCAATCCGTAACTCGGATCGACGTGAAACTTGTTGGGTTTTCTCGGCATCGAGCAGCTCTACAAAATGGATGGAATGGATCATCATAAATGATTAAGATGGGCCTTACAAGTTGGTCCGAAGTCCAAAAACGGGAATAACAATTTCCTGTTTGAGTTGAAACTCCAAAATATGAAATTCCTTAGTTTTCTCTTGTTTTTCTTCCTGTCCATCTCCCGCAGGAAGGTGCGTGATCCACGCCCTCGATCATGGGGTTCTTCCCCTACATCATTCTTCCCTACTTGAAAAAAACTCGTCCTCGAGTTTCGCTTTAGCTTAGGGCCATGATTTGCTTTTAACTTTGGAAGTCGATGCTTGCGGGCCCTATCCTGGAATGCAGCAAAAATTTTCTCCGACTTCTTCTCCACGCCAACATGAATAATTGCAATCTTCTCTGGCACATCAAAAGTTGACTTTTTCTGAGAAAGGACAATTTCCTTCACAATGAACAATTTATCAGAAAGTTCGGCAACTCCGATCACCTTAATTTCCTGCATTGCTGGCGTGACACTTTCTGAGATGCTCATGGATTCCATCAAAACTGACTCCATAATGTCAGAAATAACTTTAGACTCTCCTTCCCTATCCTTTAAGACTGAAGTATTGATTTCCTCTACCCCCTCAAAATTTTGAACATCCTCTGAGATGGTGGTGGGTTGTACTTCAACGACCTGATTCGAAGTTACATTACCTCGAAAAGCTCTTTCAACATAATCCCCACGATCGTTCCCACACGCAGGCCGTCGTACGATGATGTCTTCGACCTCTTTATCGTTGAGTTTTGAATCGTCTGGGGTAGCCCTGCAATAGGCCACCTGGGGTGCTCTACGGAACATGGGGTTATTCCGTACAGCAAGCACAGGTGGTTGTTGACTGTTGCCTTGGGCTTGGGGCAGATTTAATGCCGCTGCAATGCGGTTGAGGGTTGCCTGTATACCTTGCAGGATCAACCGATTTTCCTGTTGTGCTTCATCGAAAGCTGCCGCCGTGACATAATCCCTTGGAGCACCGTCCTTAGGATGAAGATCCAACCCTTTATTAGAGGCCATCATCCTGAGGAAGAAACCTCGCTCTGATACCAATGACGCAGGGAGGACGTGGTAGGTCGATCACCGTCTTCCTAACCTAGTGTTTCTCGAATCCACGAGAAGAAATAAAAATAAAAAGAGGAAATTAATTCCAAATAATTGTTTTTTTTTATAATTGAATCAATTATTAAAAAACATAATTACTTTGCTTTAAATAATAAACTATATCCTAAATTCGTACTCAACTCTAACTTGCAAAGGAAAAAAAGAATTCTAATACAATTAGGAAATAAATAGAAAAATCTGCGCAAACTGTATAACGCCCGTCGGGCGCTGTCTTCCTTCTACTGATACGAGCAATCCACATGTCCGATTGCCACAAAACTTTGTGCTTTTACTAACATCGACGTACTCTTCAAGATGGTCGGCTCAGATTCTCTATACCAGTAGTAATGGGCCACCTGGACCATCTCCAGTTTCAGTGGGCGGAATTCGGAACTTTCTGGACAGTTGGTACCATTTTGGACGCCACGATCAATCCGTAACTCGGATCGACGTGAAACTTGTTGGGTTTTCTCGGCATCGAGCAGCTCTACAAAATGGATGGAATGGATCATCATAAATGATTAAGATGGGCCTTACAAGTTGGTCCGAAGTCCAAAAACGGGAATAACAATTTCCTGTTTGAGTTGAAACTCCAAAATATGAAATTCCTTAGTTTTCTCTTGTTTTTCTTCCTGTCCATCTCCCGCAGGAAGGTGCGTGATCCACGCCCTCGATCATGGGGTTCTTCCCCTACATCATTCTTCCCTACTTGAAAAAAACTCGTCCTCGAGTTTCGCTTTAGCTTAGGGCCATGATTTGCTTTTAACTTTGGAAGTCGATGCTTGCGGGCCCTATCCTGGAATGCAGCAAAAATTTTCTCCGACTTCTTCTCCACGCCAACATGAATAATTGCAATCTTCTCTGGCACATCAAAAGTTGACTTTTTCTGAGAAAGGACAATTTCCTTCACAATGAACAATTTATCAGAAAGTTCGGCAACTCCGATCACCTTAATTTCCTGCATTGCTGGCGTGACACTTTCTGAGATGCTCATGGATTCCATCAAAACTGACTCCATAATGTCAGAAGTAACTTTAGACTCTCCTTCCCTATCCTTTAAGACTGAAGTATTGATTTCCTCTACCCCCTCAAAATTTTGAACATCCTCTGAGATGGTGGTGGGTTGTACTTCAACGACCTGATTCGAAGTTACATTACCTCGAAAAGCTCTTTCAACATAATCCCCACGATCGTTCCCACACGCAGGCCGTCGTACGATGATGTCTTCGACCTCTTTATCGTTGAGTTTTGAATCGTCTGGGGTAGCCCTGCAATAGGCCACCTGGGGTGCTCTACGGAACATGGGGTTATTCCGTACAGCAAGCACAGGTGGTTGTTGACTGTTGCCTTGGGCTTGGGGCAGATTTAATGCCGCTGCAATGCGGTTGAGGGTTGCCTGTATACCTTGCAGGATCAACCGATTTTCCTGTTGTGCTTCATCGAAAGCTGCCGCCGTGACATAATCCCTTGGAGCACCGTCCTTAGGATGAAGATCCAACCCTTTATTAGAGGCCATCATCCTGAGGAAGAAACCTCGCTCTGATACCAATGACGCAGGGAGGACGTGGTAGGTCGATCACCGTCTTCCTAACCTAGTGTTTCTCGAATCCACGAGAAGAAATAAAAATAAAAAGAGGAAATTAATTCCAAATAATTGTTTTTTTTATAATTGAATCAATTATTAAAAAACATAATTACTTTGCTTTAAATAATAAACTATATCCTAAATTCGTACTCAACTCTAACTTGCAAAGGAAAAAAAGAATTCTAATACAATTAGGAAATAAATAGAAAAATCTGCGCAAACTGTATAACGCCCGTCGGGCGCTGTCTTCCTTCTACTGATACGAGCAATCCACATGTCCGATTGCCACAAAACTTTGTGCTTTTACTAACATCGACGTACTCTTCAAGATGGTCGGCTCAGATTCTCTATACCAGTAGTAATGGGCCACCTGGACCATCTCCAGTTTCAGTGGGCGGAATTCGGAACTTTCTGGACAGTTCGTACCATTTTGGACGCCACGATCAATCCGTAACTCGGATCGACGTGAAACTTGTTGGGTTTTCTCGGCATCGAGCAGCTCTACAAAATGGATGGAATGGATCATCATAAATGATTAAGATGGGCCTTACAAGTTGGTCCGAAGTCCAAAAACGGGAATAACAATTTCCTGTTTGAGTTGAAACTCCAAAATATGAAATTCCTTAGTTTTCTCTTGTTTTTCTTCCTGTCCATCTCCCGCAGGAAGGTGCGTGATCCACGCCCTCGATCATGGGGTTCTTCCCCTACATCATTCTTCCCTACTTGAAAAAAACTCGTCCTCGAGTTTCGCTTTAGCTTAGGGCCATGATTTGCTTTTAACTTTGGAAGTCGATGCTTGCGGGCCCTATCTTGGAATGCAGCAAAAATTTTCTCCGACTTCTTCTCCACGCCAACATGAATAATTGCAATCTTCTCTGGCACATCAAAAGTTGACTTTTTCTGAGAAAGGACAATTTCCTTCACAATGAACAATTTATCAGAAAGTTCGGCAACTCCGATCACCTTAATTTCCTGCATTGCTGGCGTGACACTTTCTGAGATGCTCATGGATTCCATCAAAACTGACTCCATAATGTCAGAAATAACTTTAGACTCTCCTTCCCTATCCTTTAAGACTGAAGTATTGATTTCCTCTACCCCCTCAAAATTTTGAACATCCTCTGAGATGGTGGTGGGTTGTACTTCAACGACCTGATTCGAAGTTACATTACCTCGAAAAGCTCTTTCAACATAATCCCCACGATCGTTCCCACACGCAGGCCGTCGTACGATGATGTCTTCGACCTCTTTATCGTTGAGTTTTGAATCGTCTGGGGTAGCCCTGCAATAGGCCACCTGGGGTGCTCTACGGAACATGGGGTTATTCCGTACAGCAAGCACAGGTGGTTGTTGACTGTTGCCTTGGGCTTGGGGCAGATTTAATGCCGCTGCAATGCGGTTGAGGGTTGCCTGTATACCTTGCAGGATCAACCGATTTTCCTGTTGTGCTTCATCGAAAGCTGCCGCCGTGACATAATCCCTTGGAGCACCGTCCTTAGGATGAAGATCCAACCCTTTATTAGAGGCCATCATCCTGAGGAAGAAACCTCGCTCTGATACCAATGACGCAGGGAGGACGTGGTAGGTCGATCACCGTCTTCCTAACCTAGTGTTTCTCGAATCCACGAGAAGAAATAAAAATAAAAAGAGGAAATTAATTCCAAATAATTGTTTTTTTTTATAATTGAATCAATTATTAAAAAACATAATTACTTTGCTTTAAATAATAAACTATATCCTAAATTCGTACTTAACTCTAACTTGCAAAGGAAAAAAAGAATTCTAATACAATTAGGAAATAAATAGAAAAATCTGCGCAAACTGTATAACGCCCGTCGGGCGCTGTCTTCCTTCTACTGATACGAGCAATCCACATGTCCGATTGCCACAAAACTTTGTGCTTTTACTAACATCGACGTACTCTTCAAGATGGTCGGCTCAGATTCTCTATACCAGTAGTAATGGGCCACCTGGACCATCTCCAGTTTCAGTGGGCGGAATTCGGAACTTTCTGGACAGTTCGTACCATTTTGGACGCCACGATCAATCCGTAACTCGGATCGATGTGAAACTTGTTGGGTTTTCTCGGCATCGAGCAGCTCTACAAAATGGATGGAATGGATCATCATAAATGATTAAGATGGGCCTTACAAGTTGGTCCGAAGTCCAAAAACGGGAATAACAATTTCCTGTTTGAGTTGAAACTCCAAAATATGAAATTCCTTAGTTTTCTCTTGTTTTTCTTCCTGTCCATCTCCCGCAGGAAGGTGCGTGATCCACGCCCTCGATCATGGGGTTCTTCCCCTACATCAGAAACTTATTATATCAGGTTTGGGAGAGTTGTAATTGCTCCCACCATGCGGAGGCACCTGATTTTAACTTGTAGGCCACAGGTTTCACCTTCTTCTCATCCGGAATGTCCATATAATCGAAGAAGTTCTCTGCTTCTGCTAACCAATCTAGGAACTCTTCTATATGCAATAGGCCATTGAAGGCAGGAAGTTCAACCTTACCTCTATAACCTTGCTCAACCCGATCTCTGCGATCATTCCTTGGTACTTGCTATTGCGCAAATAGGTTCTCAACATTGTCAGTGTTGCCATCAAAATCCGTTGTGATAGGTCAACAATTTGCTACGGGGAGAGTCTGTTGGAACGCTGGATTGTTCTGAATTGCAATCACGGGCGGTTGCGTACCATCTGGAGCTATTCGCGAAGACAAAGTCGTTGCGATCTGATTAAAAGATGCTTACAGCTCTTGCATGGATATCTCAAACGATATCTGGAGAGCCTCTATCTTCTCTGCTAGATATTGCATCCCCTGTTCACCGTCAGCAGGATCGTTGCCATGTTATTCGCTAGATGTCATCTTTCCAAGGTTGTTCCTTGCTCTGATACCAACTTAGCGCAGCCGTAGGCGGAATGAGATCGATCACCGTTTCTGTCGTGGATAATTGATCCGAATCCACAGACCTATTAGAAATTCTCAATCGATCTTCCTTAATTTCTGAAAGGGCACTCGAAGAACATGAGCAAAACAAAGATAAACTCAAAGAGAATAGCTTAAACATGAATAATGAATCATCAACAATGAAAATAAAATAGTTTAAATAATGTAGCAACTATTTAGAAACCCTAAAACGATATTAGGAAGTTCAAAAACAGAAAGTTTGCAACTCTGTGTTGAGCTCTGAATTGTGCATATTCTAACCCCAATTCATCACATATTATACATGGGTTGCATAACTAAAAGACTACTTTAATGCAAGATTTCTGATTGTAGGAATGAGATGGAGATTTCATTAATTCAAGGCTTGAGAGAGCACTTTACATACATTGAAGACCAAGCTTTGATGAGCCCAAGAAGAGAAGAAAAACCTTGAAGAAATCATGTTAAAAGTCCTGAATTGTCCTGAAAAAGCAAAGTGCAGAGCTGTAGGGTCATAAAAGTAAAATGCAAAAAGTTGCAGTTTCTGAAGATTGATCCAGAGATTGATCCGTCGATTGATCACTCAGCCTGAGCGATTGATTGACAGACTTGAGCGATTGATCACTCACAGCAGAAATTGACAAAAATGTTGCTGGCCTGAAGTGTAGAATTGCAATTGATCGCCCAGCTTGACCGATTGATCGCCCAGCTTGACCGATTGATCACCCAGCCTGTAGATCAATCGATAAAATACAAATTTTTGAAGAATTGCTGTTGAAACTATTTGGACACTTTTTGGTTCGATCAATCAATCACCCGGCCATCACCGATTGATCGCCCATCATCACTGATCCATCGCCCAGCTCTAAAGATCAATCGCTCAGATCATAAAAAATCAGGAATTATGTTGAACTCTTTGAACACTTTTTACACCCATCGATTGATCACCCAACCTTGATCAATTGATCGCTAGGACCCACCGATTGATCGCTCAGCCAGTCGATCAATCGCTCAATCGCTCAAGTTCAGAAACTGCTATTTTCGGTCCGGATTTCTCTGCGCAGTGCGTAAGTTTTACGCAAATTCTCAAAGATTCTGCACTATGAAAGCTTGAAAGCTATAAAAGGGGTCCTCCACTACGTTCCTAAGGCATCCTAGAAGAGATTTAACATGGTGGGAGACGGCGGAAGTCAAATCCGGAGTTCTACAACTCCTCCTAGTTTGTTCTTCTAGTTTTATGTTTTTCTTAGTTGTTTTCATGTTTCCTTGGATCATGAACGGCTAAACCTCTTAGTTAGGGCTAAGAGGTGAATCTTATACTGAATCTAAGATGTTTCAATTCATTTGATTTGGTTTCAAGTTGGATTATTAGTGAAGAACAATGGTTTGAAGTTTGAATAAAGTTCTAAGTAGTTTTTCTTAATTTTATGATCGCTCATGAATGTTTAGAAGAATTGCTTGAGTTCTTAATTGTTTTGAGTTATTCTAGACCTGCATGTTCCGAGGAATTAGATTCAATACGCTCTAGACTTATGATCCTCATGTGGGAACTTCATACCAAAAGTTTTATTTTTCTGAAATTTCTGGATTATGTGAGATTGTGTATATGATTTGAATCAAGTTCAAATCATGATCTAGTTATACTTTGTGACAGGATTTAATGATGATTATGATTGTAATCTTAACCTATTGGAGTCAGGATTGACCTATGCAATTGAGTGTGCTCAAGTCCTAGATTAAATTGAGAGAATCATGTACACGAATCACACATATGGCAGATTGTTTGTTTTAACTACTCTATCATCTGGCTAGATAGGACTTAATTTCGATTCTAGTTGAGAAAGTGAGAAACCACAGCGTATTAAGCATCAATGATTACTACAAGTGGATCATTGAATCCCTAGTGCTTTTTATTAATTGATTACCTTCAGTTTAGTTCAAAAATTACTATCTTCACCAAATTACTAAATCCTGTTTAGTTAGTTCTTAAGTAGAAACCATTGGAAGTATTTTGTGAATTCCTACACAAGTCCCTGTGGATCGACCTCGGTCTTACTGAGATTATTAATATATTGCAACCCTACACTTGGGGAACCGAACAAGTTTTTGGCGCCGCTGCCGGGAACTTTGACGGTTTTTCACAAAATTTCTGAAAATAGTCTCTATTTGAGATTTTTTTACTCTTGTACTAACTTAGTTTGTTTTATTTTGATTCTTTTTCTTTTGCAGGGATTTTTAGGAAGTTGAAGAAGAAGTT
The DNA here is from genome assembly GCA_003013855.2 of Liriodendron chinense. Classification (NCBI taxonomy): domain Eukaryota; kingdom Viridiplantae; phylum Streptophyta; class Magnoliopsida; order Magnoliales; family Magnoliaceae; genus Liriodendron; species Liriodendron chinense. The sequence continues at coordinate 339,907 of PVNU02003798.1, read as the reverse complement.
AGGCATCTTAAGTTCTCAAATCAGGTTTTGTCCTTCCAACCTTACTCTTCTTCTTCCCCTATTCATTCTTATCACATTCATCTCTTGTAAAGTGGGTGTAGACTCCTTTTTTGGATCTCTGATAGGTTGGCCTTGAGCCGCCTTGATTCCTATTGGTCGGCATTGCCATCTTGGATCACCTTGTGCTTAGAGATTTCTCTTCTCAATTCTATTCCTCTTTCTTCTTTTTCTGCACTTTTCTCAAAAGATTCAAAGAGTGGGTGGGGAGTTCTCTGAACCCTTATTGACCAGGAGAAATCAGTCTCTATCTTTGCTTCTGGCTCAACCATTGCAAGACACCTTGTGCTTCGGTCTTAGAGATGAGTAAAGAAAGGAAGGAATAATTCTTCTTTTTCGCTTCATTCTTTTGGATTTACATGCCACATTGGGTTCGGGATTCTAATAACCGACTCATTAGTGAAGGGGGAATAGTTGAAGGAATTAATAGAGAGCCACGTGCTAAGAGACATTTAAATTATCCAATTTTGTCTGAAAGTATGGCTGTAAATCAACCCAACCCTATGACCAATCAAAATCTGGGCCAAAACCAAACCGAAACGGGAGAAAATGTGGTTGGGAATGTTCCCAGACCTAGAACATTACGTGATTACTTGCAACCAGCAAAAGCGAGCACTCCCTCATGCATAGTTTTTCCACAAAATGCAGGGAACATAGATTTGAAACCGGGAGTAATCCAACTCCTCCCTAGATTCCATGGACTAGACAGTGAAAGTGCCTATCAACATCTTAAGGAATTTGATGAGGTGATAGCCACAATGCACTTTGCAAATGTAACCAACAATGTAGTGAGACTCAAATTATTTCTTTTTACCCTTAAAGAGAAAGCTAAATGTTGGCTTCATGCATTAAGGCCAAGATCAATTGGCACATGGACTGAGATGTCTGGGGAGTTCATTAAAAGTTCTTCCCTACTCACAAAACGATCATGTTGAGGCGCCTTATCATGAATTTTGCCCAAAAGGAGGATGAGACCTTCTTCCAATGTTGGGAGAGATTCAAGGACTTGTTAAATGGATGCCCACATTATGGCTATGAAATTTGGCGGGTAATAAGCTTTTTCTATGAAGGACTTGACTTCACCCATGCGCCAATTCGTAGAGATGATGTGTAATAGAGAATTCATGAATAAGGAAGCCGAGGAAGCATGGGACTATTTTGATGAATTGGCCGAGAATGCACAGTCTTGAGATACATCTAGACCAACAAATTTCAAGACAAGCCAACAAAAGGAAAAAGGAGTAATTTATGTCCTCTCAGAAGAAGATAATATAAGTGCACGTGTGGCTAACCTCACAAGAAAAGTCGAGGCCATAGAATTGAAGAAAGGAGAGACGATCAACTCAAAAGACGTTGAAACTGTTTGTGAATTTGTGCTGGAAATCAACATGCAACACAAGATTGTCCCACAATTTTAGCATTTTAAGATATCTTACAAGAACAATCAAAAGCCATAAACAGTTATCAACGGCCATTTAGTGCTCCAAACTCAAACACGTATAATTCTAGTTGGAAGAACCATCCCAACTTCAGTTGGAGGAATGGACCCACTGCGAATGCAAACAATACTCCTCAAGTTCAACCTTTACTAGGTCCATCCCTAGTGATTACACCAAAAGCTATGTTAGAGGAGATGTTGGGTGCATTCGTATCGGTTCAAGCTGAATATAACAAGACTAATTCTCTGAAAATTGATGGGTTCATGCAAAAGCAACTGAAATTCAATCAAAATTCATCTCAAGCCATTAATGACTTAAGAACCTCAATGGCTAGAGTTGAATCTCATCTCAGTGTTAAGGAGAAAGGCATACTTCCTGCCCAACCCCTTCCTAACCCAAGGACCCAATTTGAGATATAAGACGCAAGCTCATCCTCCCGACATACGAAGCATGTTCAAGCTATTACCACTCTGAGAAGTGAAAAAATAATCGATAAATCTAATCCGGTGAAGGCCCCAAAGCCTAATGATCCGAAAATTTTCAAAGAGGATGATAGCTCGAACAACACTTCACATGAAAAAGAACCGGAAAGGCAATATAAGTCGGTTGCCCCGTTTCCCCAAAGGTTGATTTCACCCAAACCTTTAGATAAAAACCTGAAAATTTTAAAGGTTTTTAAGCAAGTGAAGATCAACATCCCATTGTTAGTTGCCATAAAGCAAATATCATCCTATGCCAAATTTCTAAAGGAATTGTGTATAGTCAAAAGGAAACACAATGTTCACAACAAAGTACTTTTGACTGAGAATTTGAGTGCTATTATCAGACAAGAGGCACCCCAAAAATACAAGGATCCGGGTAGTCCAACCATCTCATGCATCATAGGTGACTACCGGATTAAACAAGCCTTACTTGATTTAGGGGCAAGTGTTAATCGCATTCCATACTCGGTCTATGAACAACTTGGGTTAGGTGAATTAAAACCCACCAAAACCACACTCCAACTTGCTGATAGGTCCATTCGTATACCAAGAGAAGTGATTGAGGATGTCTTAGTCCAAGTTGATAAATTCTACTACCCAGTAGACTTTATTGTCTTGGATACACATCCCGTGATAGACACCGGTGCTCAAATTCCCGTAATACTTGGCCGCCTTTTCTAGCTACTTCAAATGCGATTATCAATTATAGAAACGGGCTTGTACAAATGTCCTTTGGAAATATGACACTAGAGCTAAATATATTTGATTTATGCAAACAACCTCGGGAAGTTGATGACGAGATCCACGAGATAAACTTGATTGAATCATTCGTAGATGAGACATTCCCCTCGACATTATATTCCGACCCTTTGGAGGCATGTTTGGCCCACTCTCATGAGATAAATGATAACACAATACGAGAGATGGATGCCATTTTAGATGTGATGCCGGTACTTAATAACAAAAGATAGAGGGCACTATTTGAACCTTTACCTTTAGGCGAGAACAAGCCCCTCCCATCCAATATCAAGGCACCAACGCTCGACCTAAAACCATTACCAAGTGATTTGAAATACGTATATTTAGGTCGAGGCGAGACGTATCCGGTGGTAATTTCTTCCCACTTGGATGAGGAACAAGAGAGTAGGCTAATAGCCACTCTAATAGAGCATAAGCATGCCATTGGATGGTCGATTGCGGATCTCAAAGGCATAGACCCACTGATTTGTACTCATCGCATACACCTTGAGGAGAATGCGAAGACATTTAGGCAACCACAAAGACAACTCAATCCAAACATGAAGGAGGTGGTTAAGGCCGAAGTGGTAAAACTATTGGATGTGGGTATCATTTACCCAATATTCGATAGTCAATGGGTGAGTCCAACTCAAGTGGTGCCTAAGAAATCCGGAATAACCATCGTAACCAATGCCAACAATGAACTCGTACCAACCAGAGTCACTACCTGTTGGAGAATGTGCATTGACTACAGGAAGCTAAACATAGTTACAAGCAAAGACCACTTCCCCCTATCGTTTGTTGACCAAATTTTAGAAAGGTTGGCGGGTCATTCCCATTTTTGCTTTCTTGATGATTATTCAGGGTACAACCAAATAGAGATCGCCCTAGAGGACCAAGAGAAGACAACATTCACATGTCCATTCGGCACTTTCGCGTATCGAAGGATGCCATTTGGACTATGTAATGCCCATGCCACTTTTCAGCGTTGTATGTTGAGTATTTTTTCTGATATGGTAGAGACAATTCTCGAAGTCTTCATGGATAATTTCTCAGTATTTGGTTGTAGCTTTGATGAGTGCCTTATGCACTTGAAATCTGTCTTGAAAAGATGTGAAGAGAAGAACCTTGTGTTGAATTGAGAGAAATGTCACTTTATGGTTCAAAAGGGAATAGTCCTTGGTCACATTATCTCAGCTAAAGGAATCGAGGTAGACAAAGTTAAAATCGATATTATCTCCGACCCTCCATCACCCAAGAGTGTACGAGATGTGCGGTCCTTTTCAGGACATGCCAGATTCTATAGGAGGTTTATTAAGGACTTTAGTACTCTCTCTCGTCCTTTATGTAACCTCCTTCAAAAGGAAAACTCATTCGAGTGGAATGAAGAATGCCAAAATGCCTTTGTCAAACTCAAAGGTATGTTGACATGTGCTCCTATAATGCAACCACCTGATTGGAGCATTCCTTTTGAGATCATGTGTGATGGCAGTGATTACGCTATTAGGGCAATTCTAGGGCAGAGAAAAGAGAAGAAGCCCTACGTCATCTACTATGCAAGTAGAACTCTAAACTCGCCTCAAGTAAATTACACCACTATGGAAAAAGAACTCTTAGCCGTAGTATTTGCTTTGGACAAGTTTCGGTCCTACTTGATCGGATCCAAGATCATCATATTTACCGATCATGCCGCTCTTAAGTACCTTCTTTCTAAGAAGGATGCTAAGCCGCGTTTGTTGCGATGGATCCTCCTACTCCAAGAATTTGATATAGAAATATGAGACAAAAAGGGAGTAGAGAACATAGTGGCTGACCATCTCTCACGATTTGTTCTCTCCGATTCCTCTGAGACGACTGCGATCAACGACATGTTCCCCGATGAACAACTTTTCCTAGTCTCCCAATTACCATGGTATGCAGACATTGCTAACTATCTTGCTACAGGTATCATTCCAACACATTGGAAAAAGCAAGATAAAGATACGTTCTTCAGTGAGATAAGAAAGTTCCTGTGGGATGACCCATACTTGTTCAAGTACTGTCCCGATCAGAATATAAGGAGATGTGTGCTGGATGATGAGCAACACAGTATCATCTCCTTTAGTCATTCTCAAGCATGTGGTGGCCACTTCTCGGCCAAGAAGACTACAGCCAAAATTCTGAAATGTGGGTTTTATTGTCCCACCATGTTCAAAGATACATATGAGTTTTGTAAGGCTTGTGAGCCGTGCCAGAAATTGGGAGGAATATCCCGTCGAAATATGATGCCACTCAATCCCATCTTAACAATCAAAATTTTTTATTGCTGGGGCATCGATTTCATGGGCCCATTCCCATCTTCTTTTGGAAATTTATACATCTTGCTTGCTGTTGATTATGTTTCCAAATGGGTCGACGCAATTCCATGCCGGAACAATTACCATAAAATAGTCATTCGTTTCTTAAAAGAAAACATAATTTCTCGGTTTGGAGCACCTCGAGTCATCATAAGCGATGGAGGGTCTCACTTTTGTAATCGCCCATTTGAAGCCTTAATGAAGAAATATAGCGTAAATCACAAAGTGAGTACTCCCTATCACCCACAAACAAGTGGACAAGATGAGATATCCAATAGAGAGATTAAACATATTTTGGAGAAAACAGTGAACCTCGATCGCAAGGATTGGTCGCTTCGACCTACCAATGTACTATAGGCTTACCGTACCGCTTTTCAGACCCCCATTGGAATGTCTCCCTATAGACTTGTCTGTGGGAAAGCTTGTCACTTGCCCAGTGGAGTTGGAACATAGGGCTTACTGGGCGATAAAGAAGATGAATTTTGATTCTAACAAAGCAAGCTTGTTACGCAAACTTCAATTGAATGAACTTGCGGAACTCCGGAACGAGGCATATGAAAATACGAGAATTTACAAGGACAAGATGAAGGTATTCCATGATAAGAACATCCTTCATAAGACCTTCACGATTAATCAAAAAGTCATTATGTACAATTCTCGTTTACATTTATTTCTGAAAAAATTGAGATCTCGATGGATCGGTCCCTACATTGTACAAACTGTCTACCCATATGGGACTGTCGAGTTGTTGAATCCAAGGAACGGCAACATCTTTAAGGCGAATGGTCAGCGATTAAAGCCGTTCTTTGAGGATTTTCCTATAGACGTATGTCCATACCTCTGACTGATCCTATGTATCAGGATTGTTGATCTCCTAGTCTGATGGAGGTATAGAGAAGTTAGGATTAGGATTTTGTTACTTTTAGTTTACTTTTTCATAGGTTTGATAGCAGGAGGTAGAATTCCAGTTTTGTTCTCTCGGGTACTTTCATCCCTCATCCCCTTTATTTTATATTTGCTCTCATGTTTTGCTTATTGCATATCTTTTACATTGAGGACAATGCAAGATTTGGTTAGGGGGTGTGGGATTACTAGGATGAATCCAGCGTTTTGTAACATCTCGAGCAATTATGTAGGATTTTTTTTCAATTTTTCTACAAATTCAAAACTCCGATGGAAAACTTTGTTTCTATGCATTTGGCATGGTGTGAGTATAAGAAAAAGGAAAAGTAAAGTGAGTGAAGTTGAATATCTTGAACAATCTCTAAGATACTAGTTTTATATGTGAATTTCCCTATTTTTATGATTGATAGAATTTCTAAACACTTTTACACCTAGTTTACATTACACGATTCTCACGCTTTAAAGGAATTATGTAGAATTGTGAATTGGTTAAGTTTGGATTTGAGGTGTTGAGAAACCAAGCCGAGGTACTTTGTCCATCCTTGTTCATGGGAAAATAACGAAAGATATGGATTTCTAAAAATCTTATCTAATGAAAAAGAAAACGAAAAGGAAGGATGAAAATATGGGAATGATGGAGAATATGGTGGAAAAATTCCAAAAAGGGCTACCTATTACCAACTGGGGGATGGTCTACCTGTAACCAAAGCCGAAAATGGAACGTAGTATGAAAGCCGTCAGAAGAACGGTAAGGCAAATTCCTGTCATAGGCTTGTTATTGATCTATACACCGTTGAATCCATACCTTAATTAATTCACAAGGAAGTTAACCCCGAAAATCCATGAGATGAACATTCACCGAGCACACTAGGTTAAATTGTTTGAATCATTCTATTTATCAATCAATTAGCGGAAATTTCATATCGAGCGCTTGTTATATTCTGAGAGGCTTAAGGTTTCAACTTCCATCACTAAGTGTTTCTGATTCTTGCACTTGCATACCTTTGAGAATAAAAGCATAGTTTCTGAAGGAGAGTTAGATTTTGGAGAATTGAATCTTGTTTCACGCATGTTTTGCTCGGGTCTAGCAAAATGCTGGTTAGGGGTGTGTTGAGCTCTGAATTGTGCATATTCTAACCCCAATTCATCACATATTATACATGGGTTGCATGATTAAAAAACTACTTTAATGCATGTTTGTGATTGTAGGAATGAGATAGAGAATTCACTAATTCAAGGCTTGAGAGAGCACTTTACATACATTGAAGACCAGGCCTTGATGAGCCCAAGAAGAGAAGAAAAACCTTGAAGAAATCATGTTAAAAGTCCTTAATTGTCCTGAAAAAAGCAAAGTGCAGAGCTGCAGGGCCATAAAAGTAAAATGCAGAAAGTTGCAGTTTCTGAAGATTGATCCAGAGATTGATCAATCGATTGATCGCTCAGCCTGAGCGATTGATCGACAGACTTGAGCGATTGATCGCTCACAGCAGAGATTGACAAAAATATTGCTGGCCTGAAGTGTAGAATTGCGATTGATCGCCCAGCCTGAGCAATTGATCGCCCAGCCTGTAGATCAATCGACAGAATGAAGATTTTTGAAGAATTGCTGTTGAAACTCTCTGGAGACTTTTTGGTCCGATCAATCAATCGCCCGGCCATCACTGATTGATCGCCCATCATCACCGATCCATCGCCCAGTTCCAGAGATCAATCGCTCAGATCATAAAAAATCAGGAATTACTGCTGAACTCTCTGGACACTTTTTACTTCCATCGATTGATCGCCCAACCTTGATCGATTGATCGCTAAGACCCACCTATTGATTGCTCAGCCAGTCGATCAATCGCTCAAGTTCAGAAACTGCTATTTTTGGTCCAAATTTCTCTGCGCAGTGCATAAGTTTTATGCAAATTCTCGAAGATTTTGCGCTATGAAAGCTTGAAAGCTATAAAAGGGGTCCTCCACTACGTTCCTAAGGCATCCTAGAAGAGATTTAGCATGGTGGGAGACGGTGGAAGTCAGATCCGGAGTTCTACAACTCCTCCTAGTTTGTTCATCTAGTTTTATGTTTTTCTTAGTTGTTTCCATGTTTCCTTGGATCATGAACGGCTAAACCTCTTAGCTAGGGTGTGGACCCTCGCCGATTTTCCGCGCTCCCACAAGACGTTCTTCTCCCTTCCCCTTTCCTTTCGGAAAAGAAGGAGATGAGGATGCGTGAGTGCGAAATCGCTGTTTGTGCCACTGGCTTGCCTCGTTCTCGAGGGCTTCGTTTGTTTGTCGTGTTAAGCTGGATATGTTTAAGTGAGTTTATATAAGACCAGAGTCGCCACTAGCCAATTACTTCGAATCTACAGTCGGCTAGACCCCGTAGAAACGTTAGAGAAGGGGATCCAAAGATTCCTTCCTCTAAAATGACTTCTATTGATCTGTGGTCAGAGATTCAAGGTAAGGGATCACGGTTACAGGGTGGGAAGAGGTTAAGCACCCCACACACTGCCCGTACCGAAGTACGGTCTCTACTTCACAGAATCGATCGAATACTTGAAAGTCTAGTTTAATCCTCGTATATTCTCATGGATGACATGATGCATGAATGCGGGTTTGAACAGTAAGAGTTTCTGATGGGTAGGTTCCAACAACAGGCAAGCCCAGAGCGTACGCTCGAACTGACAGGTGCTTTATGCGAGATGATGCATGCTGTGTGCTTGAATATTCAAAGTGCTTATAGTGATATGTACGTGAATGCAGGTTTGAACAGTAAGAGTTTCTGATGGGCAGGTTCCAACAACGGGCAAGCCCAGAGCATACGCTCGAACTGACAGGTGCTTAATTTAAGACATATGCGGTGTGCTTGAATAATCAAGGTGCTTGTAGTGAAGCAGGGGGGTTGGAAGAAAAGTAAACGTTGCACTTATGCTAGATGCAAATGAGATGATGCTGGAAAAGAGTAGCTGGATGGACGGAGGTATCGCAAGGATTGGCTTCGAGTGGCTGGATCAAGACTTGGGTGACTTGAGAGGCTTGGACCAGTGGTCAGGCTGGGCTGGACCAGGGTTAAGCTCTCCTCACTCGGGCTCTCCTTGGTGGAAAAATGGACTAAAGGGGACTCGGATCGCACTCGGGCTGAATGGGCTTCGAATGGATGTTGAAATGAGAAGGGGAGGGGGGTATTTATAGCAGCAAGCAGTGGCAGAGCTCGTAATTTATTTTGGACGGCCTGCTATGGGCCGCCCGTACGGCCGTTTCTTGGGATTCAGCGGCAGTTTGGGCGGCCTGCTGTGGGCCGCCCGTACGGCCATTCCTCGATTTCCAGCGAGGTACGGTCGCTCCCTCGGGGCTGTTGTTTGACTCGCTGGGTCGACTCAGTGAGTTGACTCAGCGGGTTGACTCGGTGATTTGACTCGACGGGTTGACTCGACGGATTGACTCGGTGTTTTGACTCGACGGGTTGACTCAGCGGATTGACTCAGCGAGTTTGACTTTTTTTTGAGATTTTTTAACTGGCTTTTCTTATGGGGGGTTTTTCAGGCTGATGTTTAGGACTGGGTTGACTGGGTTCAGGCTTGAACTGGGCTATGGAATGGGGCTTACAAGGGTGAGTTTGGCTGAGTTTGGACTTGGAATTTGGGGGTATGGTCCTCCATTCAACCAGCTATCTCCACCAACAGTGTAGCCAAAGGTGGGGCGTCTACAGATGCCCCTCTTTGGCAGAGGTTGCGTGCAACCGAATGCCAAAGCGAGTGGACACCCCACTTCTGACCCGGTCATTCATAGATCATGTTCTGAAATCTTTGCTTGCCTTTGCATCTGTGTCAGTTGATCATTTGGAAACCGATCACTCGCACATACCGCGGGAGTTTGGAGAAAACGTTGCGATTGTCCCTGCACGCGCTGCAACCTGGGTACCCAATCGCAACCCTTCCATTCCCGATCGGTACTAACATCGAAAAGGTACAACAGAGCCTCTGCGTCGACAGTCTTACGAGGATACTGACCTGAGACTGATTGTGTGATGTTTGATGTTTTCCCAGATCACTCCAGGAGTACTTGTTTCGCTTGACTGTCAAAGTGGTTAGACGCCCTGCGTCAGATAGTCTTACGGGATTCTACTACGCCGACTTGGACTCAGTCAAGGTACTTCAGGCATCCACGCCTGGGTATGTGCGGGTGGGCTTTTTCCACCCGATCTGCTGGTTTCGATGCTTGGTTTGCAATTCATTCTTTCCTCGATTGTGGTCTGGAATCTTTGTTATCCTTTGTATCTGAGTCAGTTGATTGTCTGGAAATTGATAACTCGCACATACCACGGGAGTTTGGAGAAAACGTTGCGATTGTCCCTGCAGTTTGCTGCAACCTGGGTACCCAATCGCAACCCTTCCATTCCCGATCGGTACTAACATTGGAAAGGTACAGCAGAGCCTCTGCGTCCGCTAGTCTTACGAGGATACTGACCTTGAGACTGATTGTGTGATGTTTGATGTTTTCCCAGATCACTCCAGGAGTACTTGTTTCGCTTGACTGTCAAAGTGGTTAGACGCCCTGCGTCCGATAGTCTTACGAGATTCTACTACGCCGACTTGGACTCAGTCAAGGTACTTCAGGCATCCACGCCTAGGTATGTGTGGGTGAACTCTTTCCACCCAATCTGCTGATTTTGATACTTGGGTTACAATTCATCGTTTCCACCTGTTCAAATGGTTTCTGTGACCGAGCCTTTTGGCTTTCATCTTTTATATCTTGGCATGTGGTACGACCGCACTGACACTGGAGTTCAGTTCGACCATACTTTGAGTGCATTGGATCCGATGGTCTCCGGAGAAACCGTGAGACATCGGATCTTATTTGATTTTTGCGTCGGCTCCTACCCAGAGATATGGAAGATCTCCTGGCGTGTTGGAGGCAGAACGCTTTACTGGGAAAATATTTTTTGGATTTTTGAAAAGGTACCCACTCTGGGGAGTGATACTCCGTGGGGTTTTTATTTGCAAATAGAAATATTTTTTTGTCTTTTGAAATGGAAATCTGGTTTGCACGTGCCTCCACTAGGGATGCCTGTGGGGTCTTTGGCTAACCAGCTTTTATTTTGAAAGCAGGTAAACATGATGATTGATGCGATGGATGCTGATGCATGGAGATGCATGATGAATGCATGGCTTGGCTCATTCTCTTTCAGTTTGATGATTTTGCTTTTGCTGGTGATGCAGAGAACTTGGAGCTTATTGCTTGCAGGGTTGTGCTTCCCTGGGGTTTTTCTTTTTAATGCGGATGTTTGGTCAGCGGGTTGGTTAAGATCCCGACCCGTGGTCGATCAGGTCCATCGTCCCAAGATGCTGTTTCTTTGCTTAATGAGAATGTACGAGGATGTTATCTGACTTCAAGATGTTCTTCTGGGCATAAATGTGATTGAGATGGTATTTGATTGCCCGTTTTGATCAAGATCCCAATTTGCGGGCGATTGGATCCGTCATCCCAAATTGTGAAGAGAGTGGAGTTCAAGACTCCTGAAGTGTAGTGCTGGGGGACAGTGACAATTTTTGTGATTTTTGTAAGTATTTGGGTCCGGATCTTTTACCTGAGTAGTCAAGGTAGAGATCAGTTATTGAAAACCAAGGAAATATTTTTTGTGATTTTTGAAAATATTTGATTTGAAAGCAAGGGAATTTTTTTTTTTGTGATTTTTGCAAATATTTGATTTGAAAGCAAGGGAAACATTTTTTTTGTGATTTTTGTAAATATTTGATTTGAAAGCGAGGGAAATATTTTTTGTGATTTTTGTAAATATTTGATTTGAAAGCAAGGAAAATATTTTTGTGATTTTTTATAACATTTTGTTTTGAAAGCAAGGGAAATATTTTTGCGATTTTTGCAAAAAATTTTTTATTGAAACCAAGGGAAATATTTTTGTGATTTTTGAAGAGGTAATTTTGCAATGTTTTTGTATTTTGTGATTTTTCTGAAATGCAGGGAAAAGTGTCGAATTTTCATCCACTTCCAGCTTCTACTGCTGGTAAGGCACCCGATCCATTTTATGTCAGCGAGCAAGACGAGTCTCACACAGTTAAGTGCCGTAGTTTTACATCTTCGGATGAGGGGATTTTGAGGGTTTTCAGTCAACACACCCACAAAGTTGCCTGTTCCTCATGTGCAATGCACATAGACCACGTATCGTCCGACGGACTCCTTCGGCCACAAAATGAGCCACATCCTCACATTTCCTCTAGTCAATCCAGTTTGGGGCCTTACGTTGCTCACAATTTCGTGAGGGTGCGCTCCACCTCCCAACAGCCTTAATCCCCTTCATGAGTTTTAGGAACAGGGAACATCCGTCAGGTTCAATAGCGACTTCCAAATCAAGGTTGTCTATCACGGTGCGTTCAACACGAACAGGATTGCAGAGTTCTGCCCGCCTCAGCCCTTTCCTGTTTAAAAGATTCCAGACACCCGTACGATCAAGTGTCGGCCATGTCTGGAACAGGTTAGGAAAGAAAGCCCCCGAGAAGTTAATCTCAGTGTAGTTTTAGATCTTCGGACCGCTGGAGATGAATTTGTGCAGTTGAAATTTTTAGTGAATCATTTTTTTTTGTGTTTTTTGGAAAAAGTTCCAGATTTCAGCTCGAATGATCGAGATTGATGATGGTTTTTGTGGAAAACTTTGAAAAATTTTTGGTATTTTTGAAATAATCCGGGTTATCGAACCTTGATCAAGGCTGATGCCGGTTTTTTAGTTGAAAGCAGGAAAAGGTCCCCCGAGAAATTAATCCCAGTGTAGTTTAAGGTCTTCGGACCAAAATCTGTATATGCAGAAAATACATTCTTTTTTGTGATTTTTCGAAAACTGTTCCAGGTCATAAAATCTCAATTTTGAATGGTCAGGATTGACACTGGTTTTTATTGAAAATCTCTCGGGATTTTGATCCCGACGTAGTTTAAGGTCTTCGGACCATGAAACTGTGTACAGAATAGGGCAACACATTTTTTTTTTATTTTTTGAAAAATTTCCGGTGTCAGCGGATCTTGATCAAGACCGATACCGGCTTTTATTGAAAATCCCTCGGGATATTGATCCTGACGTAGTTTAAGGTCTTCGGACCCAAAAACTTTAAAAGAGGGGGCTGGTGATTATTTTTTTGTTTTTCGAAATGATCCAGATCATCCGATGTTGGTCTTAAAGACTGGGATCGATGCTGGTTTTTATTAAAATCCCTTGGGATGTTGATCCCGACGTAGTTTAAGGTCTTCGGACCCAAAATATGTACAGAAGGGCAGCAATCCAGGTTGGAGACTACGGGAATTCTTCTTGGAATGGTTCGGATCATCAGGTCATACCCCTGGATGGTTGAGATCACTGTTTGACCAAGTCAATCTTTTTCTTTCTTTTCCTTGAAAATTCCATGGAACTTTTCCACATCATCAAGCCAATTTCTCACCAATTTCTCTCATGGTGAGATTTTGGTGAGATCTCTTCCTTTTTCTCACTATTCTCTTCCATCACTTCATTCTTACATGGAGGTACAAGATTCACTTGCAACCACCCTTCCCAAGGAGGAGTTCTTCCCAAGGAGAGGGGGAGAGATGTCATTTCATATAGGTAGGGGCTAGGACGGCCTCCTATGGGCCGCCCGGACGGTCTCTGACCCCTGGTCTCTTCAGTGGGCTAGGGTAAAAGGGTGCCCTCCCCTTTTCTATATAACATGGGGCACCTTTGCCCCCTCCATCGTGCAATTTCTCTCTTTTCTCTCTCATACTCTCTCTTTTTCAAGTTTTCTCTCTCTTCTTTGGTGGTCCTTTGCTTCTCTTAAGTGGTGGCCCTTAGAGACATTTTGGGACAGCAAGGTGGTCCCTCTTTGGTGAATGGTAAAGGTATGGACCACTTCTTTTCCTTTCTTGTCTTTTCCTTCTTCATTATCTCTTCTCATGACTCTTTTCTTTTTCCATGTAGCTATTCCAAAAAGAGTGAGGGTGGGCCCAAGTGTTTTTGGCCATTTTCTAGATCTCAAGTCTTTTTCAAAGGTGGTGCATAGAGAAGGACATTGCAAGCTCTCTACTTCATTTTTCTTTCTTCTTTTCACACTCCCTTCATGTGTATGTAAAGGGTGATTTTGCCATGTCCATCAAGTGTGCATGGCAAAATACTCTATCTTTTTCATGGGAGTTGAACCTCTTTTCATATGTATCAAATGGGCTCAAAGTGAAGTCATGGCCCTTGGTGTATTTGATGGGCCCAATGCTTCATTTTGGGCTCCCTCATGCTTTCTTGTTCTTATCATTTCTTTTGGAGCTTTCTTTTTCTTTTCCATCTTCTTTCCAAGACTTGGGCCCATGGGCATGGTAAGGCCCATCTTAAGTTTTGGGCTCATGGGGCTCACTTTAGGTGACCCCATCTTTTTTCACACATGTATGGACCAAGATGACTAGCCCATTCTTCATTTTGGATCTCAAGTGGGCTAGATTTCCTAGTTGGGCCTTTATGGACAAATGGCCCAAATCTTCCACCATCTCTTGATTATGATGTACATCATTGTACAAAGTGTGGTGGGCTCCTTGTAGTTTTTCCATATGGATGGGCTTTTGGGCCTTCATTGAAACTTATGCACTTCTTTGAACCATGTGTGCCCCACTACACTTTGTTCATGTAGGCTTTTTCCTTTCATGCTCTTTTCTTTTGATGGATGTAGAACTTGAGTTACTTGATCATCTTCAAGTCCCATGAGTGAGTTGTTCCAACAATCTCACTAGGTTCAAATGGTTTTTCCTTAAGGTAGGAACGTGGTTCTCAAGAGTTTCCCTTTAATGCTATCAACATCAAATGGATGATCCTCAAGTGAGCTATCCATACAACCATAGCTCCTTGATCTTTTCTTTGGGGGCTTGGTGGGTCATCCATCATCATTCTCATGTATGGGTGATTTTCCTTTAAATTTGTGGGAAAGAATGATACCCATAAGTTGCCCAATTTTGACCCATGCTTTGGGGCATTTTGGATTTTGATCTTCAAGTGGGCTATGTATATCATTCTTAGCCATTTTTATGATGGTTGGGTGACTCATCAAGCCATGCTCTTTTGTGCTCAAATGGTCTTCCTTTTTGGTGAAGAAATTGGTGCACATAAGTTGCCCAAACTTGCCTTTTCATGGGCATTTCCAACTTTGACTCCTCATGTGGGCTATGTGCATCAAAATTCTTACCGTTGGCCTCTTTGATTCATATGTTTGTGAGTAGACCGCCATGTTGTATTCTCATGGTCAAAACTTTCATCAAGATGAGGCACATAAGGTTGCCCATGGTTAACCCATGAATGGGTCCTCATGTTCTTCAAAGTGGGCTATGTGCTCTCTCCAATCCATTGAGATGAGGCATTTGGGTTGCTCTTGGGGGCCCACTTCCTTTCTATTCCCCACTTGTCCATGCACATGTGTAAAAAGATGAAAACATCTTAAGTGAGAATCATGGCCTTGGCATAAAACTGGATCAATCTTTTGGCCACATATGGACTTTGAAGAGGAGCTTCATTAAGATCATTTGTTGATCTCGTGGCACTTGAGTGCATTTGTTGTCCAAAATGTGTCCTTGGATGATAGAATTTTCTTGCCTAAGGCATGCCATGCCACCTTCTTTAAGGTGGGCCTTACTTTTTCCAATGGGCTCGACACATATCCTAAGTGACACATGTAGTTGGACTTTAGATTTTGCATTTGAATGTGAGTCCAATCCCATGAGTTTCTTGGATGATAATTTGGATTTTAATGGGTAATGGATAGGGACTTACCTTGCCAAGCTTGTAGGATTCAATGGCGGATGGTACCAGAGGTCACCGAGTGATTGATGAAGATGATCCTGCCTTCATCGTCCGCCGAGGGGACCACGTGTGTTCCTTAGCTATGGAGCATCAACCTCTTCCCGCTATCAAGGGTCGAGGTACCAGGGATCGCTGGGACTACTGGGTGAAGGATCCACAGCCCTTGCTTGAACGAGTACTGGATGGTACTCCTTTTGCTGGCCTCCTCACCTTACGTTTCCATAATAACGATGCTAACCGTATGATGCTCGCGGCCCTTTGCGAGAGGTGGCGGGATGAGACCCACACCTTCCAGCTCCCTTGTGGTGAATGGGGAATAACCCCCTTGGACATTTATATGCAAATAGGCTTCCGTTTCATGGAACAGTTGTTCCTCAAGTCAGCTCTCTGGCTCCCCTCACTTCCACTGACTGGCTACGGCTCGTTGGTGATGTCCCACCCGAGGGTGAATTCCAAGGCCATCAAGTAAAGATGCGATGATTCTATAACACTTTTGCCTCTGTCATCCCTACCACCGAGCGAGAGGCACTCTACAAAGCTCGGGCCATGATCACTTATGCCTTCGGGTCCTTCCTCTTCTGCCATGCGAATGAGAGGGTTGATCCTAAATTCCTTCGTTTAGTCGAGGATCTTCATCATCCCTATAACTGGAATGGGGCTATCTTGACCCATATCTTTCAAGGTCTAGACAAGACCTGTCGGCATAGCCGGTCCTTCACAGGCTTCTGGCCTGTCGTTGAGGTATCTCTTCTTTCACCTTTCTTGAAGGGCTTTCGCCTTCTTTCTTTCTCTGATCAGTAGATGTGTCTTTTGCCCAGACCTGCTTTTATGACCATTTTCCCCATCTCGCGCCGAGGATGCGAGACGATGTTGAACCCTCTCTGTATCGCCACATGTACTGGCACCAGCAAAACCGTCAGCGGAACGCCCGAGTTTCTGGGGACAATTGGCATGCTGACATAGACGGGTTGACCGTTGAGGACGTAAGTATCTTGCTTTTCTTTGCCCTCGTGCTGTACTGTAACTAATCGTGGTGACCTCATTTGCTGCAGCTCACTCGGATGCCGTATGTCAGTTTCCCTCTCTATTATACCCCCCAGCAGTGTGGAGGCGTACGATGCTTCATGTCTCCGTATCATGCTTTCTGACGCTGAATCTTTTCAGTGGTATCTGGGGGAGAGGTTGCTTTGGCAAGTTACTGGGGTGGCTCGGGTCCCTTGTTCTGCACCTCCCCCAGCTGCTCGGATGCCAGTTGATGAGAGAGTTGAGGCTCTCGTGGGCCAGCCCGGATTTCGTTTCACGATCCCGGATCGTGACTATTATGAATGGTATTTACTGTTCGGCCAGGGGCCTCTGCTGCCTTCGCTTTATGTTCCAGGTGGCCGTCGCAGATATGCTAGAGGCTCGGTGACTGCTCCTTTGATGGACCTTTATCTTCGGGAGCGGGACGCGAGGAGGGACGATGATGACTATGTTGGCGACTTGTAGCCTGCTTGGGTGTTCTGCTTTGTATGGCCTTGTACTTTTGCTTTTATCTTCTTTTGTATCAAGCTCTTTTTGAATGAATATACAGTCTTCGACTTGTCTCAAATTCTTTGATGATGTCTGGACGCTTTGACCTTTGACTTGTTCCTTAATGATTTGCGGAAGATGAGGCTTTCTAACTGCATGGATGATGACTTGAACGGTTCAGATTGCTTGATTAGGCCTTTGTGGGCCCACTTGATGATTAGATCTTGGATTCTGGCCCTTCTTTTGATGATCGAACCTTTGATCTTGCTGCTCCATGACTTGTGTAAGCTTTCCATTGGTTTGGATCCTGATGATCTAGTCCTTGAATGGTTCAGATTGATAGATTCGGCCCTGTGGGCCCACTTGAGACCTCGGCTTTGCTTTGGGGCACCTCTTTTGATGATTTGTGGGGCTAAGAAGGTTTCTCATGGTGCAGATGATGGCTTGAATGTCTCAGATCGCTTGACTTGGCTTTGTGGGCCCACTTGATGATTAGATCTTGGATTCTGGCTCTTCTTTTGATGATCAGCCCTTTGATCTTGTTGTTTGATGGCTCATGCAGGTTCTTCAATGGTTTAGATCATGATGATCTAATCTTTGAATGACTTGGATTGTTTGTGGCCCCCACTTGACCACCTTTCCTTCTCTTTGACTTGATCAGCCATGTTCTGGCCGCATTGCTTCGTGATTGGACCGGTGGGGCACCTTTTATATGATCTTGATCAGCTTCAACCGAAATCTGGAGTGGACCGGAGCCTTGGGCCGCCCATGGAGCGCCATCTGCTGACGTGGACTGTCAGCCTCACCTACCAAGAACCTTGGAGCCAATCCCGTGGAGAGAGGGGAACCGCGTCCGTACGGGCGGCCCAGAGCAGGCCGCCCAAGGCTCGCCTCTTGAGCGGCCTGGGCTGGCTCGAGCTCGGACATTCCCTGTTGTCCTTTTCTCTTGTCTCCACACTCTCTGCACTGGATCATTCGATTCCAGCCATGAATCTCTCTTTTGTCTCCCCTTTTCTTCTCTTTTTGTCTTTTTCTTTCTTGGTCTTTTGTTGGGCAGCCATTGATGATGGCTTGGGGGCCATTGTGGGAGAGGTTGGTGGGTCCCACACTTCAGCACTTGATGAAGGCTTTAAAGATGATGAGGTGCCTTTGATTGATGGTGGAGATGGAGCATTAAATGGGGGTATTGATGATGAATTAAGCTTGGTGGTTGGTGGAGCTTTGAATGGCTCCATTAATGGTAGGATGGCTGGAATTTCATATTTGAATGGGGCCTTGATTGTGGGAGGAATGGATGGCATGGATGAGATGGGAGGATGGGACATAGGTGAGGCTGTGCATCCCTTGAATGTGGGCCACATGGATGATGTGATTGATGGAGGTGATGGGACTAGGATGGACATTGATGGGCTGATCTCATGCTTGGATGGGATGGATGGCTCAGATGATACCTTTGACGGTTTGGATGCTCTTGATGAGGGCCGAGATGTGCGGTATACTTGCTTGGGTGGTCTTGATGTGGTCATTGATGATGTCCCCCTGATGATGGACGGTGTGGATGCCTCGATGATCCCTTTGATCGGCCAGGATGATGATTGGACTCATGATTTCCTGTTGGAGGGGGCCGCAGGTCCAGATCTGACCGTTGATTCTTCGATCGGGGTTGCCGGGACCCTTTTTTATGGTTCAGATGTATTCTTTGACGGTCAGATTAGCCAGGATGCCACGATGTGCGGTGTGATCTTCACTGATAGTCCTTTTGATGGGGAGCATTGTCCTTCTCTTGGTCATCGGTCCTTTGCACACTCCGTTCATGAGGTGGGCGAGTCTTCCCGTGCGGCTGAGGTTGTGACAGTTTCCGACAGTGATGCGACTATATAAGACATAGCCATTACTGGGGACAGGTCAGGGGTTGTCGAGTCTGCAGAGGTTCCAGCTTTTCCTTCTCCTTCGCCCGTTGACCTTCCGATCCTTGATGAGCCATTATTGACTTCTGGGCCTTTTGTGCTGGAGGGGGTATCAGTGAGGACTTGTCAGCTGTTTCCTCATCCTTCTTGCTCACCACGACTGCTTGCTTGGCTTGACAGTTTGTCAGCTTATGAGATTCGAGATTTAGAGTCCTATGGCTTCGGCAGTCTGATCCATATGGCCAGAGTTGATATTGACTTGAGGATGCTCGGAGCTGCCTTGATTGACTGGTTCCCTTCGTTGAACTTGTTTGCATTCAACGATATGGAGATGGGGCCTTCTTTGGAGGAGCTTGCACGCTTGACAGGTCTACCCTGAGATTATGCTCAGTATTTTTCGCCGAAGACTGCCACACCGCAGAACTGGTTCGAGATCTCCTATCTTGTTCGGCCTGCAGCCGGTGGCCAGGATGCTGTGGTGTTTTCCTTGGACTTACTGTATGATCTTTTTTCGGGTCCTCGGAGTGCGGCCGGTTCTACCTTTACTCGGAACGCACTGACGTTTTGCTTGATTGCTGAGGTGCTGTTCTCGGGATGGCGCAGGTCCCAGACCCCTCTGCTTTTTGAAGTGATGAGCCGAGCTATTCGACGGCAGGGGATTATTTCTCTCATCTTGGCCGAACTGTTCAATGGGCTGACTGACTGCGCCCTGGGCCGCACTCATGTCCTTCGCGGCTGCTGTGCCTTTCTTCAGGTATCTTTTCTACACCTTTTTCCTCTTGCTTTGTTAGGAATTGCTCTGCTCTAGCTGAACTTCTTTTCCTTTTTGTGATCAGGTCTGGCTATGGGAGCTTCTTTCGATGACTGTTCCTGTACCTTTTCCTGACACTCGTCGCCCAGACCTTATGCGACACATTATGGAGTTTCTTCCTCATACAGCTAGGATGAGCGAGCCCTTGTATCGCAGGATGTTTGCTGAACTTCGTGACTGGAACGTTCGTTGGGAGTCATCTTGGCTTTCACTTCCTCCAGTGCTTTGCGATGCACACCGCCTTCCTTTGATGTTGGTAGGCTTTCGATCTTACTTTTCTTACCATCCCATTCGGTTCCTGCGGCAGTTTGGTATGAGCAGGATGTTCCTCTTTTCGCTTTCACGGGTATCAGGTGTCGAGCACTTCCATCCAGATCCTCTGACTTTAGGACCCGGATTGATTGTTCTTGGGCGAGTTACTTGACTGCTGATTTGCTGGGTTTTGAGCTGCGGACTTTTCCGATGGCGACCTCCCCATATCAGTACTGGGTTGTTGAGCAGTCTTTATACCGACGTATCCCTTGTTGGCACTAGACTGCTGATGAGGATGAGCATGATATCCTTGGAGATGCTGGCTCTTCATCTGGTTCATATGAACCTTTTGAGGAGTGCCCATTCATTGATCCTTGCTTCCTTTTGGCCACTCATGGCCATGAGATTGTCTGATGAGGAGACAGCGATCCGTACACTTGAGCGCAATGAGGCGCATTACCTGCGTATGGAGGTGAGCAGGTTGAGAGCAAGACTATCTTTTTATGAGTCAGAAGACTTACCTGATGTGGCCGAGGAGGAGGGTAGAGATTGACTGTGTTGGCCACCTGCACATTCTTTTTTGCATATATGATTGATGATGATGAAATTTTTTTTTGTATTTTTTTGAAAAAGATGATATGATATGTGTAAAAGAAAGATGATGTGTTTAATTGAAAAGAAAACTGTTTGAAAATCTACTGTGCCATGAGTTGTCTTGTGAGTGTGTCTGGATTTTGTGTCAGGATATAGGAATCAGAACTGGGGCTCGATCAATGATTTGACCGATGTCTCGAGATTTGACTTGCTTGATCCTTTGGTTCCCTAGAGATGTAGGCAATGGAAACTCTTGCTTCCTGAGATTGTCAGAGTTTGTAGAGCTCTTCGCTCCTGACTGCACTTCTTCTTGTTCTTGAACTGCTCGAACCGATCTGGATTGTCTGACTTCTTGGTCCCTGCACTTTTATTTTTTTTATTTTTTTCTTTTTTTTATTCGAGCCATTTTTGCCTGCAGCGCTCTTTCAAGTTTTCACCACAG
Organism: Liriodendron chinense; assembly: GCA_003013855.2. Lineage (NCBI taxonomy): Eukaryota > Viridiplantae > Streptophyta > Magnoliopsida > Magnoliales > Magnoliaceae > Liriodendron > Liriodendron chinense. The sequence goes on along the minus strand of PVNU02003798.1, from coordinate 318,638 downwards.
CCGGCCTTTTTCCCGTCATTTTTGCCCGTGGCGCCCTTTCGGGTTTTTACCACGTCCCGGGTGTTTGATCTTGCCTGCCCCTTGGCAGCTATGCTGTTTTTACCCTTGGCGCCCTTTCAGGTTTTCACCAAGTCCGCTGTATGCCCACTGTTTTTACTCGGAGCGCCCTTTCGGGTTTTCACTCCGCCCTCTTTGTTTAGGCACACATTTTCTTTTTCTCTTTTTTTTTTTCTTTTTCTTTTTCTTTTTCTGCATCCTTGGATAATTGCGGTGGCTAGAGGTCAGGGAATCCGTCGTTGCCGGCCGACGGCAGTCTTTCAGCCCTTATCCTGAGTTACGATAATAGAGCTGTCGGTCTTTGCTAAAGACCCTTCTGAGGTGGATGGATGGATGGATGTGTTTCTTCTTGGACTGATTTTTTTTCTCTTAGGTGCCTTGCTTTGGCTTCCCTTTTTCTTTCTCTTTTCTTCTTTTTTTTTCTTTTATATTCTTTTTCTCTTCTTTTTTTTGTCTTTTCCTTTTAAATCCCTTTTTTTTGTATTTTTCTCTTTTTGAATCCCCTTATTTGAAACACTTGTTGGTGGACGGAAATGATTTCTCAGAGATCTTAGCTTCGACCTCTTGACTTCAGCTCTATTAAAGTAACCTTGATAAGGTCAGAATGACTTACCCGTGAAAGATCTTCACGTTGTCGGCGGTGGTTGGCTCAGGAAGATCCACCCCTCTCATGCTGGTGAGTCTGAGGGCGCCTCCGGGAAGTACTTCTCTGATGATTAGTGGCCCGTCCCACGAGGGTTTGAACTTTCCTCTGGGATCCGGGAGGTGCGACGGTAGAATCTTCTTCATGACCATGTCGCCTACCTTGAAACTTCTTTTTCGGACTCTCTTGTTGTAAGCCCGAGCGATCCTTTTCTGATAACACTGAGAATGACTTAGTGCACGCATGCGCTTTTCATCTGCTAGCTGCAACTGATCGAATCTGGCCCGTTGCCATTCTCTTTCTTCAACTCTGCTTTCTAGTAACACCCGTAGTGATGGTATTTCCACCTCGACTGGTAGAACTGCTTCCATTCCATAAGTAAGCTCGAAAGGAGTAACGCCCGTAGCAGACCGTACAGACGTTTGATAGGCCCAAAGTGCATATGGGAGCATATCTGACCAATCTCGATAGGTCACGACCATCTTCTCAAGTATCCTGACGATTGTCTTGTTTGCGGCTTCTACCCCACCGTTCATCTAGGGACGGTAGGGGCTTGATCGATGACGTTGGATCTTGAACTTGCTGAGGAAGTCATCCATCTTCTTGTTGACGAACGGGGTCCCATTATCTGTGATGATGGCATTGGGGATTCCATACCGGCATATGATGTTGTTCTTCATGAATTTGATCACCTGAGATGCTGCAATTGTGGTGTAGGAGGCTGCCTCTACCCACTTGGTGAAGTAGTCGACTGCCACAAGTATGTACTCATGACCATTTGATGCTTTGGGATTGATCTTGCCGATGATGTCGAGTCCCCACATGGAGAAGGGCCAGGGGGTGGTCAGGTTGTATAATTCTGATAATGGGGCATGGATTTGATTCGCATACTCCTGACACTTGAAGCATTTTCTGACGTGCTGGCAACAGTCTGTCTCCATGGTGAGCCAATAGTAGCCGAGTCGCAGAATCTTCTTTGCCATCATATGCCCGTTCATGTATGGGCCACAGATTCCTTCGTGTATTTCTTCCATGATCTTTGCAGCTTCTGTTTCATCGACGCATCGAAGGAGGATGTGATTATAGGATCGCTTGTAAAGAACTTCGCCACTGATGGTGAACTGGCCGGTCAAACGCTGAATGGTTCGACGATCTGTTGCTGTTGCTGATTCTGGATACTCCTGGGTTTCGAGATATTGCTTGATGTCGGCATACCAGGGTTTGTCAGGGACAGCTTCGGCTTCTTGTATTTGCAGGCAAAAGGCAGGTTCATCTTGAACTTCGACTGTGAGCTCCCATTCTGAAGCTCCTTTCGGGATCTCGAGCATTGATGCGAGTGTGGCGAGAGCATCTGCAAACTGGTTCTTGGCTCTGGGCATGTATGAGAAGGTGATTTCCTTGAATTCTTCGATCAGATTGTCAAGATACACATGATATGGTATCAGCTTCTCGTCCTTGGTTTTCCATTCGCCATTGGTCTGATTGATGATAAGCTGTGAGTCTCCAAATACTCGCAGCTTCTTGACGCCCAAGATTATGGCTTCCCTTAAGCCAGCGATGCATGCTTCGTACTCTGCAATGTTGTTGGTGCACTCGAATGCTATGCGCCTTGAGATAGGAATAGGGACATCGTCTGGAGAGTAGAGGATTGCTCCAATACTGCTCCCTTTAGAATTTGCTGCGCCGTCGAAGAATAACGTCCACTCACCTTTCTTCTTTTCTTCACTTTCGACAAGCAAGAGATCTTCATCAGGAAAGAACGTCTTGAGCGGCTGATAGTCCAGGAGAGAGTGAGCCGCAAGATGATCGGCGAGGGCCTGCCCCTTGATTGCCTTTTGAGTGACATAGGTGATGTCGAACTCAGACAAGAGTAGCTGCCATTTAGTTATTCTCTCAGTGAGTGCCGGTTTCTCGAACAGGTACTTGAGCGGATCCATGCGAGCGAGGAGGAAAATAGGGAATGCAATCATGTATTGACGGAGTCGTTGAGTTGCCCAGACTAGGGCGAGGCAAGTCTTCTCGGTCGGGGAATACCTGGTCTCGTAGTCGGTGAACTTTCGGCTCAAATAGTATATTGCTTGTTCCTTCTTCCCGGTCTCGTCGTGCTGGCCGAGGACACAGCCAATGGCTTCTGCTGCTACCGAGATGTATACCAATAAGGGTCGTCCGGGGGCGGGCGGCACTAGGACTGGAGGATTCATGAGATATCTCTTGATGCGATTGAAGGCAACTTGGCAATCATCATTCCATTCTTTTGGAACATTCTTCCGGAGGAGCTTGAAAATGGGTTCACAAATAGGTGTGAGCTGTGCGATGAAGCGACTGATGTATTGAATTCTGCCGAGGAAGCCACGAATTTCTTTCTCTGTTCTAGGAGGGGGCATCTCGATGATTGCTCTGGTTTTGGTCTCGTCGACCCTGATGCTATCCTCGCTCACCATAAAGCCGAGGAGTTTGCCTCCCATTGCACCGAAGACACATTTCTGAGGGTTGAGACGGAGCTTGTACTTTTCTAATCTGTTGAATAATTTCTTCAAATCTTCAAAGTGTCCTTCAATTGTGCGAGATTTGATGATCATGTCGTCCACATATACTTCAAGTTCTTTGTTCATCATGTCGTGGAATAATGATGTCATTGCTCGCTGATATGTTGCTCCTGCGTTCTTCAGACCGAACGGCATTACCCTGTAACAGAAGGTTCCCCAGGGAGTGATGAACGATGTCTTCTCACGATCTTCAACGGCCATCTTGATCTGATTGTAACCTGAGAACCCGTCCATGAATGAGAAGATCTTGTATACAGCAGTGTTGTCGACCAGAGTGTCGATATGTGGCAAAGGGAAGTCATCTTTAGGACTGGCTTTGTTGAGATCTCGGAAGTCGATGCACATTCGAACCTTGCCGTCCTTCTTTGGTACTGGTTCGATGTTGGCGAGCCATTCAGGGTAGTTGGAGACTACCAAGAATCCCGCATTGTATTGCTTGATGACTTCATCTCGGACTTTCAGAGCCCATTCTGGCTTCATTCTTCGAAGTTTCTGCTTCACTGGCTTCATATCTGCCTTGGTTGGCAGATGATGTACAACGAGCTCTTCATCGAGCCCCGGCATGTCTTCATATGAGAATGCGAAGTTGGACAATCTTGGAGCTAGGAACCCTATCATTTTCTGTTTCATCTCAGGTGGCAACGATTTTCCGATGCGTACTTCCCTAGGGATCTCAGGTGTCCCCAAGTTTACAATCTCAAAATCATCGGCTACAACATTGGCTTTAGATTCGAACTTTTTGAGGAGATCCTCTAGTTCGGGAGCTGGATCATCATCTTCCTTATCCCGAGCTTCGTCCAGACCCATGAGCTCGAAGTCTAATTCGATGTCGAAATCATATGATTCGACTTCAAACTCATGCGACTCTTTAGACGAACTTGGCACGCTACTGAATGCAGGAAAAGAAATGTTTTTTGGTTTTTGAGATTTTTCTGAAATTGAAATGCTAAATGTTTTTGGCTTTTGAAAGTTTTTTTTTATTTTTTTGGCTTTTTGAAATTCATGGGACTTTGAACAAGCAGGCATTGCAGACCATGATTGAGCCCAACTTGTTACAAAGTTCCGGTCGCTGCTTAAACAGGCATTTTTTTTTTTGGAAGCTGGAGCCCTCAGATGGCTCTCTGGCTGATTCAAAAGTTAGGGGAACGGATGACCATTTAGGACCCCACACTTCCTCCCCTGAAGAGGTGGGGGTTGATGATTTGGGCGAAGAATCATGGTCTGGCCCAATGACCATGATTTCTCGCTGGTTGGGTTCGAGATCTGAGTCGTATTCAGTCCCTCTCGGATCGCTTACCTCGCACTGCAATTCATTTGGTTCCACAGTGAGACACATGTTTAGAATCTGGACATCAGACCAATCTAGGGCTGGCCACTTCCCTTTCTTGGTCCAATGGATGGGCTGCTTCTGCCCCTGGCTGATGATTGATGAAGTTGACTTTGCAGAGATGGGCAAGTCGTGCCCCTTGCTAATTGGTGCTGAGATGGGCAAGTTGTGCCCCTTGCTGATTGATGCTGAGATGGGCAAGTTGTGCCCCTGGTTGATTGAAGTGGGCAGGTTGTGCCCCTGGTTGAGAGAAGTGGGCAAGTTGTGCCCCTGGTTGGGAGCAGGTGTCAGAGTAACCTGGTCCTGAAACTGCTGTATTTGACTTCCTTCTTCGTCTTCATCATTTCCTTCTTCTTCTGGAGGCTTAGATGGTTCGAGAATCTGATCCCATCGAATGGGGGGCCACATGGCCCAAACTAGGCTCATCGGGAGGCCTTTGTGTAGTGCAGTCGGTTGATTCCCTCCTGGATCTTTGTAAGGTTCTCGTGGCTTGACGAATTGGATGGGCGAGCACCGAAATTTCTTCCTTCCTTTGTCCATGAAGATTGACCTGTATCCGAGTCCCCATTTGCGTTGGTTATATATCAGCGGTACCTTTCTGGACTTGAAGTGATTCTTCATTCGGTATTTGAGGCTCAGACACTCTGCCGGTGAAAAGACACGGTCCACCCTTATCGGTTCCGGATTGGCGATAGAGTTCACAGTCTCGAATTCGAAACTATGAAACGGGATGTCTTCCTCAGAGTGCTGGATATCGATGACCGGGATGTCTGGTTCAGTGGCAGCAGCATTGGAAGGAATGATGAGCTCCTTCTCTGCATGGATAGAGATCACTTGATTTCCACAGATGTACTTCACTCGTTGATGCAGGGTTGATGGCATAGCTCCAACCTTGTGCAGCCAAGGTCGTCCGAGCAGCATGTTGAAAGAGGCTGATATATCCAGGATTTGGAATGTGATGGTGGAGACTTTCGGACCTATCTGTACCTCTATGTCGACCTCCCCTTCCACTGATCGGCGGATGTTGTCGAATGCTCTGACGCATATGGTGCTGGGTCGGAATGAAGAAGGACTGATTCCCAGACGTTCTGCAGTCTTGAGTGGGCAGACATTTAAGCTTGAGCCATTATCGATAAGGACCAGCGGAACACAGAGGTCTTTGTATCGTAAGGCTATGTTGAGGGATCACCCGTGATCACGTCCTTCTGGTGGCAACTTGTTATCTGTGAAGGTGATGGCGTGCGGAGCCAGGAGTTGTCCAATCATCAATGCTATCATCTCTGGTGTCGTATCAGAGGAGACGTGAGCATCGTTCAAGGTTTTGGCAAACATTTCTCGGTGTATGCGAGATGTGCAGAGTAGCTCCCATACTGAGATTTGAGCAGGGATTGACTTGAGCTGAGTTGCTACATCGTATGCGGCTTCATTTTTGTTGCCGAGGCCTGAGAGAGTGCCTTTGGGATCTCCTCTGTTCTGATTATCTTTTCGGATGCAACGCCCATTGGGATTCATGTTCCCCACTTCCGCACATTCTGGATAGTGCCATGGAACTTCTTTGTAGTTTTCCTCCCTTTTGCCTTCTAGGACCACCGGTTCTTGCAACGGTGCTCGTGTGGGTACCAGATCTTCCTCGTATAGAGCTTTTGCCTTGAGAACTACATTGTTGCCTGTGCTGAAGGAGTAATATCGAGGCTTGTCTTCATAAATCACATAAGGTCGTGGTCCTGGCTTAACTGTTCCTGGAGCAGGAGGCTCCCATGGAATGAATACTGGTCCTCTTGACATGGCAGGGGGTTTCTCTGTTCGTCCCAGCTGCTTGTAGAGTGATTGACACGCCTCCGGGATTTGCCCCTTGCAATATGGCCTGGCTCAACTGGAGGAGCTCCTTCCAAGACAATGGGCTCTTGCTGCTGATGAGTATAATCCTTCCCTCGTGGATTGGATTGTTCTTATGCTGAGATTGCCCCTTGCAAGACGACAGGTTCGTATGTGGGCTCGATGTATGACTGTGCTCCTTCTAGGACGACTGGTTCCCAACATGAGGGGCCGTAAGATGCCCCTTGCACAACTGGCACATCGTATGGAAGTGCTCCTTCGAGTACTACTGGCTCGAGGACTGGAGGAGGAAGGGGACTTGCCCCTTGCATGATCGGAGGAGGACTTGTCGGCCCATAAGTGTAAGCATGAATGGATTGGATAGGGGAGAAGAAGCAATCGAGATGGTCCCCTTCTTCTATACTATTGACTGCAGGGCCACGAGACGAACTGGGGTCCGTCGGATGTTGAGGCAGAGGATTCTGAAGGATGTTGGTGGAAGCTGCTGGAGAAGTTCCAGGGACTGAGATGACGATCTTGCAGTCATCAATTAGGGTCTTGTATAGCATTCTTCAAAGTATAGCATCGATCAGTGGCGTGGCCACGCCCTTGATGGTAGGCACAATACTCATTTTCTCGGTAATTCGGTGGCAGAGGATGAGGAGGGGGCCTAGGTGCCATTAGAGTAAGTAATTGCTTCTGCACCAGAGTAGCCATGACTTAACTGAGTGGTTGAGAGAGGGGAGTAAATTTCCTGGACTCCCTGTAGTTTTGCCTATTTTGATATGAGTATTGACCTGTTTCCTCTGAACTGCTGTTGTTGTCGAGGTGGTTGTGGCTGAGGATTCGGTTGTGGCTGATACCGTTGAGGCTGATGCTGAACTTGATTCTGCTGATACTGTTGACGTCCCTGTGGGGGAGCATGTTGATTTCCTTGAGCAGTGGTGTTGATGTTGTTTACCTCTGTTGGGCTGGGAGGAGAACCACTGCGGTTTCCATTCCCGTGCCCGATAGGTCTTCCTTCCACTCTGTTCCTTTTAATTGGAGTGGCTTGATGAGGCCATGGGGAGATTGTCCCGGCACGGATTCCTGCTTCGACTTGCTCTCCAGCACGGATCAATTGTGAGAAATTCGCATATGGATGCGAGATGAGATACCCGGATATGCCTGGATATGTTGAATGAACAATCATGGAGATTTATTCTTCGTCGTCGATAGGTGTTCGCATTCTGGCTGCCATAGCTCGCCAACGTCCCACATAAGCTGATAGTGTCTCATCACTCTTTTGCCTGAGAGCTGCGAGGTCAGCTCTTCTGGGTGCCATGTTGAGGTTGTACGCGAATCTGTCGACGAAAGCCTGGGAAAGCTGTTCCCATGTCCTGATGCGGTGGCAATCCAATGAAGTGTACCAATCTAGGGCATCGCCCTTCAGAGATTTTTGGAACAAGCGAATAAGGGCCCCTTCATTTCCTGAGATTGCACTCAATTCTCCACAGAAGGCCTTGAGATGTGCTGTAGGACAACCGCTGCCGTCGTATCATTTGAATTTTGGAACCTCAAAGTTTTGAGGTACTTGAGCATCTGGGAAAGGACACAAGTCTCTGAACTTGGTCGAAGGTGGATCGATTCCTTGTTGTCACTGAAGCTGATTTTGCAAGATCTGGAACTGCTCCCGCAACTCGTCCAGTCCTGAGTGATCTGTTCGAGCGACTGGTGCCTCTTGGAGTAAGGCACGTTCTTCTTCGGCGTAGTGGTCGATGTCTTCGACCCTATGGGCTTGTTGAAAAGCAACCGCGGGTTGCTGAAATTGATTTGATGACTGAACTGGATTCTGATGAACTGGTGCTTGAAAGGATTGTAACTGAACTGGAGATTGTACTGAAGGTTGAACTGGAACTTGCTGGAAATTAACTGGAGATTGCTGAACTGAAGATTGCTGAAAATTAATTGGAATCCCATCGGCGGGGATGTGCTGGAATTGAAAAGTGCTCCTGTTTGCAGGAGGCTGAGATGCTGGGAAGTGACCCCCTTGTTGGGTATTCGCCACTGTCCGCTGATTGATGTGGGCTTGACACTGACCCCCATTGTGGGCATTCGCCAGTGTTGTCCCTGTTACGGGAAATTGAATTGAAATCCCATCGGCGGGGATGTGCTGAAATTGAAAAGGTGTCCCATCGACGGGGACATGCTGAGATCTACTGAGATTGTTGTTTGCAAGATTGACTGGATGTTCCTGCAACGGAAGTGCTCTGAGATGGCCTTGTCGTTGCAGGAAGATATTGAGAAGGATGCCCCATAGCGAAGGGCTGAGATGGCTGCTGTCGGTAGTCTTGGACAGACTTCGATGGTTGTGCTTGATTTGAACTGGAGGCCGGAAAGACCCGGCATGGTTGCTGAGACTGCTGAACTGGGCCAACTTGATTGTTGGCTACTACGGTGGCTTGTGCTTGCATGAATTGCAAGAGCATTTCTTGCATTGCTCTCACTCCTTGTGCCAATTCTTGTCTGATTGGCGTATTATCAATGGGCTGTTGCGCTGGAGGTTGCGCTTCGGTCATCTCAAGAGCGGGGAGGAGATGAATTTCTTCTTCGTGGTCGGACATGGATTGTTGAGCCCGAGTGCGGATTATGCTGCGGAAGGGAAGTTGTCTCCGCGTACGTTGAGCCCGAGGAGGCGCAATGGTGAGGACTATACTCTACTCTTTTTCGGTTTTGGTATTTTCTATTTTTTTTTTTTTTTGGTTTTGGGATCTTCTATTTTTTTTTTTGTTTTGGGTAGAATGCTATGCAGATGAGATTGTATGAGGATTAATGACTTTCAAGTACGGGAAGGATTCTGTTTTCAAGTCGGATCACGACTAGTGGGACTAACTTATCCCCAGCAGAGTCGCCATTCTGTGGACCCTCGCCGATTTTCCGCGCTCCCACACGACGTTCTTCTCCCTTCCCCTTTCCTTTCGGAAAAGAAGGAGATGAGGATGCGTGAGTGCGAAATCGCCGTTTGTGCCACTGGCTTGCCTCGTTCTCGAGGGCTTCGTTTGGTTGTCGTGTTAAGCTGGATATGTTTAAGTGAGTTTATATAAGACCAGAGTCGCCACTAGCCAATTACTTCGAATCTACAGTCGGCTAGACCCCGTAGAAACGTTAGAGAAGGGGATCCGAAGATTCCTTCCTCTAAAATGACTCCTATTGATCTGCGGTCAGAGATTCAAGGTAAGGGATCACGGTTACAGGGTGGGAAGAGGTTAAGCACCCCACACACTGCCCGTACCGAAGTACGGTCTCTACTTCACAGAATCGATCGAATACTTGAAAGTCTAGTTTAATCCTCGTATATTCTCATGAATGACATGATGCATGAATGCGGGTCTGAACAGTAAGAGTTTCTGATGGGCAGGTTCCAACAACGGGCAAGCCCAGAGCGTACGCTCGAACTGACAGGTGCTTTATGCGAGATAATGCATGCTGTGTGCTTGAATATTCAAAGTGCTTATAGTGATATGTACGTGAATGCAGGTCTGAACAGTAAGAGTTTCTGATGGGCAGGTTCCAACAACGGGCAAGCCCAGAGCATACGCTCGAACTGACAGGTGCTTAATTTAAGACATATGCGGTGTGCTTGAATAATCAAGGTGCTTGTAGTGAAGCAGGGGGGTTGGAAGAAAAGTAAATGTTGCACTTATGCTAGATGCAAATGAGATGATGCTGGAAAAGAGTAGCTGGATGGACGGAGGTATCGCAAGGATTGGCTTCGAGTGGCTGGATCAAGACTTGGGTGACTTGAGAGGCTTGGACCAGTGGTCAGGCTGGGCTGGACCAGGGTTAGGCTCTCCTCACTCGGGCTCTCCTTGGTGGAAAAATGGACTAAAGGGGACTCGGATCGCACTCGGGCTGAATGGGCTTCGAATGGATGTTGAAATGAGAAGGGGAGGGGGGTATTTATAGCAGCGAGCAGTGGCAGAGCTCGTAATTTATTTTAGGGCGGCCTGCTATGGGCCGCCCGTACGGCCGTTTCATGGGATTCAGCGGCGGTTTGGGCGGCCTGCTGTGGGCCGCCCGTACGGCCGTTCCTCGATTTCCAGCGAGGTACGGTCGCTCCCTCGGGGCTGCTGTTTGACTCGCTGGGTTGACTCAGCGAGTTGACTCGATGATTTGACTCGATGGGTTGACTCGGTGTTTTGACTCGACGGGTTGACTCAGCGGGTTGACTCGGCGGGTTGACTCAGTGAGTTTGACCTTTTTTTTGAGATTTTTTGACTGGCTTTTCTTATGGGGGGTTTTTCAGGCTGATGTTTAGGACTGGGTTGACTGGGTTCAGGCTTGAACTGGGCTATGGAATGGGGCTTACAAGGGTGAGTTTGGCTGAGTTTGGACTTGGGATTTGGGGGTATGGTCCTCCATTCAACCAGCTATCTCCACCAACAGTGTAGCCGAAGGTGGGGTGTCTACATAGGGCTAAGAGGTGAAGCTTGTAGTGAATCTAAGATGTTTCAATTTGTTTGATTTGGTTTCAAGTTGGATTATTAGTGAAGAACAATGGTTAGAAGTTTGAATAAAGTTCTAAGTAGTTTTTCTTAATCTTATGATGGCTCATGGATGTTTAGAAGAATTGCTTGAGTTCGTTTGAGTTATTCTAGACCTGTATGTTCCGAGGAATTGGATTCAATACGCTCTACACTTACGATCCTCATGTGGGAACTTCATACCAAAAGTTCTATTTTTCTGAAATTTCTGGATTATGTGAGATTGTGTATGTGATTTGAATCAAGTTCAAATCATGATCTAGTTATACCTTGTGACAGGACTTAATGATGATTATGATTGTGATCTTAACCTATTGGAGTCAGGATTGACCTATGCAATTGAGTGTGCTCAAGTCCTAGATTGAATTGAGAAAATCATGTACATGAGTCACACATATGGCAGATTGTTTGTTTTAACTGCTCTATCATCCGGCTAGATAGGACTTAATTTCGATTCTAGTTGAGAAAGTGAGAAACCACAGCGAATTAAGCATCAAGGATTGCTACAAGTGGATCCTTAAATCCCTAGTGCTTTTTATTAATTGATTACCTTCAGTTTAGTTCAAAAATTACTATCTTCACCAAATTACTAAATCCTGTTTAGTTAGTTCTTAAGTAGAAACCATTAGAAGTATTTTGTGAATTCCTATACAAGTCCCTGTGGATCGACTTCAGTCTTACCGAGATTATTACTACATCGCAACCCTACACTTGGGGAAGCGAACAGTCTGCCCATGCGTCGGGCGACCAGTCGTCAAGGGGCCACGACCGGTCGTCAGAGGCCCCAAACAGTCCAACAAGTTGGGTTTTTTTTATATTTAAATTCGACCGGTCTGGGGACCAGTTGTCAGATCTCACAACTAGTCGACGATGGCCCTAGACAGTCTAGTGAGCTCCAAATTCGATCAATCAGAGGACCAGTCATGACCGATGCTCAAAGTAGATGACCAGTCATCAAACCCTGCAAATTTGTGTTTTTGTTGAACCTTGGCTCCTTCTTTTGGGCCTTTATTTAATCCTTTATTTGGATCATCTTCACCATGTAGAGCTCAGCAACCTCCTTTACATCACATGCTCCACCACCTCAACAAAAGAGTCCTCCAATTTGTGGTTAAGATCACCTAACCTTTTTTGTATGAATTATTTATAGTAGGGGCCAATAAATGGAACGATCCACATTTATTGCCATGTTACTTCAATTACATAAACCAGAACTAACATATGCACTTAAAGATAAACAAGTTAACCTAGATAGTTTGCTTGGTTTTAGCAAGGGAGCGTTTGGCAAATCTACTGATAAGAGCTTATTTGCTTATTCTAAAAAAATACGCTCTTATTATGAAAATAGACAGTTTGGTAAAGCTTTCATTTTAGAGCATATTTTTTAAAAAATTAGCAAAAAAACTCATAAATAATAAGTGATAGGGAGGTCGCTTTTTCTTTAAGAGTTTATTTAGCTTAAGCTAGTAGACAGTTTTAATTAATTTTTAGACAAGTTTGTCCTTAAACTTTTTTAAGTAATTGCCATCTTGCCCTTCTCTCTTTAGAATATCTCTAAGGTGGGCCCACATAATACATGGTCACATCAAAGGTGGGCCCCACATGATGAATGCCCACATCAAAGGTGCATGGGACCTACATGATGGATGGGGGACATTGAAGGTAGGATCACATGATGGAAGGTTGACATCAAAGGTAGGCCCACATGATGAGCAACCCATATTGAAGGTTGGGCCCCACATAATTGACAGTGAACACCAAAGGTGGGTCCCACGTGATGGATGACTCACATCAAAATGTGGCCCCGCATGATGGATGGACTATCCACATCAAGTGGGCCCCATATGATGGACGGTTCATAGCAAAGGTGGGACCCACATGATGGATGGTGGACATTGAATGTGGGACCACATGATGGAAGATTGACATTAAATGTGGGACCACATGATGGATGGTGGACATTGAATGTGGGACCACATGATGGAAGATTGACATTAAATGTGGGACCACATGATAGATGGTGGACATTGAATGTGGGACCACATGATGGAAGATTGACATTAAATGTGGGACCACATGATGAATGACCCATATTGAAGGTTGGGCCCCACATGATGGATGGTCCACAGCAAAGGTGGGACTTACATGATGGATGGTGGACATCAAAGGTGGGTCCCACATGATGGACTATCCAAATTAAGTGGGGCCCACATGATAGATGGTCCACAACAAAGGTGGGACCCACATGATGGATGGTCCACATCAAAGGTAAGATCCAAGCGATGGACAATGGATATTGAATGTGGGACCACATGATGGAAGGTTAACATTAAAGGTGGGCCTACATGATGAATGACCCATATTGAAGGTTGGACCCCACATGATGGATAGTCCATAGCCATACATGACGAATGGTAGACATCAAATGGGTCTCACATGATAGACTACCTACTTGATGCGGGCCCCACATGATAGATGGCCCACATTAAAGTGTGGCCCAACATGACGGAACATGCACATCAAGTAGGTCCCATTTAAATGGTAGTCCACGTCAAAGGTGGGATCCACATGATGGAAGGCCCCCACATGATGGATGATGGTCATTGAAGGTGGGCTCCCACATGATGGTCAATTCATATCAAAGATGGGCTCACATGATGAACGGCCCATAATGAAGGTGGGGCCCACACAAAGAATGGTCCACATCAAGGTGGGCCCACATAATGATCAGAGTGGGCTTCACATGATGAATGACTCACATAAAAGTGTGGGCCCTCATAATGGACGATTGACATCAAGTGGGCCCCACCTAATGGACGGTCCACATCCAAGGTCTCTCATGATGGATGACCCGTATCTAAAGTGGGCCATATGATAGATGATCCATATAGAAGGTGCACTTCACACGATGAATGGTATATCAAAATTGGGCCCCACATGATGGACAATACACTTCAAAGGTAGGGCCCACACTATGGACACATCAAATGTGGAGTCCACGTGATGGTGATGGGTAGTGGACATTGAGGCGCCCCACATAAAGGACAATTAGCATTGATGTTGGGCCCCACATGATGGACGGTCCACCCAAACGACCATTTGGATTGCTCTTAAATTTAAGTTGATGTAATATGTAAAAATGACATTAACTACCCTTAAAAAAGCTCTTATTTAAAAGTTTTAACAAACCTGCTCATTTTAAATAAGAGTAGTTTTTTTATGGAGATTTTACCAAACAGACTTATTTAAAACAAGAGCTAGAATAAAAAGAGCTTATTAAAGTAGCTCTTATTCGAAAATCTCTTATTGAATTAGAGTAGAGATGCCTAACACCCCCTAGCTAAGTCATTGTAGTAATTAATGTTGTAAACCCTAGATTGAATGTGGACTTGTATTTATGGGTGGCCTAGTCCGGACTAGTCCATTTATCGGTCCAACCGGTCGGCCAATGAGAGTATCTAGAAAGCTTCCTGTGGAAGTATCATTTTCAATAAGGGTATAAATGGCCCACTGAGGCTTGTATATCCATGAGCCTTTTGATAACAATTTCAGGTGAAGTTATTTCACACGTAGAATAACTTTCCCGCAATCATCTTTTTAAAAATAATAGCCTAGAAATAATATTGTCTGGATCTAAATAGTCTAGAAAGATATTAAGCTTGTTTCTAAATTAATTATGTGATAAAAAGTGTCCAATTTATCAATCAAGATCTTGCATTTCATGAGACAATCCACTGGTTGCTCATGACCGCTAGCAATTATTTTGATTGAATGATTCTAACCATTGATCAATAGTCACTAAATGGATGGTTCAATTGATTTTTGACAAATGGTCAAATCATGGATCTTGACCATCTATTACGTGGGTTCCATCTCTACTTCATCCTGTGTCTCAAAAATTACTTCGATTTTTATGACGTTCGTATATATATATATATATATTAGGGCTGAAAGTTGGGCGGGTTCAACCCGACCAACCCGTGACCGACCCGACATTGGGTTGGGGTTGGGCAAGAAGTATCGAACCCGATCTTGAGCTTGGGCTATGAAAACATCAACCCGATGAAGTTTGGTTCGGGCTTGGGTTGAGCTCTCGGGTTGCCCGACCCAACCCGAACCCGATCTATATACAAGTTACTTATACTTTTATTATACTTTAGTGAAGTAAACATATAATGTTTACTTGTATTTTAACTTATTTGTTTAGGAAAAGTGAAGTTCTTTACATAAATAAGTACATATATAATTAATAAAGCCATAGGTACAAAAAATAAGGCGTGTATTGAAACATAATAGACTAATGTAACAGTGAAAATATTAGCATGTATCAACCCGACCAACCCGATCAACCCGACTGAGCCCGCTTGGGTTGGGCCTGGGTTGAGAATTCCCAACCCGAGGTTGGGTTGGGTTGGGTTAGGGTTGAGGTATAGGAACCTTGGGTTGGGTTAGGGTTCAGCACCAACCCGACCCAACCCAACCCAACCCGCCCGACTTTCAGCCCTAATATATATATATATATATATATATATATATATATATAAATGGCCAACAAAATGGATAGTCCAAATCACTTATGACGAAAAATATAATCATGGTCAAGAATCACTTATATCTCATAATCAGAGCCATCTGATTAGTGGCCAACATAATGGACAGTCTAGATCTCCTTTTATTTAAAAACAAATTGACATTGTGAGTGACTCAGTTTGAGTCATGCCAAGTCGTGTTGAGTCGACCGAGTAGACAACCCGACTTAATGAGTCAGCGCAAGTCTGAACTGAGTCGAGATCACCAAAGAGTTTCATGTTGACTTGGGGGGATTTATTGCTGAGTCGAGTTGACTCAGTGATTTCGAGTCAAGTTACTGAGTTTTAGAGCTATCGTTAACCATCAATCTTGTCGACCCCACTTCTAATTCCTTTGTTCCTCTCAAGAATCATTTTAATATGATGATCTTTTGTCATCTGACTAATGGCCAGCAACATGAATGGCCGAATAATTTATGACAAAAAACCATCTAATTTTCATTGATCTATATTGCCCCTATTGTGGGACCCTCCCCATGTTCCATGCAAGAATTGCTTTGATCTAATGATCCTAGCAATCTGATCCCTGGCCATATAAAATGGATGGTCCAGATCATTTTGTATAAGTATCTGATCATGCTTCTAGATCCTTCATCATTGGGACACACCTTTTATTCACATTTCGTTTAAAAAATTACTTGGATCCTACAATCCTATCCATGATTGCCAGAAAAATATGTATTGCCAATCTTCATGACATTATATTTTATCTATAGACTAGACCATCTTTTGAGCTCATCCACGATTATGGTCAAAGGTGGGGCCTTACATGGTCTTGGATTATCAATCATGTGGGCCCAGTTGTGTGTGTGTGTGTGTGTGTGTGTGTGAGAGAGAGAGAGAGAGAGAGAGAGAGAGCATCTTTTGAACCTATCCATGATCATGGTGCCTAACAACATAGAGAGAGAGAGAGAGAGAGAGAGAGAGAGAGAGACTAGGAGTATCAATCATGTGGGCCTAGCAATTATTGGACTAACAACAGAGAGAGAGAGAGAGACTAGGACTATCAATCATGTGGGCCTAGCAATTATTAGACTAACAACAGAGAGAGAGAGAGAGAGAGAGAGAGAGAGAGAGAGAGTCCACAATTGGGGACCCCATCAATTGTGGGACCCATCAAAACCCACGGCAAGGATCACCAAAGCATGGATCCCACGCCCCGAATCGTGCCTATCTGCAACCTTACACAAGCTGTATTTGTCCTTCACTGTTAGGCACACCAGGAATCTAAATCTCACATACACGTGACAAATGTATGATATTTGGGATCCAGATATGGAATCAGGATCGGCAGTTGTGCCACCGATATGACCCAAACACAAGATAAGGACGTGGTGACGACAATGGACTTTTGATAAGGATGGTTCTCCATTCTGTCTGGTACATTCCCTCTCTACCAATCATGCAAGAGGGACCACAGGATCATGTGCACCAGCAAATACACAGTTGGCTCACGAAACTCGATGCTGCACCATTGATCGGACCAACCCATTATAGATCGACGTTGCAAAAGAAAATGACCCAAATTCGAAAATCTTGTCCCTTCTACCAAGGGCGCGGATTGGGTACTACCCCACCAGTACCTAACTAGAGACGGACGGTACTAGCACGGGCTCTGTGGGGCCCACCATGATGTATGTGTTTTTATCTTGCCGTGCATTGATTTTGAAAGATCATTTTAGGGCATGAACCCCAAAAGGAGGCTGATCGAAGGCAAACACCACATATGTTTTGATTTCTTTCTAACCATTGATATGAAGGGTCTAAGCCTGGATGGTTCATGGACCGGAAATCTCATGGTCGAAAATGATATAACCCTTAGCTAGGTGGCAAAGAAATAGATTGCTATGGAAGAAAACACGAGGGTTCAAATTCAATCCCAGATGGTTAAAATCATAGCAACGGTTTGGATAACTGAACCCTACGTAGCGGACCTCTACAAACTGAAAGCTTGAAAGCAGTGTATGAACTTTCAGCCCGAGTATTTCATATTCAGGCCAGAACTACTGTGAAGATTTGTTGGTTAAGCTAAGCCTACAACAAAACGTGTGGGCCTAAATGTCATATGTTCATGATATCAAATCCATCCATCATGTGAGCCCCCTCATCTTCTCCTTGTGCCCGAAGAGAGCAGATTATTGTTACCCTGGGAACAGGTTAGTGGGTGTTACCCTAACCATGTGAGGCCCATATATATTTTTTTATATATCCATCCATGCCGTCGGTCTGTTTTTCAATCTCATTTTAGGACACGATCCCAAACCCTAAGAAGACCCAAATCTCAGGTGGACCATACCACTAGAAACAGTGATGAATGACAATTAAAAACTGGGCCCATTTGGTTGTCACCTGGAAACTCGTTTCCAGCTTAAAATCGAGATTCCAGCAGGATCCGATTTTAATGGTGTGTTTGGTGACAAGTTCCAGCCGAAAAGGATTCCGCATGGAAGCTTAATTTGGCTGGATCCAAAATTAGTGGAAACCGTTTCCTACACCGTTTCTATTGGAAGGGAAAAGAGGCAGAAGTTAGCTTCACCCACCTCCATATATGCGCTGCGCATCTATGACATATGTGTTTTATATCCACACGGTCCATCCATTTTGAAAGCTCAATTTAAGGGCATTAGACAAAAGATGGGGCAGATCTAAATCTCAAGCGAACCACACCACAGGAAAACAGTGTTGATTGAATGCTCATCATATTAAAAAAAAAACAAAAAAAAAACTTCCTAGGGCCCACTATAATGTTTATTTGCCATCCAACCTGGCCATTTGTCTTGTGGGACTACAATAGGCGAGGGGTCAGGTTCTCTGGCGGATATGAAGCCCAAGTGGGCCATGCCACAATCAACGGTTGGAACATAATCTAGATCACACAATTTTCAACCAAATAACAAGTTCCATGTTGAACCTGATTTCCTTTCTAGTTTATGCAATTTCGGATTCCAACCGTGGAATCTCGTTTTTATCTAGAACTTGGATTCTGCAACCAAATGGGCCCTTAAAAACTTTTCATGGGCTACAAAAGTTTTGGATCCAGCTTATCTTTATATTTTCCCTTCATCCATGTCTTCTTGACATTATCAACAGCTTGGATTGAAAATTAAACATTAACAAAAGATTAACATGGGCTCTTTGGAATTTTTAACGGTGAGGCACTCGATCACCACCGTTTCCAATTTTATGGTCCACTTAAGTTTTGGAACTGGATAATTTTTGGAACCCCATCCTCAAATGGGCTGGCAAAACGGATGGACTGTGTGGATATATAAATTACCATCCGTTTGGGCCACACGGTAGGGTTAACACCCACTAAGCTGTTCCCGAGTAACAAAGGGTTGGTGGGCCACACTATATAAAACCATAACTGAAACCTTTAAAATCATGTGGTGCTAGCTGCCCACCTGAATTTTGTAATGGCCTGATTTTTTTGTGTCCATTCATCCTAGTGGCACTGATGTTCTAAATGTATTGGATGGCATGTAAAAAACACAAGTGGATCCCAAGGTAAATATGGAAGGTTTTCAATAGTGGTCGACTTGGGACTTGGATCTCAGCTTGATTTTGGGCTACTATAGAGAACATGAGCCGCACATGATGGACGGATTGGATGTCAAGTACACATCACAAAGGGACACACACTTCACGTGTAGGTTAAGCTAAGAAGGTTTGTTAGTGGTGTTCATCTTCGGACCTTCCATGAATGGGGCCACGTGACAAAAGATACATCTAACAGAAGTCATCCAATTAATGGCTATGATTTCACAAGCAAAGTGAAGTTCGTTGCATACCAGGCACAGAAAATGAATGGTCAAGATTTCAAATAGTATTGAAAGGAAATAGTAATGAAATTAAGAAATGTATCATCATGTTGTGATTTCTTAGGCAGATGTAAGCTCTTAAATGAGAGAGGTAATTACAGTGGATTAAGAGAAATCCACCTCTTGAACATAGCAAAGCATTCCTTGGGATTGTACTCTGGACCTGTGTGGCCCGCACCCTACTTGAACCACAAAGGAACACACTTCATTAGACAACATGTGAAATAAACAATCAAGGGCAATGATCAGAGTACTATGTCCCATCCCCCCTCGTTTTGATGTGGCACATGTCTGCAAGACCATGCAGCCCTTTATCAGGTGGGACCTGCCATGAACCTTCCCAACCACATGTCCTGGACCTGTCCTCAGTGTGCATTTTGGGTCCTCTCTGTTTTTGGGCTAAGATATATATATATATATATATATATATATATATATATATATATATATATATATATATATGGTTATGCGATATCCCAAAAATCAGCTGTATTCAGAACTCAAGCGGAGCATACCAACTGAAATAGTGTAAAATAATGCCTACAACATCTAAAAGCACTTGTTGGGCCCACTTGAGTTTTGGGTACTGTTGAAACTTGGTATGACCTCTTGTTTAAATGGGACATGCACAATGGATGGTCTGGATTTCTCAACCACATCTCAGTCAATCCTATAAACGATTATAAAGGTTTCAATGGGTAGATATCCACTTTAACTTTTGTCTATGGTGTGGCCCACCCAAGTCATGGATTAGCCTGAGTTTTAGGCTCATGGCCTACCACTGAATGGTGCATCTGACTGATGGTGCGGATGCCTATCACACATCACTTCCCATGAGGTCGAGTGTGTCTATATATATATATATATAGAGAGAGAGAGAGAGAGAGAGAGAGAGTAATGGTCTCCTGCGGCGCACGGGCAGCAGAGGCCTTATTTGTGGTATTAAGAAGTAGCTAGTTGAAGTGGGCCTCACCATGATGTTTAAGTACAATCCTCCATGATCATGAGGTGAGTTATGCTATTTTAACCGTAGGGTCCAAAAATCAGATTAATCCATGATTCAAGTGGGCTATTCAAAGGAAAACAAGTGATCTGTGGCTAAGGTAAATATTAGAGTCGCGTGCCTGGTCGGAAAAGTCCATAGGGATGTGTTGTTAAAACACCCAGTGGCTATTGTTGCATATCCACACCGTTCATCCGTTTTGGCAGCTCATTTAAAGGTATGAGCCCAAAAGCAAAGGAGATTCAAATGTCAGGTAGACCACACTACAACAAATAGTAGTGATTGAATGTCCACCATTAAAAACTTCCAGGCCTGGCATAACGTTTATTTGCCATCCAACCTATTGGTAAGGTCACATAGAACTAGATGAAGGGATACAAATATCAGCTTGATCCAAAACTATTGTGGGCCACAAGAAATTTTTAATGGCCAATCACTGACATTTCTTGCGATGGGGTGCACCTGAGATTTTGATCTGCTTCATTTGGAAAAATGGATGACGGCATGATGTACAACATACATTCTACTGTGGGCTCACAGTCATGACTAGACCGAAGACGCTGTATCTATGGTGATGACCGTGGCCCACCTTGATGTGTATACTGTATATCCATGCCATCCATTCATTTTAGGCCATGGGCCGAAAACTAAAGCAGATCCAAACATCATGTAGATCACAATACAGGAAACAACGGTGATTGAACGTTAAAACTTGATGTGGGCCACAACAGTTTTGGATCAAGCTGATATTTGTCCTTTTTCCTCCATCATGTCTGTGTGACGTTACCAATTATGGGTTGGATGGAACGTAAACATTTCAGTGGGCCCTAGGAAGTTTTTAACGATGGGTGTTCAATCAATGCTATTTATTGTAGTGTGGTCCACCTAAGATTTAGATCTGCTTCGTTTATGGACTCTTACCCTAAAATGAGCTGTCAAAATGAATGTACGGTTTGAATATACAACATATATATTGAGGTGGGCCCACGATCACTGGCTATTCAAATGGGGTGTTTCAACAACGCATCCATGGGAACCTTTTCCGTTTGGTGTTTTATAAAAGCACACGATTGTAATCTACAGCTGCAGCCATAGATTACATATTTCTCTTTGAAAGGCTCTCTCTCTCTCTCTCTCTCTCTCTAATGGTCTCCTGCGGACTGTATCGCATAATATCCAACCCCTGTGGTGCTGACAATATAATACGGTGGGCCTCACTGTGATGTGTTGGTGAAATCTACTCCAACCATTAGTCTAGTGATGAAAATTTATCCATGGGGATGAAACTCCAGGCGGATTTATGATTTAAACGGGCCACACCCAGGGGAAACAGTGGGAGATGGGGGCGCCTACCGTTGGATTTTCACATGGCCCACTGTTATGTTTATGTGAAATCCACTCCAACCATTATCTGCCTCGAGAAATTTCATACATGGGGAATAAAAATTAAACCCATTCGGTGATTTATGTGGGCCATACCAAATTAAGCATTTTGGATGGTGAGCATCCTCTGCCTATTTCCCCTCATGTGGCGTACCTAAATTATGGATATGGATGATGTTTTAGCCTTATACATAAACTTTTGTTTCTCACTTTATAGATGGAGTAGATTTAACATAAGGATCATGGTGGGCCCACCCTCAGCCCACCACCTCCGGTGTGCCTTGGTTGGCACGCTGTGCCATGACGTGGATCATATTGCGTCTTGACCACGAAAATAGTCAGGGTCAATGCTCGTGAACCTAAAATATATATTTTATCCATGTTGTCCATCCATTTATCCAACTCATTTGATGGCATAAACCACAAAATGAGGAAGATCCAAATCTCAAGTGGACCACACCACAGGAAAACAGTGGTTATGAAAGGTCCACCATTAAAGACTTTTTAGGGTCCACTGTAATATTCATTTGCCATCCAACCTGTTGATTAGGTCATACAAACTTGGACAATGGGAAAACATAAATAATAGCTTGATCTAGAACTTTTGTGCCCCTAAGAAGTCTTTAACAGTGGGCTTTCAATCAGCACTGTAATAAGCCACAAAAATGAGGAAGATCCAAATCTCAGGTGGACCACACCACAGGAAAACAGTGGTTATGGAAGGTCCACCATTAAAGACTTTTTAGGGTCCACTGTAATATTTATTTGCCATCCAACCTGTTGATTAGGTCATACAAACTTGTACAATGGGAAAACATAAATAATAGCTTGGTCTACAACTTTTGTACCCCTAAGAAGTCTTTAACAGTGGGCTTTCAATCAGCACTGTTTCCTGTGCTGTGGTTCCCCTAAGATTTGAATCTCTCATTTTTGGGCTCATTCCCTATAATAATACGTCAAAATGGATCAACGGCATGGAAAAACCACAGGCATCATGGTGTGTCCAAAGATCACTTCTAGTACCCACCAGCAGCATGTGGCTATTGCCTATTGGTGAGGTAGCAAGCAGGTCTCTGATGCGCGGGGGCTCTAGGCGAGAAACCAAGGCAGAGAGCTGGCGTGGGCCCCACCGTGGTGTTTATGTGACATCCACTCCGATAATAAGGTGTCTGCCTTGAATTTTGATATAGGATTCAAATCTTAGCAATATCCATAATTTAAGTGGGCCACATGAGCAGAAACAGTGCTGGAAAACACCCACCATCCAAACTTTTTCACCTGGTACGACCCACATAAATCACTTATGAGTCTAATTTTCGGTTTTCATTGATGCATTTCCACGGCATAGATAATGGTTGGAGTGGATTTCATGAATGCATCATGGTGGGACCCACCTTGTTTAAGTTCCCAAGGCCATGGGAAGTTGGACCGCACAAAGGTATCCTGCAGTACAGTGCGCAGGAGACCATTACTCTCTCTCTCTCTCTCTCTCTCTCTCTCTATATATATATATGAATCAGTTTTCTCCCTTGATTTGCATCATCTCTCTATGCTATGGCCCACCAAAGTTTTGGATCAGGTTGAAAGTTAGTCCTAGGGATTTCATGGGGTGCCACATCACATGGACGGTTTAGATTGTGAGCTCATGTCACGTTAGATGAGTTCTCAAAAAGTGCACAGGAGTTCCCCTGAGATCTGGTTAGCAGGTGAGCATTCTCTCTTTAATGCCCTAATTAAAGAAAAAGAAATATATATTTTATATTTCTTTTTCTTTAATTAGGGCATTATTAAGGAGCTTTTACCTTTACAGTTGCAAATGTCAAGTTGTTTGAATATGTCCTCGTGTATCTGAAAAAACAGCATACAAAGAAGTCATCAATCTACCTCATGCAAACTCAGTTCCAACTCAAAACATTAGTAGAAATTTGACATCAGATTGTGGATTTGGATTAACTTGAGTTTCCACTCAGGTTTATGGCATGCTTCATTTACATCCGCCGCATATTGAGATGGTTGGATGATCATAATCGTCCATCTTCTATGTCATTGATGGGTCATTATCCAATTAGTTGGATGATCACAATCGTCCATCTTCTATGTCATTGATGGGTCATTATCCAATTATCATACTAAAAAAAAAAGATCATAACTATTGACTTTTGGAGTAGAATGTGATCAACCGAAAGTTTTCATTTCACTGATCCACATTCACACAAATCGATGGTGAGGATTACACATTTGGATTGAGTTTTGGAACGTGACCCATCTACATTAGTGTTGAGGATGGATGGTTCCAATCACTGAATCATCTGTACATGTTGGGCCCATTGGCAATGACTGCTGAGCCCAAGTTCAAACCCATGCAAAACAAACACTAAAATGATGTGTGCTCACCCAGCAACTTGCCCATAAACAGTCCATGATCGCCAATCATCAATAATGGAAAAGTTGAGAGATTTTATCCATGCCTGAGTGCCGATATGCGGAACGATCAAGTCATGATCGCCACTGCATGAGGATAAAAATCATTGCATACATCAGACAAGAAGATCATACAGATGCACAACAATTGTACATGTGGAATGAACGTATCTTGAATCAAACCGCTCATCCGTGGGCCACGCTGTAGATAGATCATAACAAAAACCTTAGATTGGTTGAAAGGTCCTAACTTCTAATAATGCCAATTTGGACATTGAATTTGGACCTTTTTTACTACTTTACAACCAACTTACTACATCATTTAAGTTTGTAATTTTTAGTGTATAACCCATCAAAAGAGTGGCCCAATATTTGGATGGCTTAATTTTAATTATATGTGTCTCACATGTACAATTTTTTAGGATCATCACCCTACTGTGAGAGTATCAAAGAGTTTTTGTTCACCTGTATACCAAGGCTCTGTAGCCTCTTGCGGTCACATTGAGATGATATTGTATGCTACTCGAGACATCTTTTATATAAGGCAGTGTCCCTGAGGCATCTTTTCCATTCTCCGATGGTCCCCTAATCATAATCATCATCTTAATCACGGATTAGATTGTAATTATCTATAAGAGAAATGTTTACATACAGAGACTGTGTCATGAGGTATATATTATCGAGTGTGAATAAATCTTTTATTTCCAAAAAAAAAAGAAAAAAAGATACGTTCCAGTCAATTTTCTTGCCAAGAGCTACATACGTAGAATATCCTGTCCATACAAAAGGTGGGCCCGACCATCATGATCACCTTGTAAGAAAATCAGGCCCGGTCCACTCATTGGGTGGGCCCCACAAGTACACTTAGTCATACCTTTGGTTGTTCATTGATGGCAATATCACGTCGCTTCGAATGCGTGCGTCGGTCTGATTTTCGTATTAGGTGGTTATCATGGTGTGGCCCACCATTTATATGGATAGAATATTCTACATATGTACCGGATCACTTCTCTACTTTTGCTTTTGTTAGTCATGCAATGCACCCACACTGTTAGTCACACGATATACCCACCGGTGCAATTAGTGTGCCTCCTTAGCAATCAAACCTGAGACCTGCTGTTAATACGCCCAAGGTGTCTTCTAGCTGGGCTAGCATTGTAAGTGGCATTAGATGGTGCTTAGGGAGAGTTTTTATTATGGGCTCAGCTTTTAATTTGTACACGTCCCTTGATGATCAAAACCGTTGGTATAATTGGGCCCACTTTGGATGGCACATGCAACAAAATTCAGGACTGGCCTGAAATGGATGGATCAAATTGTTGATGTTGATCAAATCATAGCACATTTCAAAATGCAAGTACTTGTACAGTACAAAAATGGTGCAATTGGTTGTACACGTTCTTTCATCGTTTGTCACTGTACCTTACGGATGTGAAGAGCCTTTCTCACACTATCGTCGTTCGCCCAATAGTAAGAGAACACGTAGATGTATTTCTGCACAATGTTAGAAGGAAAAGCCCAATGATGAGAGAATGCGTAGATGTATTTCTGGACAATGTCAATAGCAAAGGAGTTCAGGATGAATAGCTTCCTAGTGTGAGGAATGCTGACCCATGGCTTGGTGATCTAACCTTGATATGATGGACCCAGTGGTGGACGGTGAGCCAGCAGCATTCTAAGAGGGGGAGTTATTTGATACTCTAGCTGCTTGTGATTCTTGATAGGCAGTTGAAAATTGTAGACGTGACAAAATAACTCAAATTAAAACATGTAAATTGTGGAACTCCATGAGGCCAAATCAAAGTCCCAAAATCATATTCATTGAACAATCCGAGCCTCTCATTCGTGGACACTTGTTTCCACTTCTTTGTTGAAACTGGAGCATAGGATGATTTCCATTTATAGACTGTCCACCAATAGGATCGTCAGATAATCAAACAAGCTTACTTCTTGGGTCATGATACATCCAAACTAAGATTCATAATTTGGATAGTTTAATTCGAATTTCTTGTATCCTAAATATACATTTTTTAAAAAGTAATTTTAAGTGCTTATGTATCATCCATCACATTCTACCAAAGTATCAAAGTTTTCCTCTCTCAAGAAATGTAGCATGATTAACCTAGCTACCAACCTTGTGAACCGAAGGTTACTCCACCATGGAGCATCTGAAGGCTCCTAGTGGTTCCCATCTGAACCCACAATTAATCAATGCTTGGACCAAAACTAGGGGGAAAAAAAGTATAAGAACTAAGACAAACATTATGAGGCGTGCAAGGTGTTAGCATATCTACTGGGGATGGATGTAAACAAACAGCAGGACCTGTTGTTGGCTGTGGCCCTGATTTGGAGCTGTTCAGACGAGGCCTATTCAAAATTTTGATTTTACTTGGACCAAGCCCAGCTCAGCCAATTCTCTAGAGACGACTCATCTACAATGGACTCTATCATTCTAAAGATGAATCATCCACAATGGACTCTTTGAGGGCCCTATCCGATAATAGCAAGATTACATAAGGGATTTCCTCTAATCTCATTTGAATCTCATTTGTTAACTTAGGACTGTAAAATCATTTACCTTTCCTGTACCCTTTCTTATATTTAAGGAGTCTCAAAACCTCTCATCTTACAATTGTAAGATCGAAGAGTTTGCTTTATTCTTTTTTGAGTTTCTTCATGGAATCAAAGTAGGTCATTCCATATGAGTGAATCCCATGCCTTTTTCTTTCTTTCTTTATTTTTTAACGAGGAGTGCCCATATCGATTGGGACACTTTACATTGACCTCTTGGAGTGCTGCGTTGATGTTTTATTTTTAGGACGAATCCAGCCCAAGCTCTATACCTAAAGAAAGAAAGAAAAAAAAAAAAAAAAAAAATAGTCCACAACCAAAAACTAAGTGATAGAAAACACCATTTACAAGCCCAACCCCCTCAATTACCAAATTCTTAGATTTGCAATCCCACATTTGTCAATCACTCTCCCTTAATACATGCCAGAGCTCCACATTCAAGATTCTCAAGATAGCAAGTATTTCTTGCCACCAGTACGAAGCGTCCCAAGGGCCCCTTGAGCCCAACAAGATATCACCAACTGCTGTCCGAGAATCACTCCACCATTCCAAAACCATTAATACCCCTGCTTTTGCATAGGGTGATGCCATCCAACAAGGCCCAGACTACAATCATGTTGGTTCACGAACCATAAAAAGAGTGAAAAAAGCAAACACTTGATCTCCATTGGAGTCCTGACAGCACCGCTACCATCACTGGGCATAGGATTCTCCCTCAACGAGCCATCCACATTGAGTTTGAGGTGACCAATGAGTGGTAAAATTCACCTAGTCAGCTGGGCACGTCAACATTTTATGCCCCAACTGCTCTAAGGACCCCTGCAATCCATGTTGAGTGAATCGAAGCCCTTCCTTTATCAAGAAAGGCCTGTTATCATCCACCCTGTCAAGCATCCAATCATCCTAAAACAAACCCAATCCTCCAATCCATTCATCCTTTCACCCTACCTTTATATAGGAAAGCCTTTATCATCTACCCTACCAAGCAATCCTATCATTCCAAAATCAACCCAATCAAGGAATTAAAAATGATTATGCAACAGCTATTAACGGTGGGAATTGTTATGCGTTACGGGGCCATAACAGCTACTACGGAAAACAAAATGGCCAGTAACAGCCCATTATAGGGATGATACAATTTTTTTTTCCTTATGGCTATTGTTACTGTTATTCAATAGCTTGGACCAATCTTGCTATCCATATACCCTTACCTATTTATCCACGAAAGTCCATATCATCTGCCGCTGCCATAACAAGTAGTCATATCATCCCAAAGAAAACCCAATTCCTAACCATTCTTTATCTTCCCTATTAAGTAGTCTTATCATCCCAAAGACAACCCAATCCCCTAACTATCCTCCATCATCAACCCTATCAAGTGGTCTTATATATCATCCCAAAGATAACTCAACCCTCTAACTGTCCTTTATCATCCACCCTATCAAGCAGTGCTATCATACCAAAGCCAAACCAATCCCCTCAACTATACATCCTTTCACAAGATTCCATCGACCATAAAAAACCAAAATCACCAACTGATTTATCTTTCTCAAGACCACAGATGCACCGCATGTTGGGTTGGTTAATTTAAAACATAGGAAAGACCTATCATTTATCTCTTTTTTCTCATTATGTGAAGTAGTACTTGCCCTGTATTGGATAAGGAGAGAGCTTGGAAAGCCTTTTTATTGAGATCGTTCACTATAGGTTTGTGGTGTAAACCAAAGTGAGAGATTTGTTCAACTTGCACGTGCACACACCGGTATTGTATCACTGAGTGATGGGGAATTCATTATTCTAGTATTGTATGTTAATGATATGCTTATCACCAATCATAGCATGTCTAAGATCAACATATTGAAGGCTTAGTTATCCAGAAGATTTAAGATGAAATGTCTGGGGGTTGCAAAGTGAATTCTTGACATCGATATGCATAGAGACAAGAAAATGAGCAGGATATGGTCGTCTCAGGAGGAGTATCTTAAGAAGGTCTTGGCCAAGTTTGGACTGGAAAAGGCTAAACCACTTGGCACACCCATCGTTGCTCACTTTCAAATTTCTTCAGAGCAATGTCCTATGTCAAAAAAAGAAAAGTGGTATATGTCTCGTGTGCCCTACT
The DNA here is from genome assembly GCA_003013855.2 of Liriodendron chinense. Lineage (NCBI taxonomy): Eukaryota > Viridiplantae > Streptophyta > Magnoliopsida > Magnoliales > Magnoliaceae > Liriodendron > Liriodendron chinense. The sequence goes on along the minus strand of PVNU02003798.1, from coordinate 289,820 downwards.
CGAGCGCGATTGACAGTATTATGTACGCCATGGTCTGTACTAAACCAAATATTTCAGAAGTGGTTGGTGTTGTGAGCAGATACATATCAAACCCGGCAAGCAACATTGCGAGGCTGTGAAATTGTTACTTCGGTATCTACGAGGTACGAATGACTACGTTTTATGTTTCGAAAAATTTAATGAGAGACTGGTAGGCTATGTAGATGTGGCTTACACTAGGAATGTGGATAATAGAATTCGACTTCTGGTTATTCCTTTGTATTAGTGGGTGGAGCGATTAATTGGATGTCGAAGCTATACTCTGTTGTTGGACTTCCACAACTGATGCTAAGTATACGGTAGTGATGGAAGTATTCAAGGAATTTGTTTAGTTGAAAGGAATAATAAATGATTGAGGCTTTAGCAGGAGTCATACCCGTGCACTTTGACAGTGAAAAACACGATCAATTTGGTGAAAAACTCTGTGTTTCATTCCCTGACTAAACATATTGATGTGCATCATCATTTTATCTAGCAGATGTAAGAGGAAGGTGGTGTGACTCTTGAGAAAATTCACACTAGTGAAAATCCGACAGACATGCCTACGAAAGTGGTTCCTACAGAGAAGTTCAGGTTTTACTCGGCTTCTCTGGGCTTGGCAAAGAAGAGAAGAAGACAAAGTGTGCATGAGAATCGACGATGATGGTACTTCTATTGAAGTTTAGAAATGCTAATAACAGTTTGAAAAAATGAAGATGGAATATTGAAGCAACGGTGGAAATTGTTGATTGAGTCCCTTTAATCTGTGCAAAAAAGGGATCATCGATCGATCAACGGTCCAATCGATTCGATTGAGAAATCCCAAAAATAATAGTTTGCTCACTCGATATTTTTGGAAGTCTGTTATGGAATAAAATTGGTCATCGAAGAAGCATCACTCAATAATAGTCGCCACCACCTTGCTTAATAGCGAGTCCTCCATTCATACTTCGTCCCAGACCGCCAACCACACCTTCCAACCGCTTACGAGCAGCTCAGCTTGTGGTCGTTGAAAGGGGTCGCACTTCCGCATGTGAGCAGCTCGGCTCGTGGTCGTTGAAAGGGGTCGCATTTCGGCATGCGAATAACTCGGTTCAAGCTTGTTAAACAAGGTTATCTTCGAGCCCAAACAGTCACCACCTTTCAGTACCAATAGCTTGTATAGATCAACTTTGGCTCTTCCCTATTCATAACTTCGAACATTCCATCAAAAGACATAATCAACATCTCCATCAATAGACGTAATCAGCTAGACGTCTAAAGTTGTTAGGCCATCCTTTTACCTAAGGATTAACAAGATAAGCATCTTATCCCTAAAGATCAGTAGTGATCTTAATGGCCTGCGTAACAGACTGGATCACCTAGATTAGTATAAATGGATGGCCTCACAAGATGAAAAAGGTACACAACCCCTAAGCTCATTTCTTACCTTTTACTCTATTACCATATCTCTAAGCCTACGTCTCACACTTCATCTTACTATCAGGTCACCTCTGACTTAAGCTTCGGAGGGCCAACGGCCAAGCGTTGGCCACCCTTAGTTTTCTTCTTTGGCTTTCAGGTTTGGAGGAAAGCTTGCTCAAAGGAAGGTGAACGTCTGGAGGATCCTGTTACTAAATTAGACGTAAATAAAGTCTTCGATTCGTATCAACAATAGCTGTCGATCAATCGATGGTCCATTGATTCAAGTCGATCGATCAATGATTCAATTGACGGTGCACACAACTTTTGCGTAAGTGTGTGGTTTTGTCTAAAATTTTATATGGGGTTATATAAACCTTGTTAATATGGGATTAGGGTAGAACAAAGAAAGAGACTACACGTTTTCTAAGGTTTTGCAAGGGGAGAAAGCTAGGGTTTTTATGTTCTGTAAGTTGTTCCATCTCTTGTAACTTTCTGATATAGTAGATCATTTGTCGCTTTGTGCCATGATTTTTTTTTCCCACAAGGGGTTTCCACGTAAAATCTTCAAGTAGTATGTGCATGCCCGTATTTTTCATTTCCCTATCGCTTGTTTGATTCACGTCTAAGGTTGCTTCCACGCCCAACACTATATCCTCTAGCTCCCTGAGAGCCCAATGGATAAACTAATTGACGGCTTAAGATCAACTTCCATCCCTAATAGGAAGAGAAAGACTGACAAACCTTTTCCTCAAGGCATGTAGATCCAACCATGCCATGGTAACGCCTTTACGGACGCTCTGGGACACAAAGGCCAAACTTATGCTAGGATGATGTCCTTAATATTCTCCTAATAATAGTTGTGGTGGTCATGGCAGCAAAAATGGTTCATGTTCTCCTCAACTGCCGATTTAGACATCCGGTGTGGGATTCATGGGCGATTTAATGAAAGTATGTCAACTGGCCGCGAACTTGGCCATTACCTAGTTGCAATTGCAAGTTTTACTCGGCTCACTCTAGCTGCAAACTTTGTGGGACTCACTACAGGTTATAGATCCAGGAATCTTATAGTTAGGGTGGTTTACAACTTTATATATATCCTTCAATCCATAAATTAGATCAACTCAAAACTTTGCGTGTAGCTTCTGCCTTCTAAGATCTTTGATTTAGTGTAATCATTGTTGAATACTTTTCTCATGACTTTGATCGAATGCCAATAAACTTCACATATATGCTTGGTATGCTAAGATCTTCATCTGGATGTGGTTGATGGAGCATATCCAATGCATGTAGGCCTAAGGGTGTCAATGGGTCAGGCTTGGGCTTGAAAATCAGAATTTTGAATAGGGTCGGCCTGACGGCCCGACCTGAAACAGTTCAAAATCCGGGCCGAGACCTACCCCAGGCCCATTGACGGCCCCACAGTTGGGTCATTAAAAATGAGTGGCTACATCAACTTGATTTGTTTTAATCCTCCATCAGATTGACTTCAAACTTCGTACATAGCTCTGACATTCTAATAGCTTCTTTTAAGTACACGTCCGAAAGCAAACCCATAAGTGGGTTGTGCTAACTTGCCTGTGATGGACAAACATAGATCTCTTGATCTTCCATGATCTGTCAATCGAATTAATCTCAAACCCTTGCGCTAACTTGCAAAGTATTTCTCACCTGTTTTGATCTTCTCATCTTCTTGAAGACTAATAACAAATCTGTTGAAGTGACTAATGTAGCCCTAAACATATTTTGGTCCCTTAGATCTGATGTGGAGAGAGAACCCCCTGATGGAGAGCGCGGATTAAGCACATTCTTGTTAGAGGCGGACCAGAAAAAGATCAAGGAAAAGTGGAAACGATTCGGACTGCCAGAACCTTAGATTAGTCGTATCTCGCAAACCGTGATGAGTTTTTCGGCATATTATATATGATTTTGGGGTACGAGGAGCTACTTAAGTACGTCGGGTTTCCCATGCTGGATTTACAAGATTCCATCAGATCGATGATCAAAAGTCTCATTTAGTTTCGTTTTTACTATAAATAGTAAGTTTTAGTTTGCGCATATCTCTTTATCTTTGGAGTAGTAAGAGTACTTGTGCCCAACATGAAAGGGCTTACAAAAGTGAGGAGAATAACGTGGTTAGGCCAAATTGGACACTTACTATTTTTTGCCGAAAACCACGAAGTCTAGTAGGAATAGAGCTCATCTATAAATAGTAATTTTACTATTTAGAGTAAGTCACGTTTTTAGGGTGTTTGAGTTGGAGCCGAAGTCTAAAATTCCATCCTAAGGTTGGGTTCCTCATTTAAAGAGTTGTAATTTCGTTTTTATAATCAATCAAGTTATTTCAAATTTATTAGGAATTATTCCTGTTTATCTCTCGTGGATTCAAGAATTCCCTCGTGGATTCGATGAAGTCCGGTTGAGAAGTCACGTAAGCTCCGTGGATTCAGAGTAGTTATCTGGTGAAGGAAGATGGTGATCGACCTCACCACGTCTCTCCCTTCGTCAGGATACAGTAGGGCTCACCCTACTACCTCACCACATAATGATCCAGACCACTCATCAAGATAGAACCATAATATATTTGCCTTCGTTCAAGCCATGAATACATGTTTACTATTGTGTGTGCATGTGCTACACATAATACATATGTGTGCACGTACCCACTCTCAATTCCCCCTAGTGGAGTAAGTAAAGACTTAAAGCATATAAGCATATTTCAGGATTGTGAATGCACATGCACAATCAAACATCTACAAAGACATGCTGGATGAAAGGATATTCACATGGTTACATGAGTAGCAACAGGCCAGATGGACCCCTGCTGGATTTCGCGTCTTGACCTGGTGTGGATCAGGCACGGACCTGTAATAGAGGCCCATGGGTCAGGTATATGCCTGGATTTGAAGTACGATTAATGATCGGATAGGGTCCGACACTAGATGTTGCGTCATGTTCTATCAGTGCCCAATCCAAAGCCAAGAACAATGTCGTTTATGGTGTTAGATAGTTGGCATGGGCTGAAACAAAGGCCCAATTAGTAAATGGGTTGGGCCCACACCTGACTGTTTTGCCCGATGATTTCTCAGGACCTAATCCAGCCCAAACCCTACCTGTTGCCCCGCATATGAATACTTCCACGTGTGTGTGTGTGTGTGTGTGTGTGTGTGTGTGTGTGTGTGTGTGTGTGTGTGTGAGAGAGAGAGAGAGAGAGAGAGAGAGACCATGCACCCAAAGGAAGGATTGAGGTCTATAGAAGGTTCCTCAAGGGATCTTCCATGTCCCACAACAGATTTTTTTAGCTTTAGGGCCACTTCAACGCAGTTGGCCTCCAAAATGTGGAATCTACTAATTCCTGATAGGCACTGCATAAGAAAATGATCACCTACATCAGCTTCACCAATAGGAACAAAAAAGGGGACTCCTGAATTATATGATCCTTGAGCCTTTGCATGTGCCGGGCTCATTTGGCAGCATGGATTCAGAGGGATTTGTGGGGATTTCAATTTTTTGGGGTTGTTGGTAGCAAGAATTTGGAAGTTAATTTGCAAAATCAGCTCAGTGGCACACCTTGCAAAATCCACTCAATTCCATTGGATTTAAAATTCACGCTGCTAAAAGCGTAACAGGCCCCAAATATTTCCCCACCAAAACAAGCCCAAGTATTCAACCAAAATACGGCTGATGGTGGTCCACGGCCAAGTGGAAAAAAAGGGCAAAAATATTAGGTGGCAAGGAACTTCCAATCTGAAAATTTTGCAAGAGATGATCTACCAATTACAGGTCATGAAAATTAATGGTCCAAATTACCTAGAATAGGCCCCATTTGTAATGTGTCAGGAAACTACATAAAGGTTCCAATTGGGCTGGGCCTGGCTTGGGACAAAGCATGTCCAGCCCAACATATGAGCTAAGAACCCTAGTCTAGGCACAGCCAGCCCTCAAGCTCTGGCCTCATCAGGCCCATGATCCAAGTGCTGGCCCACCAGCTGTAAATAACTAGGGGCCCTGGAGCATACTACAAAGAGATCCAGCCCAATTAGTGAACAGGCATACAGATCACACTTTATCCAACTTGGGCTTGGTTAGCCCAGCCCAGTTGCAGCCTTAATCATGTTTTACATACACAAAGGTAAGTCCTCCCTCACCTCATCTACTTCCTGAACATCCTTTGCACACTCTGGACGGCTAGTATCTGTGTAATCTCCATCACAATTTATCTTGGCTGACTGATATAAAAAATAAAAAAGAACATTATTTTTTTCATAATTTTAATCACTAACAAAAGTAAATATACGTTTGGATGCTCAATTCATAATTTTAATCATAATTTTCATAATGCACGTTTGGATGCTCAATTCAACTAAATTGACATAAATCCAACCCGCAAGGATGACCAAACACCTAATGCAAATGTTCCCATTGCTTGTTGGACCTGAATTCGTGGGAATTTCAATCTGAGGCCAGCCCTGGTCATTTCGAATATCCTATCACAATTCAATTGATTTGTGCATACAAACGCGGCTTAAGTGTGTTTTGTGTTGGTGTTTCGGTGTGTACTGAGAAGGAACTGAAAGGAATTGAAGGACCTCATAGAGTTCATTCGATATAAGGCCCACCCCATGTGAATAGGGCACAACTGAGTTTTCGTCAATCTTTGGATCTGTTATTGGGTTCCCCACTAAATACCCCTGAAACAATTTCAAACTGAGAATAGCAACAAAAATTGCATGTATACCAGTACTCAGCAAAATAGCACATGGCACAAGGAAAAGAAAAGAAGATGGAGAATTTGGGTCAAAGAAACATAAATGCCAAAAATCAGAGAATGAAAGTTCCAGTTTAATATGGTTTCGACTAAAAAAGATGGAGAAAATACGGCAATATATTCACACATATATGCAAAGATTAAAATGCAAAACCTCAATTAAAATAGATCGTTTTTTTTATGCATGAGTAATAATGTCCTTTTAGAGATTTTAGGATTTTTACTGCAAAATTCCTAAGTAATTCTGGTTTTACTATATGATGCCTCAAGTAATCGTTATCATGGAAAAATGATTTTGGAGGGATGAAATGATTAAAATGCTCTCGTTATTTTTTCTTTAAAAATTGTAGAACTGAGAATTGTAGGGCTGAGATGGTATGTGTATGATCAAACAAATAAAAAATATGGATGATCAACTCATAAAATGAGCCATGCCATAAAAAAACAATGTACGCTACCCAAAAAATTTAACTATTCTGAGGGCAACCCAGGCGCGAGGCCTGTTTACATCTTCCATGGGATGGGTTTGGGCCTAAGTTTCAGGTCGAAAGGTCAAGACTGGTAAAGCAGTCTGGACTTTCAACATTTTAGTAAGGGTGACAAGGATCCCATTGGGCCCGAGCCTCTAAACTTGGCCTGAGGGCCAAGCCCGGGACAATGATGAATCGCCCAACCCAGAATATTGGCTCTAGAGTAGTTTACGCCTGTTTGCGCAGAACATCCTACCTGTACGAAATGCGGTGACTACATCATTAAAATTATGTGGGCAAAAATCAGGATCGTCTACTAATTAGGCAAGCTACACCTTCGAAATCAGTGGCCAAATCAATGGCAGTGACTATTATGTTTGTGGGGCCCACCTAATGATGGAATTGGTATGATTTTTCCCCAGAGGATCTTGTAGATCAAGGCCAGGGCTCTGGGAAACAGATTCTGGCTGGGGCCTGAGGATGTCTCAAATGCAACTAGTTGGATGGCTACCATGTTACTGCCTAACTAGATCACAATTGCGGATATGTCATGTGTTTATGACATCCAATCCATTCAAAAGGTTGGCCCCAACATGAAGCTCCCCTTGTGAAAAAATAGGCTGACCCAGTGATTAGGTTAGGTTGTCCACACCTGTACTTCGGATTAGGTATGCAGCTGCCCATTGTTTTCCCTAGTGTAGCCCACTTGATGAGTGGATCACCCTGACTTTTCCTTCAAGTGTTCTTTCTCCCAGCTTTGTAGGGAATGTGGAATCACATACCTTGAGATTGAAGAGAGGTTCCAGCCCTGTTTCAATGGCTGAGAAAAGGTTTTAAAAAAAAAAAAAATGAAAATTTAAAATATGAAAGAAATCATAGTAGCAGGAAAGCAAAATTATCCATCCATTTTAATGTGATATGCTGCAGACGGATGCATGGAGGTTACCGTGCCTCCATATAGTTTGAAATACATGCCGCATACATCCATGACATCATGACCATACATTCGACATGCTTAATAGAGAATGGGGCCACAAAGGGGTGTGTGTGTGCCATCTGACTGGTGCATCAGGTGCACCCACCCTGATGCTTTTTGCACTAAAAGGAATTGGCCCAATCCAACCATCAGGTGGTCCCCTGAATTTGTATATGTAGGCATTTTTCCATTGTTTTCTATGGTGTGGGGCCAACTACAGTGTGTCAGTGCCATCCAACCCCTGCATCAGGTGTGCCCCACCATGATGATGGGACACCCAAACAAAATCAGCTGAATCTAATGGGCAGGTCACACAATTGGAGCTTGTAGGCTTCTAGACATGGATTGGCCTAACTTTGGAGCGTCCCATTTTCATTGTGAGCCACACCTGTTGGATGGGTTTTGATGAAACCAAATGCATGTGACCATCTGGGATTGTGAATTTCCAATAGATAAGTTTAGAGATTTTGAATTTTGTATTGTGAATTCCCAATCTAATGGGTTTAAGTGTAAAATGATTCCTTCAGCAGAATGTTTCAAAGCAATTTTTATTGTAATTCCCAATCTAATAATTCTTTGAATTTGTGTGTGTTGAATGATGAGCCCAACCGCCCAATCGCAGCAAAAATCAAAGGTTTGAACCAAGAACAAATATTTTACCGTTCGATATCTCTTGAGCGATGATTGGAACAATTTTGCCAGCATATGAATCACCAGCGACGTAGAGCGGATTTGAGCGGAAACGTGGATGACTAATCAACCACTGTACATAGATGAAAACAAGATATGCAACCCAATTAGGTCACTTTCTACACTTTCAATAGATTTAAATGTGGTTTTTGTGATTTCAATGCATCCACCTTTCTTAGAAACTCGTGGGCTTCTTTGGCCCATCTTGTGTCTCCAGGCGTGTGAACTTTTGAGCTGTTTGAATATGAAAATCCAGTCCCACCAGGTGAATCTAAGAATATGATGTTGGATACCTGAAAATTCCATTAATGTAAAAATGGAGGAATAAAAAGAAGAAGAAATAAGTTGTGATGCAGATTATTTAGGGTGTGTTTGGACTCACGATCGAATTGAAATGCAGTAACTAATTAATCTAATGAATTGGAACTAACCAAGTTGTGATTAGCTTCCTTGGCATAATCGGAGTCCAAACCTTGTTAACCAGTGCTTGACAACTAAATAAATAATATCAATAGCACTGGACCCAATCTCAACCACACCAATTTAAAAAGATGAAAGGAGATGATAGTGTCATTAAAACAGGCCACAGAGTTTCATACCTTCGTCCACGAATATGGGTTCAAAATGAGAGTTGGTACACCACCATGATACGGCAGATGATCATATTTCAAGGGGCCTTCAAAAGTTAAAAACATCTCAAATAGCATTCAGATAAAACAAAAACAACGTGGTCAATGTTAACATAACTGAGATGTCCTAGTATTCTTATAAGAGCAAGTTCCCAATCCTAGTTAGTGATCAAATGCTATGTCTACATACACCTGCACACATGTATGAAATCTGGACCGCTCATCTATTGCCCACCCCTTAGATAATTCATATGCAAAAAAGAAGAAGAAGTCCACATCAGTCGGATGATCCAAGCCGTTGATTGGAAGAATTATCTTTTCTATTGAACATCGACTGTTGATTGGACATTAACCTAACAGCCCATTTGTAATCCTTGGGAGCCTCCAATTTGTGGTTAGGATCATACAACCAGTCTATTTTTTGGGTTATGGCCTATCTATGGCAGGGGACAATAGACAAATGGTATAGATTTCTTCCATAGAAACTTCAATCACACAAACTGACACTTACATTTTGAGTTGGAGATAAACAAGGTGGGGCCCTTAGCTTACTTCATTCCAAGTAAATCATTGTAGTAATCAATCTTTTAAAACCTACATTGATGCTAACCTTTTTTAAGCAAACAATAATTTTATTAAGAAAACCCATCGCCAAAGGTTGCCTGCATTGCAATGCAGTGCATTTTCCCTATTAAGTAAAATAAGAAAATGTTCCTTACACTTATAAAATGTCGAGAGTAGCTTAAAAGTACATACTACAGTACGATTTTTTAAGAAAGTCGAAGCCTCCCAATTGCACATGGGATTCAGCCACTCCACCTCCAGGATTCAAGTTTGTGAAGATTGGATCGAGCTAAGCCTAGCTCGATCCAATCTTCATAAACTTGATTTCGATATCTTAATACAACTAGGATTAAAATTAGTTATTATTTTGTTTTTTTTTTGGTAAACTTTTATTGTAAGATTGAGTTCAAGTTGGCTTTTTATATTTAAGCCATATTACCTTAGAGAAACTATAAATGGAAGGGGGTTGATGTTGAGACTATAATTGTGTATATTTGTCTCCAATTTCATGTTCATATTACATAAAACAATGTATATAAAGATTAACTTTAATGCGTTTTTGTGATTATAGGAACAAAAGAGAGAGTAAAATGAAAGGAGCTTAAAAGAGAACATTTATACATAATGGGAAATCACTTGGAAGTAAGCAAAGAAGGAAAGAAGGAAAGAATCCAAGTGAAAGAAAGTTCAGAGTTCAAAATCAGAAAAATACAAAAACAGACATCTTTGATTAGTAGTTTGATTGGTCTTCAATCCATCGTAAATTGATTTTCCATTGGTGTTCGATCAATCGAACATACCTGAAATACCATATTTTTGAACAACTCTCTGTACAACATTTCGATTCATCGTGATAAGTTCGATCCATCGAAAGGACATTTCGATCCATTGTAATGTGGATTTCGATCCATTGTAAAATGGGTTGACAGATCTAAACTCTCTAGACACTACGATCCATCGAAGCTGGTGGTGCAAATACATAAATTGAGGCGGTGGTGGATTTTTCTATATAACGGGGGGCTTTTTTTTTTTCTAAAGACATCAAGGATGTGGAGAATTGCTTAGAGACTTTGGAGGAGTTCTACTTCAATTTTTAGAGTTTTCTTTTAGTTCTACTTCTCTTTTTATGTTTTTTTTTTTTTTTTTTTAGATTTAGCTCAAGGATGTTAGAGATGAACTAAAACCTCTTAGTTAGAGCTAAGAGGTGAATCTTGTAGTTTGTTTTTTACGTATTAATTCAACTTAGGTTTAATTTTGTGCTTTAATGATGAACATAATTTGATTCTAGTTTGAATGAAATTTTAGTTCTAGTTCTTCTTTGATCTCGTGATGACTCCGGGCTCATTGGATGTTTAGAGGTTCTAAATCTAGTTAACTTACCTATTTTACATTGTTTAGACCTATATAGTTTAAATCAATTATAGACTCCAGGCATAATAGTTATTTTGGATTCCCTATGCTCTATAACATGGATTTTGATGAGGGAACTATTTCAAACCAAAGTTCTAATCTATTATGAATCTGAGATCGATGTTCTATTGACTTATACTAATTTGATTAGAGTTCAAATCATAATTCTACTTAGGTCTAATGACACAATATAAGGAAGACTATAATTATGATCTTAACTTATTTTGTTAAAGGATTAACCTGTATAATTGAGTGCACCCAATGTCTGAGCCTTATTAAGGGAACTATATCAATGAATGACCTATCTATCTGAGATGTTTGATTATGATTTAACCACTCTATATTCTGGCTGGATAGGATGGATCTCTAATTTCAGATGTGTATTAGAAACCTAATGAATTGATGCGTTGAAGATGGGTATAAGTGGATCCTTGGCACTCTAGTGCTTATTCTATTTTATTTACTGTTTAAAACACACTTTTCAATAATATTCACTAAATTCAATTCAAATTCAGATTAGTTCTTAATTTAATCCCAATTCTAAGTGATTTTGGGAAATTACTGTGAATACCTACATAAATCCCCGTGGGACGATCTCGGTCTTTCCGAATTATTACTAAATCATAACCCTACACTTGGGGCTCGCGAGCAGTTGAGAGAGTTGAGAAAGCAAAAGTATTTTTTATTTTATTCTCTCCTTTATTTTTTTTATACATGTGGTGTGATGGCTAATTTTCTTACAATAGATGCATGACTCATTGATTCAAGTTGTTGTAGAAATTGTAAAAGTGGGATTTTCACATCCTGTAATGTTAAAAATCTGAATCATCCACTAGTGGTAAAAAATTGTAAAATGTTTCCTGTAATATACCAAAGTAGGTGTGTGCCTGGATGTACCATCAAATCGCAACTGAGAGGACTACCAACCCAACTAATTCCTCAGCACATTCCAATACAAATGCTATATCATCAGAATGTATGGTAGGATGCATTTAAGTTCTAATATACTTAAATTTGGAATTTAATTGGATTTTACTTTTCCTGTCATTTCATCACACTATTTTATAACCATATTTTAAAAACTCTTAAAAAAATCAACTTGATTCACCTGACTCAACTTGAATTTCAACCAAGTTCACCAAGACTCAAAAAGTTCAATCTGAAATATATAACACATTAATTTCTTTGAATAAAGTAATCTCAACATAAATTTCAAGTTGGTTTTTAATAGTCCATTTCTGGAAGTTTTTATAATCATTTTTCACATCTTTCGAATTAAACAAATGATAAATTAGCGAAAAGAGTGACCATGAATGTTAGGGGCAACGAATCAAATGCAAACTATCATATCGGCATGCAGGGCCTGATACGATTTGTTTGGCCAATATTTTTGAACCTTTGATAAATCTAGATCACTCATGTGGTGGGCCCCACCATGTAAAAGGGTCATAACAAAAAAGTTGGGAGGGTCAAATGGATCTCAAGGTATATATAATTCTTATGCTAGAAAAGCTTTGGGATCTAGACCATTTCTTTCAAATGCATACCTAATTGGAAAGCAAAGCCATGCCATGCAGAGCAGCCAGGGCCGCCTGTGAGCCACAGCAGAAGAGGGTCCTCTTTTGGGTTCTTCTCAGACTCCACAAAGTAGTAGAACAGCTGGTTTTCTTCCAATTCCCCCACACCCACGTACCTACAACAATCTCGTACATATATAGAATATTGGTCTACTTTCAAATAGATCAGAACCGTCCAATTAGTGGACCACCTGGATTAGCACATGCCCAAAATTGCTTCCATGGGAAGCTCATAACCATCCAACCTATCAACCATTTCCGGGTGGTGGATAAAAGTTTAGAGTATTGCAGAGAAAGAACACTGCAGATCGAATGGTTGTAAACAGGGCATTGCCGCAATTTTCTGACGATCAACGGCCCATCTTTTGGTCTCGAATGAAAAAAAATAAAATCAACGGATGCTAAGTGCAAGAGATGATTCCAAGATTGGCAAATGGATCAGGAGGATTACAGCTTACCCGGTTTCTAGATGGAAGGGTAGAGGGCCAGGAAAACCAGGTAGAGTTCTGACCGTTGATTGAGAGACCACAAGCCATGGATAGGAGGATGAAAGCGCTATGAGTAGACAAACGGAGATTGTACGCAACCTTACTCCTCCCATTTTTCACCTGTATCACTAGCTCCAAATATGATTCTTAACCAGAGGATATGCAATGTATCCGCGGGTATGATCCAATGGACCGAAGGTCTGGATTAATTATTGAACGACGTGCAACACACTTACAAATAAAAAATGCGTGTATGAGATGAACGCGTGCTGCCTACTGACGCTGCCAGTAGTCGAGGTAGCTGGGCGCGGATTTACTGCGAAAGCCTTAGCAGGAAGTTCCTGCAGTGGGAACCAAGGTGGGCCCAAAGTGATGTTTTTTTGATAAATCCACTCTGTTCATCCGTTTTGGAAGATCATTTCAGGACATGAGAACAAAAATGAACCGGATCAAAGACTCAAGTGGGCCTCACTAAAGGAAAAGGTGGGTAGGTAAATTACTACCGTTGAAACCTCCCTGGGTCCGCAGTGATGTTTATATGACATCCATACCGTTCACAACGTCACTACTACTGGGATGAACTGGAAACACAAATATTATCCTGATTCGAAACTCATGTGGCTCCACAAATATTTCAACTGTGGACGTTCAATCCTCACGTTTTCGGCCCACTTGAGTCTTGGATCCGGTTCATTTTTGTTTTTCATGTCTTAAAATGAGCTTCCAAAACGGATGGACGGGGTGGATTTATAAAAAAAAACATCACTTTGGGCCCACCTTAGTTCCCAGTAAAGGAACTTCCTAGGCAAGGCTTTAGCAGGAAATCCGCGCCCGAGGTAGCTACTGGACACTGTACTCTGAGCCCCCACCATAATATATGCCTTTTATCCAAGCCATTCATCTATTTTGTTCGATCATTTTATGGCACGAGCTTAAAAATAAAACAGTGCTGATTGAACGGCCACCGTTAAAAACCTCTTAATGCCCTATGTAATGTTTATTTATTATCCAACTTGTTGAGTAGGTCAAACAGACCAACAAAAGGGAAAACATAAATATCCGGGCTCTGATCAAGTAATACCCCCACTAGGACACACTGGGAGACAGGTGCCTACATGGCACGTCGCTATTGGTCAGCATAGTGGGCTCTACACCTCAGTGTTAGTGGAATGTAAGACTCAAGGTGCAGAACGCTAGAGCTATACATGAGTCGAAGTGCTCGATTCGAACCCACATACCCCTGCTCATTACTTGGCTCGACTCGGCCGAGTCGAGCAGGCCCTTGCTCGATCAGCAGACCAAGCGAGTTCGAGTAGGTAAGCAGCTTCTCAACTAGGGGTGACCGGCGACGAGCGGGCGTCGTGCGGACAGAATGAGGGTGGCCGGCGACGAGCGGGGGTCATGCGAGCAGAATAAGGATGGTCGGCGACGAGTGGACAAGGTGAGGGTGGCTAGTAACGAGCAGAGGGTGGCCAACGAGCAAGGGATAAGAATCAAAAAATAGTTAAGGTTAAAAAAAAAAAAAAAAAATCTTATATATATACTACGGCTCTGAGCCGAGCCGAGTCGAATCAAATCGAGCCAAGTTCGAGCTAACAAACGAGTTGAGCTGAATCGAGCATGGCTCTGCTCGAAGCTCGCTCGAACATAATTGAGTATCAGAATTTTGACTCGGCTCAGCTCAAACTCACTTCCAATCTTAGCCGAGTCGAGCAGCTTCTGGGCGAGTCAAGCGAGTTTTTCGAGCTTACTCGACTTGTGTATAGCTCTATAGGACGCGCTGCGTCAGCCAATAACAACATGCCATGTAAGAGTACATCTCCTCATGCGTCCTGGTAGGGGTAGTACCTAATTCGAGCTCCAAATATCAGCTTCATCCAAAACTTTTGTAGCCCCAGGAAGTTTTAATTGTGAGAACTCAACCACCACTGTTTCCTATGGTGTGGGTCTGCCTCATTTTTGGATTCATTTACAAAAATGATCTAGAAAAATGGATGGACGGAGTGGATAAGAAACGTACGTCTCTTGGCGGCCACAGAACACCGTCCAGTATCTTGTGGCTACCGACAGCCAGTACACAATCCGCGTCCGTATGCGATACTCTGGCAGTGTACCATTGGAGAGCGGATTAGGTGAGACACTTGCCTGACCCAAGACGGTGCGGCTCTTACCGTGGGGCCCACTTCGATGTATGGGTTATGTATCCACTCCGTCCATCCGTTGTTTCAGATCATTTTAGAGTATTATCCCAAAAAAGAAACAGATCCAATGATCAGGTGGACCATACCGTCCTATCATTAAAAACTTCTTATGCATACCTCTTAATGTTTTGGTAGTGTTTATTTACCATCCAATCTATTGATGAGGTTGCATAAGCTTGGATGAATGGGGAAAAAAAAAATTCAGCTTGATCCAAAACTTTTCTAGCCCATTAATGGTCAATCAAAACTGTTTCATATGGTATGGTTCACCTTGTACTTAAATATGTTTAATTTAATTTTCGGTTAATATCATAAAATGATCCGTAAAAACGAACGGACGGTGTGGATACATAATACATACATCAAGGTGGGTCCCGCGGTAACGCACCGTGGGTGAGGCCGGGGTCTCACCTAATCCGCTCTCGTACCATTGGACCGTTGCTTATTTTAATCCAACCAGCCTTCTTATTTTTATCCAACCACACTTGAAAACTGAACAGACAACTATTTTAATTATTTTTACACGTTGGCCAGTGGATAAATGGATGGCTAGTGACCCGAACATCAGCCAGCTAGTTAGCTGGTTTAAAAGCTCTGTGGGCCCCACCATGGTGCATGTGTTTTATCCATGCCACCCATCCATTGCCAGCTCATTTTAGGGCATGGGTCAAAAAAAAAAAAAAAGAGGTAGAATCAGAGCTCAAATGTACTACACAACAAACAAAAGTGGGGATAGAATGCTCACCGTTGAAAACTTTTAGGGCTATAGAAGTTCTGGATCTGGCTAATATTTGTGTTTTCCCTTGCCAGAAGTGGTTGGATGACAAATAAACATTACTATAAGCCTTAGAAAGGTTCCAACAGTGGATGTCATTATCCCCACTGTTTCCACTTAAGCTTCCAATCTGCCTCATTTATTTTCTTTCTCATGCCATAAAATGAGCCCGCGAAACACATAAACAGCGCGGACAAAATACATGCATCATAATACGGCCCCGCAGAGCTTGACCCCAACTAGCTGGCTGGTGTTGGTCACCATCCAAACTGCGTCCATAGTGGACGCCACTGTTTCCACGGTTAGGATCAAGATATTGTATGCGGTATGCCACGTATATAATAGCCATGTGCGTACATAAGGGAAATAATACTCTCTCAATTCTCAGGTAGACGCAGCCCTAACCTGTGCGGACGGGATGCGGATTGCGAGGTGACACAACATCAGGAAGCTTGATGGTGTTGTAATGCTGCCAGAATTAGCTTGATGGTGTTGTAATGTGACGAGAACTGATTGGGCCACATGCTGTTGTGAGACAGCTAAGCAGATTTTCAACAAAGCCCTATTCCAAAAGATTATCCTCGACAAGAAGATCACCTTTCTGATTTGATGGAGATATTATATTTTTTTGGGCAGTCCAGTTGGTAGACGAAACAGTGGAGATGCAGATTATAGAGTGTAGGCGTGCATGAGGGAGAACCAGCTTTGGACCATACCTCCCGTCCAACCAGCTTTGGAATTGAAAATTACTTAAAGCGATTTATTAATGTTAGTTAATGCTAATAAATGGGAGGGAGAGAAGGAAAAGGGTTGCCTACTCGGGTAGGCCCCACTGTAGTGTTTATGTGAAATCCACCCCAAGTATCATGTGAGTCACCCTATGCTAGAGCCAATGCAAAAAACTCGGCCTCATCCGTGAGTTTGGTGGACCACACAGGTGGAAACAGCATATCAGGCACTGCTTACCCTTGAAACTATTTCTTTTGGTGCTGCCCACCTGAATAACGAATAGGCCTGTTTTTTAGACAGCATGCCTAAGTTTTAGTTTTTCATCTAATGGTTGGAGTGGATTGCATATAATCATCATTGTAGGCCCTATAAAAATCGAAGGTGGATGTCTCTCCTAACTTTTTTCCTGTGGCCCACCTGAATAAATAGGTCAACCTGATTTCTTTTTTATCCAGTATGCCTATTATAGGCTTACACATATAATGCTCGGAGTAGATCTCACATTAACATCACAATGTACCACATAAAAAACCAAGGCCACGCGTTCGTTAGCACCTGTGATGAGGAAAAGCTGAATCTTTCCCAAACATAGCGATCTCATGTCTTATGGGTTGGACCACAAGTTGTACTCTACCCACATGGTGACTTAAAAAGAATTAAGTGCATGTAAAATCCATACCTTCCAATGGGTTGACCTGACAACGTGGACCTCTTACTACAGTGGTCAGTCTTATATACAAATTAAATGAGATATACTGTAGAAAAATCCTCCCACCACTGGTAAATAGTGAAACATTAATAGGGTCCACTCAATTAGTGGATGATGCTAAGTTTCCAAAGATATGATTCTCATAATGGGGAAAACCTATTGATGGGATTGGATGTTGTGTATGCATAAAAAGTTTAGAATTCATCTTGTATCAAAATCATTCATTCATTTTCCTCGGTCATACTAGGGCATGGGCTCAAAAATGAGGTAGATCCAAAGTTCAAGTGGACCACACCACAGGGTGGGGATTGATGCCCACCGTTGAAACCATCCTAGGCTCACCATGATGTTTCTTTTTCATCCAACCTGTTCATAAGATCACAAAGACATGGAATAAGGGAAAACACAAATATTAGCTTGATACAAAACTACCGTAGCCCTAAAGATCGTTATCAATGATAGGTATTCAATCTCCATGGTTTCTTGTGGTGTGTTCCACCTGAGATGTTTGTCTGCCTTGTTTTTGGGTCATCCCTTGTAATGAGGTTCCAAATTGGATGGACGGAGTGGATCTTACATGCACATCACAGTGAGCCTCTTAAATACAAGGGTGGGCGATTGTCGGAACATAGCATCGACGGCAATGCTACCGATAGAATTAGGGCTCTCAATGGGTCGGATTTGGATCAGATCCAATTGGATCCAGCTCCAACTTCGTATATTGGTAAACGGATTCGGATCCAACTTGGATCCAAAAGGCGATCGGATTCGGATCCAACTTGGATCCAAAAGGTGATATCCATATCCGATCCATTAATTATAAATTGTTAGATCCATTTCCGATCCAAAATCCATATAACTATCAGATTCGGGTTGGATCTAGGTCCTAATTCAATCCCATTACAAATCTAAAAATATATATAATATAAAATATAATATATAATATATTTAATTTAGTAGAAAAATGATGCAAATCTCACTATTACTAGCATGTCTCAATTTTGACACATGGCCTAAAATAATATGTAAAATGGATGGCCAGCATGAATATAACATATACAATATGGTGACAATGAGTTGGTTCTTAATCAGATTCGGTTCGAAGTCGGATATGTTCCTGTGAATCCAAATCCGATCCATTTAAGTAATCAGACCTACTTAAAGATCCAAATCCGGTCCATTTAACTAATCAGACCTAATTTAAGATCCAATTCCGCATTACATGGATTCAGAGTGAATCGGATCTCAGATCTGACTCGCTCCACTGAGAGCCCTAGCCGGAATCAGATTGCGTCCTGAGTTACTTAGTATGCTCTTATTGTACTAAGTAAACTCAGTTGGGCCCACCGTGAGTGTATATGGTTTCTCCACGCTGTCCATCCTTTTTACAGCTCGTTTTAGGCGTTGAGACAAAAGTTTAAGCATATCCAAATCTCAAGTGGACCATACCACACGAAACAGTGGGAGTAATGACCGTTGAAACTTTGCTAGGGCCCACAATGATCTTTATTTGTCATCCATCCGGTTAATAAGATAAAAAAAATATATATATGGATGAAGGGAAACTAAAATTTTCAAATTGATCAAAACCTTCTATGGCCGCCCAAGAAATTTCAATGGAAGACGTTCAATTCACACTATTTCTTGTTGTGTGGTCCATTTGAGATTTTGATATGCTTCATTTTTGGTATAAATCCATGTAATTATCTAATAAAATAGATGGACAGAGTAGATAAAATACATAAATTACTGTGGACCCCACAGAGTTTACTCATCCCTTTCCAAAAGCCGCGGCCCCATCCCTAGTCCTTCCATTCCTCTATTCATTTATTAAATGAGGTAATTACCACTATTTTAAAAGTGGTTGTACAATTATTTACCTTCTTCTATATATATATATATATATATATATATATATATATATATATATATATATATATATATATATATATATATATATAATTTGTTAGGCAAATCAAAGCACACACCTTTAAGAAAAGTTAATAATTGTATTAAAAAAGGTGCTCTTGGGAGCAATGCATTTGCCTTCGAGAAGACTTCGGTTCATGCATGAGTGAGGTGGAGGCTGCAATTTCCTGTTTGCACTTTTTTTATTGGTGCAAATGGAAATCAAACAGGCCCAGTCTATGTACTTTTGACAGCAATGTATTTGTTTGTTGTCATTCTTGGATATAAAATAGATTAAAAATGAATTTATGTATGAATTACTGGTAAAAGAAGCATTTCATAAAGTTAGAGAAAAATTATAATTAACAATTTAATCATCAACATCCATTATTACTTATGACCATAGAAATTTTAACTGTTTTAGTTTTAATGTTGTATTTTATTGGAATCTTTATGCAGCACATTTACAGTCCTTTTTCGTTCATTTTTTTAGTTGAAATTGTACTAATCTCAAACTTTTCATTTTGTGCTTTTTGCTATTTTCATTTTTTTAATCAATGTTCGATCATCTTTTTAAGGTTAGAGTTGAATTCAATACAAACAGTACCTTTAGTATCATTAATATTAAATTAAATCTGTACTATAATAAAAGTTATGACCATTATAATTAAATTACTAAGTTCGCAGTCAATCATAAAATGTGATGTACAAAATTATTTGGCTAAGAGGCAAACTGACGTATCATACTCATAACCCATCAAGACTTCCCAGTAAATCCAAATCCAAACCATTTAACTTCAAATTAACAAGATATAACCAAAACCCAGTTCATATAGAAAATAGATTGTCCCAAACCCTAACTATTTGGGTTGGGTACAAGTCCAATTGACGGATTAGGTAAGTTCCGTCACCCCTCGCCATTAAACAAACATCCTTTCCTACATTTGATTTGACAACTTCAAAGATAAATATGATTATCTTGTCCATGCTTCTTTTCATCCAGTCGCTTTCAGTGGAAATGATGGGGTATTAAGATACACTGATCCATATCCGTGCCACTTGTGCTCGAGATAAGATAGATGATTCTTCTAAATTCCCTGAAGCTGATTTCTTCAACCAACTTTTGGTAGGGTTAACTAACAATCTGTACTGTCCATGCAGTTGTACTATAGTTAGTAAAACTCCATTTTTTATAATAAAAAATCTTTTATAATTAGTTTAAAGTTTAAAACTTTATATATTTTAGAAGATAGGAAAAAATTATTTTTGGTCAGATGATTTAAATATAATTTTTTTTAAAGAAAATTTATTTTATTTTGCGGAAAAAAAAAGAAGAAGATTAAAATAACCAATATTACATCTTAGATAAAGCACCGCTTATATAAAGATTACCAAATAGAGAGGCAATAAAACTAACACACACGTGTGTGTAGCGTAAGGTATTAAGACATTGGCCTCATGGGAAGCTTCAGGTCGAGCTGTGTGGGCTCCACCGTGATGTGTGACGGACATCCACCCCATCAATCAGATGCACCTTCTATGGTGGGCCACAGGTCTAAAACTCAGGCCAATCCATGACTTGGTTGGTTCACACCATAGACAACAGTTGAGAGTAGATATCCACCCATTGAAATAGTCATGATTGTTTATAGGGCCCATTAAGATGTGGTTTAGGAATCCAGCCCATCCATTTTATGTGTCCCACTTGGATGAGAGGTCACAACAAGTTTGCGCCGTATCCAAAACTCAGGTAGGCCCCTAGTGCTTTTAAATGTTTTAGAACTGATTTCACATTGTTTCAAATAGTATGGCCCACTTGAGTTCGAATGTGGATTTTTAAGATAACCTATAGCCCATAGAGGACCCACCAAATGCATGGTTTGGATGTCTGATGCACATCATGGTAAGGCCCACATGACTCGACTTCATGGAAAGCTCTCATCAAGTTGACCTCATAGTATCATTTCCTTGTATGTATGCATGTATGTATGGAGAGAGGGAGAGAGAGAGAGTTTTTCAAACGCGCAACGGTGCACAACTAAGCTTTTGCACACCCTTCTAAGAAAGAGACTCCCTGCTGAGAGACTTGCTCGGTGGAGGAAAGATTTTAAGGGCTGCAAATAGCTACCACTCCATCGGGACTCAGCTAAAGGCGATTGGTCCTATCGAGGGATCTATGGTGTCCACCGTGATGTATTTGTTTTATCCACACCCCCCATCTATTTTGAAAGATCATTTTAGGGCATATGTCCAAAAAAGAGGCATATTGAAAGCTTAAGCAGACCACACCACCAAAAGTAGTGGGGACTAAAAGCTTACCAATGAAAACTTCTTGGAAGCCACAAAAGTTTTAGATCAAGTTGATATTTATGTTTTCCTTCATACAGGTCTCATGTGACCTCATAAATAAGTTGGATGGCAAATAAAAATCGCGGTGTGCATAGGAAATTTTTAATGGTAGTAATCCAATCCCCAATGCTTCCTCTGTTGTGGTCCACTTGATTCTTCAACATACCTCCTTTTTGGGCACATAGCTTAAAATAATCTATAAAAATGAATGGATGGCATTGATAAAACATATACATCATAGTGGCCCCACATATTCCCCTATCAGAACCATCCATCTCTAGCTAGGTCCTATGGGGCCGGTACCCAATCGCCTCCCAGCAATAGCAATTTTCTCTCTCAACTCAGATTTCCCACGAAAGCCTCTACAGGAAGTTCTTGCGATGGAAAGCTATGTGGGGCCCACCATGATATTTGTGAGAAATCCACCCAGTCCATCCATTTTTCCAACTCATTTTAACACATGCGACAAAAAATTAGCCAGATCCAAGACTCAAGTGGGCCACATAAGAGGGAGAACTAGGAAAGAAATGCCTACCGTCAAACCCTTCCAAGCTCCACCTTGATGTTTATATTCAATCCAAATTGTTTATAAGGTCATTCCCACTAGGATGACCTGAAAAACTAAAACACTTAGCGTGATATAAAACTTTTATGGCCATACGAATGTTTTAATGATGGTCGTTCAATCCCCACTGTTTCCTCTCATGTGCCCACTTGAGTCTTGTATCCAGTTCATTTTTTGGTCTCATGTCCTAAAATGATCTCACAAAATGGATGGATGGGGTGGATCACTCACAAACATCACAGTGAGCCCCACCTAGCTTCCAAGTGTAGGAACTTCCTTCAAAAGGCTGTAGCATCAAATCTGCATCCTTTCTCCCTCAAATGGTCTATGCAAGGAGATGGATTGTGTACTGACGTTGGAGGATGCACTATGGCCCCACCATAATTTATATGTCTTATCCAATCTGTCCATCTATTTTTCAAGGTCATTTTGGGTCATGAGCTTATAGATAAGGTAGATCCAATCTCGTGTGAACATTGTTCAGCACCTCTTACGTTGCTTGATCTTCACTCTCTCATGCTTCAATCAGCTTCCCTTTGCTCTCTCGATCTTATTGCCAATGTGTTGTCAATGCCTCATCTCAAATGATCAATCACCTTTTGTGTGTGTGTGTGTGTGTGTGTGTGTGTGTGTGTGATCTTCTTGAGATGACCAAGGTGATGAGAGGTGATGAATATTTTACAACTAGTTGTATGTGGAAAGTCTAGAAGGATTCACTTATTTGGATCTTTAGAGAGGTTAAGACAAATGATATACTTATGGTGTAGGTATCTAAAACATCTAGAGACTAAGAAAGAGCAAGTTCATCATTATATGAGCTTTGAATGCTCCATCTTATAATGAATCACAAGAAAGATGACTTGGGTATGCTAGGATTAGAGCCTAGTGATGTGGGCAATGAAGGTGGCTTCTAATGCTCTCAAATCTCTCTCCTAAGACCCTTAACCGTGCTCCATCTTTATATAGATAAAGCTTCAACTTATAAAAAAACGACAACAAATGGCTAGCTGGTGATCGGTCGACGCTCAACAGCGACCGGTTGCATAAAAGCGTTGACTGGTCTAATTAGACCTGGGACGGATGTCTGCTTGCTGTCCCAACATGGCCAGGTGCGACCGGTCTTGCCAAGTTTGGCGACCGGTCACAAGGACCAGTTGACCGGTTGAATTTGGCCAGGGATCCAGCTCTTGTTGCTGACTCTCTTTGGCCTCTAGCAACCGGTTGCCTAGTACCTGCAACTGGTCGAAGACCCATAAGTTTTGTTGTTTGTTTTGTCTTGTTTACAGCAGCTCATGTAATCTTTTAGGCCTTCCTTTGGGTAATCTTTTGGGACACCTAAGACCATTATAAGATGACTAAAAGTTTACTTATGGTCATGTCATCTAGAGGTTTGGTTTTGGTTTAGGTTCAAGGATTTTTAGCTTACTAAGGCATCTCCTTTAATTACATGGTCCTTCTTCTTTAATGCAGCAGGTCTTCTTGAGTCTTCGGTCTTCATCTTCTTTAGGCTCAATTAACACCTAGACTTACCAACTTATGTAATTGACAAATAAGCTACACTAGTATGCCACAGAAAAGTGCACTAACAAAATATACATGCTAGGCTCAGTCAGTAGGCGGAACGAGATCGATCATTGTCTCTCTTATGGATAACTGATCCGAATCCACAGACTTATCGGGAATCCTCAACCGATCTTCCTTGATTTCTCAAGGGGCACTCGAAGAACACGAGCAAAACAGAGATAAACTCAAAGAGAATAGCTTAAACTTGAATAACGAAAATAAACTAGTTTAAATAATGTATCAACTACTTAGAAACCCTAAAATAAGATTAAGAAGAGTCCTAATCAAAAACGAAAAGAGAAAAGTTCAAAAATGTAAAAGTTCACACGTCTGCCCACGCATCAGGGTGACTAGTCATCAGCGGGCCATGACCGGTCATCAGAGGCCCCAAACAGTCCAACAAGTTAGGCTGTTTTAATGTTTAAATCAGACCGGTCTAGGGATCGATCATCATATCTCACGATCATTCGGACGACCGGTCATCGATGGCCCCAGACAGTCCAGCGAGCTGGGCTATCTTTTGCTCCAAATTTGACCGCAGAGGACCAGTCGTGACTGATGCTCAAAGCCAACGACCGGTCGTCAGACCCTGCAAATATATGTTTTTATTAAGCCTTGGCTCCTTCTTTTGGGCCTTCCTTTGATCCTTTCTTTGGACCATCTTCACCATGTAGAGCTCAGCACCTCCTCTACATCAGTCCCCCCTCCTTGGAAAGAACTCCTCCTCGAGTTCTCGTTTGCCTCCAACTCATGGTACTTGTAAAAGTCGACGATGTTGAACGTATGGGAGATGTTAAATTCCTTTAAAAGATCAACAACACAAGCATTGCCATTAATCTTTTTGAGGATCGGCACGGGCCTAATCTTCTTATACTTGAGTTTGTTGTGTGTACCGGTAGGGAAGCGTTCTTCGGGCAAATAGACCATCACTTGATCCCCGACCTTAAAGACTTCAGCGCGACGATGCTTATCCGTGTCTTCCTTGTATTTCTTATTCAATTTCAACAGTGTATTTTGAACTTTGGCATGTACTTCAGCGATAATCTTGTCGCACAGCGAACTCTGCGGGATACACATGCAATTTTTGTAGAATAAATACCCGTCTTGGATATGAAAATCATTCGGATGTCCTTCCTTGCAATGTAGCCATTCATCCTTAAACTCTTCGTCTTCAGCATACTCTTCTTTGAGGCATTCGAATCCAACCACCTCATTGGCCAATGTAATAAGGAGTGTGGCTTGATGACTTAAGGCATCGACAACTTTGTTTTGCTAGCCCGACTTGTGCTTAAAAAAATGTGAATTCCTGCAAAAATGAAATCAACCTAGCATGCACATGGCTAATGTTAGTCCGACTATTAATAAATTTAAGGGCCTGGTGATCCGTGTACAAAATAAATTCCCTCTGAATGAGGTAATGCCGCCAATGTCGTAATGCTTGTACCACACCATATAGTTTAATTTCTTAGGTAGACCACTTCTTCCTTGCATCACTCAACCTCTTGCTGTAAAATGCTACAAGCTTGCCTTCCTATGACAAAATCGCCCCAATCCCCACATAGGATCATCGTAAGCCACCTTAAACACATTTTCATAGTTCAAGAGGACCAGACACAGTGTGGAGGACAACCGTTGCTTGATCTCGGCAAAACTTCTATCAGCTTCTTCAGTTTACCGGAATGGACCCTTCTTCATGCAGTCTATTATTGGAGGAACTATATAACTAAAATTTCTGACAAAATGATGGTAGAACTTGGCCAACCCATGAAAACTGCGAACCTCATAGATGTTGGTCGGAGTAGGCCATTCGTCGATGACCTTTACTTTGTCTTCGTCTACCTGAATGCCAGTAGAAGATACCACAAAGCTCATAAATAAAAGATGGTTTGTCATAAAGCTACACTTCTTAAGATTTAAATATAGCTTGTTCTTCTGAAGAACTTGTAGAACCTGCCTGAGGTGTTTTAGATGCTCCATCTTATTCTTATTGTAAATTAACATGTCGTTGAAATAGACCACAACGAACTTGCCCGTGAATGGTTTCAAGGCCTGGTTCATGAGTTGCATGAAGGTGCTTGGAGCATTTGACAAACCTAAGGGCATCACAAGACACTCATACAGTCCTTCTTTAGTCTTAAAAGCTGTCTTCCATTCGTTGTTCGAACGGATACGAATCTGATGGTACCTGCTCCTAAAATCTAGTTTGGAAAACACTTTAGACCCCTTAAGCATGTCTAACATGTCATCCAACCAAAGTATCGAAAATTGATACTTGATAGTGATCTTCTTTATTGCTCGGCTATCCACATACATTCAGTCAACTCCCATCTTTCTTTGGCATTAGAAGGGCCGGTACGATGCACATACTCATGCTTTCTATCAGCAACCCCTTCGTCAATAGCTCTTCAACCTACCCCTAGAGGATCTCACTCTCCTTCGGGCTCAAATGGTAATGTGGCATATTCAGTAAATTGGCATCTGAAATGAGATCGATGTAATGTTGAATATCTCTAATTGGGGGAAGGCCATGAGGAAGGTCTTCAGGTCATACTTCTCGAAACTTATTCAGTAATAGTCGAAGATTTAGAGGAATTATACTACCTCTAGGGTCATCTCCCTTGACCACCATAGCATAAATTTAGCCTGTTTCCTTCGTTCTTTCACAAACTCTCT
Source organism: Liriodendron chinense (assembly GCA_003013855.2). NCBI lineage: Eukaryota > Viridiplantae > Streptophyta > Magnoliopsida > Magnoliales > Magnoliaceae > Liriodendron > Liriodendron chinense. The sequence goes on along the minus strand of PVNU02003798.1, from coordinate 263,357 downwards.
TATGGCAAGGAGAGAGTTCCCCTCCACTACAGAAGTCTTAGGGCCGCTCTTCGGTGTCATAGGAGTGAGGTTCTCTTTCTCTCATCCTTAGCAAAAATATAGGTATTGTCACGCCCTCGGTAGGTCACGTCTCGGTTGGATTGCCATGACCTACCGAGGAGCATGTGACATGCCTCCATGTCTACCACATCACAGAAAGCCTCATCTTTGTAGCTTCTACTAATGGAAAAGGAAATCAAACATTGTTCAGTTACCTTAGTAGTGTTGACCTTCTTAATCCAACCGATGGAGTACGGGGCTGGATTTCTTATTGTTGGCAATTGGAGCTTGTCCACCATCAACTTGGACATGATATTTTCACTGCTTCCACTATCGAAGATGACATTGCACACATTCCCATTCACTGTGCAACGGGTGCGAAAGATGTTGTGGCGCTTAGGATGAACTTCAAACCTTGAGGTGTAACATAAACGCCTCACTACCAAGGACTCACCATGGTCCGGATCTATCAAGTCAGTGTCATCATTGCAATCTTCACCGGTTTGCTCAAACTCTTCGTTCTCGGCCTCCCATTATCGAACTCTTCTTTGACCCCTCCTTCATTTGTGGTTAAGTTAGCCACGGGGCACTGAGGACACACATTAATTGGACAAGTGTCCGGATTGGCCGCATTGCCAACAATGATTTGATGATTTGGCCTTGGGCTAGCATAGAGATTTGGTGCTTGGCTTAAACCCACTATAGGAGGCACATTGCGCTGAGGCCTTGACAGACCGCTCCCCGATGCCAGGTTCACGATCGTTGGGGAAGGCCGAACACGTCCACCAACAGGTTCATTCCCTTTAGTCTGGGTGTTTCCTAAAGTGCAACGGTAGTGGAAATGCGGGGTGGCAAATATGGATGTGCAGGAACCCTAACGAGATGAGTTTCCGCACGTGTAGTGTATTGTAGCAAGTCCTCCACTCTCCATACCGGTTGCATCTGTACCTGATCCTGAATATTAATTCTTAGGCCGCCAACGAACCTTGTAGCCTTCAGAGCATCCGTTTCTGATAAATCATTACGGATGGATAGCTGGTTAAATTCGACTGCATATTCTTCAACAATCCGGCTTCCTTGACGGCAATTATGATATTGTTGGAATAGAACTTGCTTATAATCGCGGGGTAAGAAGCGCGATCAAAGAAGTTGTCGCATCCTAAGCCACGACCGGATGAGAAACTTATTCTAGTCAGGTTTGGGAGAGTTGTAATTGCTCCCACCATGTGGAGGCACTCGATTTTAACTTGTAGGCCACAAGTTTCACCTTTTTCTCCTCAGGAACGTCCATATAATCGAAGAAATTCTCTACTTCCGCTAACCAATCTAAGAACTCTTTTATATGCAATAAGCCATTGAAGGCAGGAAGTTCAGCCTTACCTCTATAACCTTGCTCAGAGTGATCTCTGCGATCATTGCCTAGTACTTGCTATTGCGCAAATAGGTTCTCAACATCGTCATTGCTATCATCAGAATTCGCCGTGATAGGCCAACAATTTGCTATAGGGAGAGCATGTCGGAACGCTGAATTGTTTCGAATTGCGATCATGGGCGGTTACATACCATTTGGAGCTAGTCGCGAAGCCAAAGCCGTTGCGATCTGATTGAGAGATGGTTGCAGCTTTTGCATAGACATCTCAAACGATCTCTGGAGAGCCTTTATCTTCTCCGCTAGATACTGCGTCCCCTGATCACCGTCAGCATGATTGTTGTCATGTTCTTTGCTAGATGCCATCTTCCCGAGGTTGTTCTTTGCTCTGATACCAACTTGCCGTAGCCGTAGGCAGAACGAGATCGATCACTGTCACTTTTGTGGATAATTGATCCGAATCCACGGACCTATTGGGAATCCTCAACCGATCTTGCCTTAATTTCTCAAGGGGTACTCGAAGAACACAAGCAAAACGGAGATAAACTCAAAGAGAATAGTTTAAACTTGAATAATGAATCTTTAACAATGAAAATAAACTAGTTTAAATAGTGTAGCAACTACTTAGAAACCCTAAAACGATATTAGGAAATTCAAAAATGAAAAGTTAGCACGTCTGCCCGCACGTCGGGCGACCGATCATCAAGGGGCCACGACCGATCATCAGAGGCCCCAAACAGTCCAGCAAGTTGGGCTATTTTGATATTTAAATTCGACCAGTCTGAGAACCAGTCGTCAGATCTCAGGACTTGTCGGCGATGGCCCTAGACAGTCTAGCGAGCTGGTTTATCTTCTGCTCCAAATTCGATCGGTCAGAGGACCAGTCATAACCGATGCTCAAAGCGGATGACCGGTCGTCAGACCCTGCAAATTTGTGTTTTTATTGAACCTTGGCTCCTTCTTTTGGGCCTTCCTTTGATCCTTTATTTGGATCATCTTCACCACGTAGAGCTCAGCAACCTCCTCTACATCACATGCTCCATTGCCTCAACAAAAGAGTCCTCCAATTTGTGGCTAAGATTACCAAACCTTTTTTGTATGAATTATCTATAGTAGGGGCCAATAAATGGAACAGTCCACATTTCTTGCCATGCTACTTCAATTACATAAACCAGAACTAACATATATACTTAAAGATAAACAAGGTGACCTAGATAGGTTACTTGGTTTTAGTAAGTCATTATAGTTTACTTGGTTTTAGTAAGTCATTAATTAATGTTGTAAACCCTAGATTGAATGTGGACTTGTATTTATGGGTAGCATAGACCGAACTAGTCCATTTATCGGTCCAACCGGTCGGCCAATGAGAGTATCTAAAAAGCTTCTTGTGGAAGTATCATTGAAATAAGGGTATAAATGGCCCAACGAGGCTTGTATATCCATGAGCCTTTTGATAACAATTTCAGGTGAAGATATTTCACACGTAGAATAACTTTCCAACAATCATCTTTTTAAAAATAATAGCCTAGAAATAATATTGTTGGGATCTAAATGGTCTAGAAAGGTATTAAGCTTGTTTCTAAATTAATTATGTGATAAAAAGTGACCAATTTACCAATCTAGATCTTGCATTTCATGAGACAATCCACTGGTTGTTCACGACCTCTAGCAATTATTTTGATTGAATGATTCTAACCATTGATCAATAGTCACTAAATGGATGGTTCAATTCATTTTTGACAAAGGGTCAAATCATGGATCTTGACCATCTATCACGTGGGTTCCATCTCCACTTCATCCCGTGTCTCAAAAATTACTTTCATTTTTATGACGTTCATATATATATGTTGGATAAATGGCCAACAAAATGGATAGGCCAAATCACTTATGACGAAAAATATAATCATGGTCAAGAATCACTTAAATCTCATAATCAGAGCCATATGATTAGTGGCCAACATAATGGACAGTCTAGATCTCCTTTTATTTAAAAACGAATTGACATTGTGAGTGACTTGGTTTGAGTCATGCCAAGTCGTGTTGAGTCGAGCGAGTAGACAAGCCGACTTAATGAGTCAGCCCAAGTCTGAACTAAGTCGAGATCACCAAAGCGTTTCATGGTGAGTTGGGTGGATTTATTGCTGAGTCAAGTTGACTCAGTGATTTCGAGTCAAGTTACTGAGTTTTAGAGCTATCCTTAACCATCAATCTTGTCGACCCCACTTCTAATTCCTTTGTTCCTCTCAAGAATCATTTTAATATGATGATCTTTTGTCATCTGACTAATGGCCAGCAACATGAATGACCGAATAATTTGTGACAAAAAACCATCTAATTTTCATTGATCTATATTGCCGCTATTGTGGGACCCTCCTCTGCTTCCATGTTCCTTGCAAGAATTGCTTTGATCTAATGACCCTAGCAATCTGGTCCCTGACCATACAAAATGGATGGTCCAGATCATTTTGTATAAGTATCTGATCATGCTTCTAGATCCTTCATCATTGGGACACACCTTTTATTCACATTTTGTTTCAAAAATTACTTGGATCCTACAATCCTATCCATGATTGCCAGAAAAATGTGTATTGCCTATCTTCATGACATTATGTTTTATCTATAGACTAGAGCATCTTTTGAGCTCATCCACGATTATGGTCAAAGGTGGGGCCTTACATGGTCTTGGATTATCAATCATCAATGTTGGGCTAACTGTTGAGAGAGAGAGAGAGAGAGAGAGAGAGAGCGCCATCCATGATCATGATGCCTACATGGACTAGGACTATCAATCATGTGGGTCTAGCAATAATTGGACTAAGAACAGAGAGAGAGACTAGACTATCAATCTTGTCGGCCTGGCAATTATTGGACAAACAAGAGAGAGAGAGAGAGAGACTAGGACTATCAATCATGTGGGCCTAGCAATTATTGGACTAACGAACGAGAGAGAGAGAGAGAGATTCCACAGCGTTTCTCTTGGGGGTAGTCGTAGCCTATTGTAGGGCCTTGACAAGAAAAGGTTACACTTGCGGAATTACCCTTTCTTTTTTTTTTTTTTCTTTTTCTTTTGTTTTAAGAGTAATGGATATATCAATAAGACTGAACCGAAATTACAAGCCCATTCAGACTGGTCCGCAAACTAAAAAGTGCACTGGCCAGCCTATCAAAAACCTCTACATACAATTAGGTTACCCTTCCCTCAAAGCTCCCATCTTGTCCTGTCAAGGACTAGCTTACCTCTTGAGATTTGAGGGAGGTCCCTAGCCGAGTCAAAAATCTGATGTGTCTAAGATTTACTTTCCCAACGCGCCAGCCCATCCACCACAGCATTAGCCTCTCTAGGCGTATGGGATATTTTAACCACTTTATTTTTTTTTACTGAGATCCACAACTCTCGCATGCCAATACCAACTGAACCAGGGGGTGGGGGAATCTCTGAAAAACAAATCCACCTACAATTTTCGAGTCACTCGCTACTTCAACCTTAGAGAAGTTGCGGTCTGCACAGATGGTTAGAGCCCTCTACCACCGCTCTCATTCTCCACCTTGTTGTTCGACCCAAAGTCCGTAACCAGCCGAGAAGGCAAAAATAAAGGCACCCTTGTTATCTCTGCAGACACCACCCCCACCAGATGGACCTGGGATACCTTTAGTTGAGCCATCAACATTAATTTTAACCCATCGTAGTTGGGGCTTGTTCCATTTCACAATCGAAAACCCGCCCCCAACAGATGGTTGGGGAATATCTCCCTTTTGAGAGAGAACCTATCAGAATATTGTCTTCTAGAAGGGTTACAAACGCATCCTTCAGAGGGGTTACAAAACACACCCTAAACATCCACACCTAAGGTTGGCCCAGCCCACTAGGTAAGCGACTAGTCCCAAGCCCAAAGCATGTCACCGAGCAACTACGAAGCCCAATGATATTGAAGGGGCTTTACTGTTGAGCTGGATGCATACTCAAGCCTAGGACCGGACCCATTATGTATGGCACCTCAAAAGTCAGTTCCCAGGCTCAGACCATGGACTTTTAACTTCAGTCCATCCATTCAAAACAAGCTGGGCCTGCTAGGCGTGGGTCAACCTGGCTCAAATCCACCCGTAAGTGAATGCTCCAGCATGGTGACCTACTTAAACGCTGAACACCCAAATTGTCACTCTATCAGTTTCCTTATCTTTTCTTTCTTTCTTTTTTATAGGAATAGTAAGGTCGCCTACAGGGAGATGTTGAGATGGGGACGCCTACCATTAAAAAAATTCAACTGTGCCTAGGTCCGCTATGATTTTTTTTTATTAGATGGATGCACCCCACCAGGATGAATGGACAACCCAAAAGTCCAGCAATTGCAAAACTCAGGTGGACCACGCAACATCATTAAAAAGATTTTAAGCATGAATTTACATGGTATTACTACCCAAATTTTAGATGGTCCTGATTTTTTGTGCCAAGTAGAACTTAGGGGCACACATGGACGTATTGGATGTCATGCACATGTCACGGTGTGCCCCACCCATCACGTTGTATGCTAAGCTTCACCCTACAAAGCTTTGTAGTGCATCCTGCCTAAATTTTAATATAGTTAAATTTGTCATTTTATTGGATTTTACTTTCAAAGTCATTTTATCACTAATTTATAGCTCTTAATTAAATATATAATACATGACGTTTATTGAAGAAAATAATCCCAAATTAGGTTTTAACTCTCCATTAAAATAAAAAAAAAATCTAGAATCATTTTCCATGTCATTCAAATTTTTAAATTAATAAAAATAAATTAGATAAAAAAACCAACAATGTTGCGAGCAATCATCAAATGTATCCTATCATATCGTGCACATAGAACTTGATACGACATGTCCGGCCGATATTTTGAAGCATGGAGATCTAGACCACTCATCTGGCGGCCTCACCATATATACGACCCATCACAAAAAAATTAGGTGGGTCCAAGGTGTAATTCCGATCCCCAGCTTGAAAGATATCTCGCCCATTTTTCTTTAAAATGCATACCTATTTCGTAGACAAGGCCACTCCATGCAGAGCAGGCCAGGGCTGCCTGTGAGCCACAACACAAGAGGGTCATCTTTTGGGTTCTTCTCAGACTCCACAAAGTAGTAAAACAGATGGTCTTCCTCCAATTCCCTCACCCCCATGTTCTGTGGGAAAACGGATGCCTCAAATCGGTTTGCACAGGGTTACTGACTGCTCAGGCCGACCGGTCGGTCACAGTGAAGCCATGCAGCAAAGCTGCTGGAGAATTTTAGGCCATCCGGTCAGTAGGGGTGTCCGGCCAGCCGGCCTGACTGGTCGGCAGTTTCCTATTACAACTTCGATTGATTCGCGGTTTTGCGCAAAAAGATTTCTAAATCCATTTTTCTCCTATTTAAAGAGGGTATTACGGGATTACAGGTATCCTAGGTTGCAAAGGGAATTGAGAGAGCTTCTAGGTGAGAGAAAAGAGCTTGAGAAGATGTTGTTCTTATTGGGAAAGCTTCAGTTTCTCTTGTGGGCTTAGGTTTTGGGGTCTTGGGTTTCATCTCTTGTAACTTCTGAGATTAAAGTGGATTGGTGTCGCTTTGTGCTGTAGTTTTTTACCCGTGAGGGGTTTTTCCACGTTCAAGTCGGATTGTCTATGTGTGGATGGTTGCATTCATTGTAATTGCATTGTGTTGCTTGTTTGATTCAATTTGCTGTTTGTGTTCGGCTTTGCTTTCGCTACCGGCCGTTACTATCCCAACAACTGGTATCAGAGTGATCGTTGGTGTGTAGCAGAAATTCAGATCTGAGACAAGAGCATGGCATCGGCATGAGGTTCGACATAGAGAAATATTCGGGGAAAAATAATTTTAAACTTTGAAAGGTGAAGATGAAAGGCCTTCTAGTTCAGCAAGGATTGCAAGATGCGCTCCTTGGAAAGCGACCAGAGGCTACGAAAGAAGAAGAGTAGAAGAAGATCGATGAAAAGGCCAATGTACTCAATCCAATTGTGCCTGACAGATGAGGTCCTGTATAACGTCATGAAAGAAAAAACTGCAGCTGAGACATGGGTGAAGTTAGAGAATATCTACACGAAGAAATCTTTGAAAAATCGCATATACTTGAAGTTTCACTTGTATAATTTGAGGATGACGGAGTTGGGTAATGTTGAGAGCCACATCAGCAATTTCAATAGGCTTATTTGCAAGTTGATGGATGTAGATGAGCCGATAATGGACGAGAATCAAGCATTTATCCTGTTGAATTCTCTTCTAGAATCATATGAGTCACTCAAGGACTCGTTGTGCACAAGTAGGGAGGCTATTAGCGTAGAAACTATTATCTCAGCCCTTTAGGCGAAGACGAAGAGAAGGAAAAGCGGCGGAGTGGGTCCCTCTACTGATGAGGCACTGGTTATAAGGGGGAGAAATTCTGAGTAGGGTGGAGGATTTCCTTCATCGAGATCTAAATCAAAGGGCAAGTGGAGGTATAAGGTGAGATGCTGGAATTGTGGGGAAGAAGGACATGTGAAGAGGGATTGTTCGAATCTCGAAAAAAGGCAAGAGAAATCTAGAGATCTTCTAGGGAGGGGACCAATACTGTAGAAGGCAGTAGTGATGGTTGTGATGTATTGACTGTTTCCGGCATATGATCTCTTAGTAGAGAATGGATCTTGGATTCAGGTGCATCATGTCATGTATGTCCTGACCGGAGTTCATTCATGTCAAACGAGTATGATGGTGAATCGGTGTTAGTGGCTGATGGTTTCGCTTACAATGTGGTGGGAATTGGTTCGGTGCACATTAGGATGTTCGATGGAGTCAAACGGATCCTTGAAAGTGTGAAGCATGTCCCTGAGATGAAGAGGAATGTAATATCTCTTAGTGCACTTGAGGCGAAAGGGTGTAGGTTCATCGGCTATGATCGATATTGTAAAGTGGTGAAGGGAGCACTCGTGGTGATTAAATCATGGAGGTACGGTAATCTTTACAAGGTGATCGAGAGCACAATTCATGGTGGAGCTGCGGGATCAACAACGGAATCCACTGTTATTCGTATGTGGCAAGAGAAAAAGGGCCACATGGGAAGAGCAACAAGTCGAGTGAAGATGCAAGGATAAAGTTTGTAAGACCCGTACCCTGAATTGCCCTCCGTACGTTTAGTTTCCGGTACCGGTACGTCCCGGATGGACCAGATTAGTGAGCCTTGATCGCAACCCTATTTTAGTACCACATCGACCCAAGACCTATACCCCGGCCACCGCGTAGGCGCTTGTTGAACCTCCAATTTATACATTGCATTGCCCATTACATGACATGGTTTGCATGATTTTCATGATTGAAAGGCCTATCTAACACTTGTTTTGTGATTATAGGGGATGAGAGCGGACTTCATTCACTTAGGGATTAAAAGAAAGCATTTGGAGCCATTGGATGAAGGATGAAAGAGAACTGAAGAAAGAACAAAGCAAGGAGAAGAGAGAGGAGAAAAAAGAGAGGAGAAAAGAAAGAAAGAAGAACAAAATGAAGAGAGCTGACCGGTCTTGACCGGTCGGTCAGAGGAGCCAGACCGGTCTTGATCGGTCGGCCATGTGCACTGATCAAAGGGGAAAGCCAGACCGACCGGTCTTGACCGGTCGGCCATGCGTACTGGAAGCTAGAATGAAGCCCGACCGGTCTTGACCGGTCGGCTATGCACGCTGTCCATCCTGTTAAAACAAGCCCGACCGGTCTTGACCGGTCGGTTGTACTCCCTGGACTGTTTAAAAGCCCAACCCGACCGGTCTAGACCGGTCGGCTCTGCGTAAGTAGAGTTCTTTCTAAATCAGGACTACGAAAACTGCTGCGCACTGCGTAACCTTTCGCAGATTCTGGATGTTTTCGACGCAAGGGAGGTTTCTTACTATAAAAGGACACCTAGGGGCTCTTCCTAGAGGATCATAGAAGCTAAGGGACGTGGTTTTGGAGAGAGGAAGCTGTCGTGGAGCGTCTGCAACTCTTCTATTTCCGATTTTTCTAGTTTTATGCTTTTATTCAGAGTTTTTAGTTGAAGCATGAATATGCTCGACTAGAACCTCTCAGTTAAGGCTGAGAGGTGAAGCTTGTAGTTAATTCCATGTTGGATTCAGTTTAATTCAAGTTATTTTAATTCAAGTTTGAATTTTTTTCATGTTCTAGTTTCTAAAAGTGGTAGTTTGAGATGTTTTATGAGAGTTCATGTGCTCCGGACATGAGTTCCTTGCAATTCTCTGAGATTATCATATAATGCTTGTTTAGATTCGAATTATAGTAACCCTTGAGTAGGCCATAGTCCATAGGCATGGCTGTTACTCCGCAGGCTATGGTTTTGAATTCTACATTGATTGAATGGGACTAGAACTTGGAAGTTCAACTTGATTTGGATTGAATGTGTGTGAATGCTTTATTTTCCAACTAGATGAGAGATAGGACTTCAAATCTAGTTGTGTTCTCTACTTAGATTGATTGAATTGACATGGGATTGCTACAAGTGGATCCTTGAATGCCTTAGTACTTTAAATTACTGATTTTCTATTAAAGTTACTGTTTTGGTTAATTACTCAATTAATCTGATTTTCTTCCAAAAACTGAGTTGCTGGAGTAGTTTGGAGATTGTTTCTAATTCCCTGTGGATCGACCTCTGTTCTTACCGAGATTTATTACTACATCGCAGCCTTACACTTGAGGCGAGCGAACAGCGCTGTGATTCCAATGCTGCGCGGCACACCCCATTGCGATACCTGGTGTGAAAGTTGTGATCATTTGCGCAATCCGAGGCGGGCCGCGCAACGCACATGTGGCGCGGGCCCCACTTGCACAAATCTCAAGAAAAGTCAAATCAATCACCCTCACTCTCACCCATACCCCTCTCATCACCCTAGTCTACACACACCATACCCATCCCATCCCTCTCTCATTACAAAGTCAACACAAGCCCATACCTCCTATACCATCCTACCCCCCTCCCATGCTAGCCATCATCATCCCATGGCCCCCCTCTCTACCCATACAGGACCATACGTAGGAAGGGGGGGCCTTCTCATTTCCATTGCAAGAAAAGAAAGGAGAAAGAAAGAGAAAGAGAGAGAGAGAGAGAGAGAGAGAGAGAGAGAGAGAGAGAGAGGACTAAGAAAAGAGAGAAAGAGAGAGATTTAGAGGGAGATTAAGATTAGAAGGTGGAGATCAAAGCTTGGAGGGCCCCAACCATCATCCGAACCGTTCGATCAACCACCCGACTCGATTCGACCGTCCATCTTTCGAGGTGAGTGCAACGGGGGACATAAACTCTCCCTTTTCTCATTTGCCTTTCATTGTCTTTCCATGGGCCCACCTAGTGATGGGAAATTAGATGGATGGATTAAATCGTCCATGATGGGCCCCACAACCTGGAAAACATAGTAATAATAGTAATGATAATAATAATAATAATAATAATAATAATAATAATAATAATAAAGGAAAAAAACAGCTTGGCCGATAGACAGATAGCGTCCAGAGGACGCTGCTGCCCAGCAGCACTTGGGCGAAGCCCAGTTTGGGCGTTAACCATGGGGCCCACTCGTGGGACCCACCTTGATGCTTGTGTATTATCCACACCGTCCGTCTGTTTCTCCAGCCCATTTTAGGGCTGGACACCAAAAATGAAGCAGATCCAGATCTCAGGTGGACCACACCATAGAAAATAGTGGAGATAATGATGCCCACTGTCGAAACTTCTTGGGCCCACCGTGATTTTTGTAGACCCTGTAACTTGTCTAATATTGGACTCATTGGGTCCCCCGTGAGCTAGGGAACCTGATGAATGGAGTGGATCATACTCATGTGGGCCCCACTTGAAAGAAACCAAGAAAAGAAGAAAAAAATAATAAAAAGAGCCCTGACGCTGGACAGTTCCAACGTTAGACGCTGTGAACGTCCAGCGTCAGCACGCTGGAACGGTTGGAGTGGGGTCCCCACTTGTGGGACCCACCTTGATGTTTGTGTTCAATCCACACCGTCCATCTGTTTCTCTAGTCTATTTTAGAGCCAGGGCCCAAGTATGAACCAGATCCAAATCTTAAGCGGACCGCACCAAATGAAACAGTGGAGAAGATGGTGCCTACGGTTGGACCTTCTTTGGCCCACCTTGATGTTTCTAAACCGAATCACACACCCAATATGGGACTCTTCGAGTCCCCCATGAGCTGGGGAACCTGATGAACGGAGTGGATCATCCTCATGTGGGCCCCACTGGACGAAAATCGAAAATAAAAAAAGAAAAAAAAGGAAGCAAGGCTCATCCAGCGGACACGGATTAGTACTGACAGGTGGAGTAGCTATCTCGCTACTGAAGTGACGTCACCAACTTCTATGGCCCCACCGTGTTGTATGTGTTATATCCACACCGTCCGTCCATTGGAGAGATCATTATAGGGCATGATCTTAAGAATGAGACAGATCCAAATCTCAAGACCCTACCAAAGAAAACAGTGGTGACAGTGACTAGACCGTTGAAACCTTCCTACGGCCCACCATGATGTTTATTTGAGATCCAACCTGTTCATAAGTTCACACATGTATGAAAGAAGGGAAAACAAAAATATCAACTTGATCGAAAACTTCTATGGGCCCCACCGTGTTGTACATGTTATATCCACGCCGTCCATCCCCTTGACCCAATCATTTTAGGCCTCAGACCCAAGTTTGGGCCAGATCCACTTCCCAGGTGGGTCATATCATGGGACTCAGTGGGGAAACAATGATGTCCATCGTTGAAGCCTTCCCAAGGCTCATTGTAACGTTTATACTGCCATCCAGACCTGTGACGTAGGTCTAGGATGGAGGGGAAAACACAAATATCTGCTTGATTCCAAAACTTCCTGAGACCCAGCTGGGTACCACGCAACCCAGCAGGTGGCCCACCTTGTGGGTTCCAACGTGATGTATCTGTTTAGTCCCACCATGATGTACCTATTTATACATGCTGCCCATCTATTTTTCCATGCCATTTTAGAATATGGCCCCAACAATGAGGCAAATCCAAATGTTAGGTGGGCCACACCCGCAGGGAATAGTGCTCATTGATGCCCACCATTGAAAACTTTCTTGAGGCCACTGTGATGGTTATTTTCATCCAACTAAAGGTTTTGGGCCCATCTTTGGGTTCCACCTTGATGGATGCAGTGTGTAGCATGCCAACCGTCTGATCGATGCGTGGGCCCCAATTTGAGTGGGCTTCACTTAAAAAATGGTGGTGATTGAATACCTACCACTGAAACTTCCTAAAATCGATGATGTATATTTGCTATCCGACCAGTGGGCGCGGCCCGCCATGGTCCTTCCTTTGACATATATGTTTTTATCCATGCTGTACACCTATTTCGTCAACCTATTTTGCATGTGCATGCCCAAGTATGAGGCCGATGTGGTCTCAAGTGGGCTATGCCACGAAGACCTTTACATTTCCAATGGGGCCCACAGTCCGGGTCCCACTCTCTACATATATTGGGCCATTTAAGGCCAACGTCACATGATACGTTTGGTAACATGCTAGTCTACTTAGCTTGATATGTCACACTGATAACATGCTTAGTATAATGAATACCCTGCTCATTCATATGCCCATACACATCATTTGTATGCCTGTTGTGGATCACGAATAATCATAGCACATGCTATTTTGGCTTGTTATACTTAGGGGACCTGTGCGAGACAAGGTTACCCCACATGATTGCGCAGTATGCCTAAGTATGGTGCATGACTTGAATTGTATGACTCATGCATTTCGCATTATGTATGTCATGATCGTCTTCACACCCTAGCAGCATCGGGATAGTGGCCACCATAGTCACATCGTGGTTGGCAGTAATGGACGTTGGAAACTTGTTTTAGTACATGGGCGCTATGGATGTCCTTGAGTGAAAGTCCCTAAACCCTGTGGTACCAGTAGGATGCTCCAACATCGAGAACAAGTGGATAACACGAGCACTCGAGTGCCAACTACCAGTAAGCCGCGTCTCCCACTGTGTCGAGGTTGGTTGGAAAGGGGTGTGACCTTATCTGCCCGAGTGGAGTGGGCTATAAGCTAGGTCAAATATGATCAGCTCGTGAAATGGGTCCGCTATTGGTGAGCCGAGTGGGCATTGGCATACCACTGACGAGGCGGATAGTGAGGTCTTTTCTACTCGCTTGGTTATGCGCGCGATGTGCGGCGGCGAGTATCAGAGTGTACTAGACCCCGGTGATGTCCCAGATGAGAACCATTTTAATATGTGGATTAGTTGAGGATTGACGTGTTTGTATTGCATCTCTAGCATGTAACACTCGGCCATGTAGGCCTTTGCATCACATACCCTTGGGATGGCTGATAGCATTCATGAACCTGGTAACTTAGCCCTCTATTACTTTCGCTTACTCTGATATCTGTATACTTGTCATATGCATCACACGAGCACACACATACTCTACTGAGCTTCGTAGGAAGCTTATGCGCATTTATTTACGCTGCAGGTACTAGGGCACATCAGCAGCGTTGAGCGCGGTTCATGTACCTGATATTTTGGGCTTTTGCTACATTTTGTATTTCCCTTTCCAGCACTGTACTCATCAAGCTTATTAGTGGATATATGATGATGTTTTATGGTTTTGATTATGCTCCTTTACAAAAAAAATTTATCCTAAAAGTTCTCCTAGTGGGATCCCAGGATTGAAACCTGGCATATGAGAGCTAGGAGCCGAGAATGGGGTACTACAGAGGCTGTTGGCACTAAGGTCGGCGATCAGAAATTTAGTGAGCTCGGTCACCGGTTTGGGGCGTGACAGAAGATGGTATCGGAGCATAAGTTGGGAATACCTGTTGATAACATCACATATCTACTAATGGCCTTAGATTAACTACCCTTAACTAAATGATTGTTGCAAACTTAGGATGATTAGGATCCCGATCTCATGCACTTAGCGACCCACACTAGAATCCTGTTATAACATAGTTATAATAGGATTCCCCATTGTGAGCTCAGAAACTTCTGAATATAGTTCCCTAACGTGTGTGCATTTGAGAGAACCAATGCTAAGTGGTACCTGTCCTTTTCTTTAGGATATGGCACCCAAGCGAGCTACCAGTAGGCCGTCGACTAGTGCGGGTACATCCCGGACAGCCTCAGCCCCAGCTATGACTGCTGGTCAGTTCCAGCAGATGATGCGCGTTATGACCTCCATGGTAGAGCGCCAGGAGAGGAGGTCATTCGATGTAGTTGCCCCATCAGAGTAGGATCGTGCTCGTTCTTTACTGATGGATTTCAGACGGATGGATCCCCCACAGTTCTTAGGCGGGCCAGACCCGGTGGCAGCAGAGAGGTGGAAATCGGAGGTAAAGAAGATCTTTACTATGATGCGATGCACGACCGAGGAGCGAGTTCCTCTCGCTGTTTTCCTTCTTCAGGGAGAGGCTGAGCACTGGTGGGCATCGGTTATCAGAGTCGCCGGGCCTGATTTTGAGTGGACATGGGAGGACTTTGCAGACCGATTTAACCGGAAGTTCTTCCACAAGCATGTCGGCCAGCAGCGTGCACTAGAGTTCGAGACGCTGGTCCAGGGAGATATGTCAGTGTCGTAGTACGAGGCTCGATTCGTTGAGCTATCCAGATTTGTGACGTATCTTATGGATGATGAGGGGTGGAAGGCCCGTCAATTCAAGAGCGGATTGCGCCTTGGCCTTCGTAGTCGTGTCACAGGACACAAGCTTCCTACATTCGAGGAGGTTGTGAAGCGGGCCCAGATATATGAGGCAGAGTGGGCCAATGCGCAGCGGATTTGTGACCAGGACGGAGATCAGAAGGGTAAGAGGAAGGCTCCTTCTAGCAGCTTCCGGCAACAGCAGACTTGGGCACCGCAGAGGCATCCGGTTCGTCCATCCTTTCGACCGCCAGTAGCACCAGCAGCACCTCCAGCACCATCCCAAAGACAGTTTGCAGGTGTTTACTATGGATGTGGAGGGACAGGGCACCGTAAACATGAGTGCCCCCACCCACAACATCAGCAGCAGAGACAACAGCAGCGGCAGCAGCATAGGCCGCAGTAGCACTAGCGACGACCGCAGAGGGGACAAACACATCCCCAGCAGACTCAGGGCAGGTTCTACGCAGCTGAGCAGGATCCTCAGGCACCTGGAGGAGTCGTTGATGGTACACTCATTGTCTCTGCATGCATAGCTCATGTTTTGTTTGATTCTGGCGGATCACATTCTTTTGTATCCGATGATTTCTGCTAATCGACTGGTTTGCCGTTAGAATCCGTGCACGAGGGTTTGTCAGTGTCAACACCCTTAGGGAAGATCGCAATATTAAGTTTGATCTGTTCATCTTGCCCCATCCTGGTAGGAGAGACCTTTTTGCCTGTTGATTTGTTTGTTTTACCGATGACCGAGTTCGATGTTATCCTGGGCATGGATTGGCTGGCCGAGTATCATGCTGTATTGACTACTTCGCAAGAACAGTCACTTTCCTTATACTCGGCATGCCACAGTTTCAGTTCGTTGCCGAGCCCAGAGGAGAGCAGTTGCCATCTTTGATGTCGTGTGCTGTAGAGGAGCCGGTTGCCTTGTGCATCGACTAGTTGCCGGTAGTTTATGATTTCCCTGATGTGTTTAGGAGATTCCGGGATTGCCACCTCGTTGGCATACCGAGTTTCAGATTGACCTCGTGCCCAGTACTGCGCCTATCCCAAAGGCCCTGTACCGTATGACACCATTGGAGTTGCAGGAGCTGCAGAAGCAGTTGGATGAGTTACGTGAACTAGGCTTCATCCGTCCGAGCAGTTTACCATGGGGAGCGTCGGTACTCTTCGTGAAGAAGAAGGATGGCTTGTTGAGGCTCTGCGTGGATTACCGAGAGCTCAATAAGGTCACGATTAAGAATAGGTACCCACTTCCGAGGATCGACGATTTATTTGACCAGTTGCGGGAGGCTCAGTTCTTTTCGAAGATTAATCTACGGTCCGGTTATCATCAGGTCCGTGTCCGGGAGGAGGATATCCCGAAGACGGCATTCAGGACGCATTACGGTCATTTTGAGTTCCAGGTCATTTCCTTCGGACTGACCAATGCACCCGCCGTGTTCATGCAGTTGATGAACAAGGTCTTTCGTCCCTACCTTGATCCGTTCGTTGTGGTGTTCATTGATGACATTCTGATCTATTCGAGAACTCGGGAGGAGCATGAGCAGCATCTAAAGATCACCTTGCGGACCCTCCGCACACACCAGCTTTATGTGAAGTTGGAGAAGTGCGAGTTTTGGCATGAGGAGGTAAAGTTTCTCAGTCATGTTGTGACGAGGTAGGGAGTAGCAGTGGATCCGGTGAAGATTAATGCCGTGCGTCAGTGGGGTTAGCCCACGAATGTGTCTGAAATCCGGAGTTTCCTTGGGTTAGCAGGTTATTATCATCGTTTCATCGAGGGCTTCTCCCGTATTGCAGCCCTGCTGACCAGGTTGACCCGGAAGGGCGCTGAGTTCGTTTGGAGTGATGCTTGTGAGTTAGCATTTTCAGAACTGAAGGACCGTCTTAGTTCTACACCAGTCCTCACTCTTCCTTCCGGGAGTGAAGGATTCGTGGTTTTTACAGATGCCTCGCATATTGGTTTGGGTGCTGTCTTGATGCAGCATGGTAGACCCGTGGCCTTCGTGTCTCATCAGCTCAAGGTCCATAAGCAGAACTACCCCACACATGATCTGGAGCTAGCAGCCGTAGTCTTATCACTGAAGGTGTGGAGGCATTATCTTTATGGGATCAGGTTCGAGCTCTTTTCCAACCGCAAGAGCCTAAAGTACCTCTTCTCGCAGTCCGAGTTGAACATGAGGCAGAGACGCTGGATGGAGCTCCTTGAGGATTATGATTTCGATCTTCAGTACCACGCCGGCAAGGCCAACGTGGTGGCTAATGCCCTTAGCCGTCAGCCACGAGGTTTGGTGGCACATATGATAGTCCGGGAGTGGAGGATGCTCGAGGATGTTGCCGAATATGATTTTGAGTCGAGCCTGCAGTCTTCTATCGCGCAGTTATCGAGCTTGTCGATTCAACCCTCTCTTATTTCTAAGGTGATCGAGGCTCAGCAAGCCAATCAGACGTTACAGGATTATCGGGTAGAGGCCGCGTTAGAGGATCAGACAAATTGACAAATTGGGTCAGATGGTGGACTTCGTTTCAGGGGTCGGTTGTGTGTCCCAGATATTCCATAGTTGCGTAGAGATCTTATGGATGAGGCACACTGATCGAGGTTCACGATTCACCTTGGCTCTACCAAGATGTACCGCGATATGAGGAGGTAGTATTTCTGGGCCGATATGAAGCGTCAGATTGCTAGTTTTGTGGCTGAGTGTGACACTTGCCAGCGTGTCAAGGCCGATCATCCCAAACTCCAGGCCCCTTGCAGCCGTTGAGTGTCCCGTTGTGGAAATGGGAGCACATGACCACAGACTTCATTATGGGCTTGTCGAGGACTCAGAGCAATCACGACGCCATCTGGGTTGTTGTCAATCGTCTGACGAAGTTGGCACATTTTCTTGCGATACGTGCGACCTGGCCATTGGACCGACTTGCAGAATTGTTTATAGAGGAGATTGTGAGACTGCACGGTGTCCCAGTTTCGATCGTTTCTGACCGAGATCCAAGATTTATGTCGCGGTTCTGGAGGAGTTTTCAGAAGGCGATGGGGCTTGCCTTGAAGTTTAGCACCGCATATCATCCTCAGACTGATGGACAGATCGAGAGGGTCAACCAGATCCTTGAGGACATACTTCGAGCTTGCGTGTTGGATTTCTCAGGTAGTTGGGACAAACATCTGCGTTTGGCTGAGTTTACATACAATAATAGCTACCAGGCGACTATCGGTATGGCTCCTTTTGAGGCGTTGTATGGTAGACCTTGGAGATCTCCTAGTTGTTAGACCGAGGTTGGAGAGCATCGTCTCCTAGGTCCTGAGCTTGTGCAGAAAACATCCGAGGCTATCGATATTATCAGGCAGAGGAGCGCACAGCTTAGAGTCGGCAAAAGAGTTTTACAGATCGTCGACGTCGTCCCCTAGAGTTTTCCATTGGGGATCGTGTGTATCTCAGGGTCTCACCCATGAAAGGCGTGGTTCGTTTTGGAGTCAAGGGGAAGCTTGCCTCGAGATTCATTGGACCCTTCGAGATCACTGGGCGCGTTGGCGCCGTGGCCTATCAGCTTGCCTTGCCACTTCAGTTGTCTAGCGTCGTCCACAACGTTTTTCATGTTTCTATGTTACGGAAGTGTGGGTCAAACGTGGTTCTTGTGATAGATTGGCAGTCGTTGGTGGTTCGTGAGGATGCTTCTTACATTGAGCAGCCGGTCCGTATCCTTGACCGGAAGGAGCAGGTCCTCCGGACCAAGGTCATTCCTTTGGTGAAGGTCCAGTGGAGTCATCATAGCGTAGATAAGGCGTCGTGGGAGCGAGAGGCAGAGATTCGCGAGTCTTACCCCCATTTTTTTATGATTGATTGTATCTGTATGATTGCTTTTCGTTTGGTATGTATATATAGTGATGTAATTTCCTTTTTCTTATAATCTTCGGTTAGTTTGGGTTTGTAGTGCAAATTTTGAGGACGAAATTTTTGTTAAGAGGAGAGAGTTGTAAGACCCGTACCCTGAATTGCCCTCCATACGTTTAATTTCTAGTACCGGTACGTCCTAGATGGACCAGATTAGTGAGCCTTGATCGCAACCCTATTTTAGTACTACATCGACCCAAGACCTATACCCCAGCGACCGCGTAGGCACTGCGATTCCAACGCCGCATGGCACGCCCCATTGCGATACCCGATGTGAAAGTTGCGATCATTTGCGTAATCCGGGGCGGGCCACACAACGCACGTGTGGCTCGGGCCCCACTTGCACAAATCTCAAGAAAAGTCAAATCAATCACCCTCACCCTCACCCATACCCCTCTCATCACCCTAGTCTACACACACCATACCCACCCCATCCCTCTCTCACTACAAAGTCAACATAAGCCCATACCTCCCATACCATCCTACCCCCCTCCCATGCTAGCCATCATCATCTCATGACCCCCCTCTCTACCCATACAAGACCATACGTAGGAAGGGGGGGGGGCTTCTCATTTCCATTGCAAGAAAAGAAAGGACAGAGAGAGAGAGAGAGAGAGGGAGATTAAGATTATAATGTGGAGATCAAAGCTTGGAGGGCCCCAACCATCATCTGAACCGTTCGATCAACCACCCGACTCGATTCGACCGTCCATCTTTCGAGGTGAGTGCAACGGGGGACATAAACTCCCACTTTTCTCGTTTACCTTTCATTGTCTTTCCTTGGGCCCACCTTGTGATGGGAAATCAGATTGATGGATTGGATCGTACATGATGGGCCCCACAACTTGGAAAACATAGTAATAATAATAATAATGATAATAAAAGGAAAAAAAGCTTGGCCGCTGGACAGACAACGTCGAGAGGACGTTGCTGCCCAGCAGCTAGGGCTGTAAATGGTCGGGTTCGGGGCGGGTTTAGCCAAAACCAGACCCGCCCATTTACTAAACAGGTCTGGGTCCAAATTTTAGACCCAGACCCTTTTACTAAATGGGCGGGTCCGGGTCGGGTCCGAGTCAACCCATCAGACCAATTTATAAATGGATCCGGGTCTGGTAGAGGGAGATCCACCCAGACCCATTTATAAATGGGTCGGGTCTAATGGGTTCGGGTCTGGATCAAGTATGCAAGCTTTTTACAAGGCTTAAAACCGAGTCTGGACAGGTTTGGGCTAGACGGGTCCCTTGAAACATAGAACAAACCCGCCCACTTACTAAATGGGTTCAGGACGGGTCGGGTCGGGCCTAATATAAAGGAACCAGACCCAGACCCGTTTAGCAACTGGGTCTGTTCTTAGACCCAGACACGTACCATGTAACAAATGGGTCGGGTCTAAATGGGTTGGGTCCAGGTACCCCATCGGGTCTGCTGACCCATTTACAGCCTTAACAGCAGCGCTTGGGCGAAGCCCTGGGCGTTAACCATGGCCATGGGGCCCACTTGTGGGACCCACCTTGATGTTTGTGTATTATCCACACCGTCCGTCTGTTTCTCCAGCCCATTTTAGGGCTGGACACCAAAAATGAAGCAGATTCAGATCTCAGGTGGACCACACCATAGAAAACAGTGGAGATAATGATGCCCACTGTCGAAACTTCTTGGGCCCACCGTGATGTTTGTAGACCTTGTAACCTGTCCAAAATTGGACTCATCGGGTCCCTCATGAGCTAGGGAACCTGATGAATGGAGTGGATCATACTCATGTGGGCCCCACTTGAAAGAAATCAAGAAAAGAAGAAAAAATAATAAAAAAAAGAGCCCTGACGCTAGACAGTTCCAGCGTCAGACGTTGGAACTGTCCAGCGTCAGCACGTTGGAACGGTTGGAGTGGGGTCCCCACTCGTGGGACCCAGCTTGATGTTTGTGTTCAATCCACGCCGTCCATCTGTTTCTCCAGTCCATTTTAGGGCCAGGGCCCAAGTATGAACCAGATCCAAATCTTAAGCGGACCGCACCACATGAAACAATGGAGAAGATGGTGCCTATGGTTGGACCTTCTTTGGCCCACCTTGATGTTTCTAGACTGAATCATACACCCAATATAGGGCTCTTCGGGTCCCCCATGAGTTGGGGAACCTGATGAACGGCGTGGATCATCCTCACGTGGGCCCCACTGGATGAAAATCGAAAATAAAAAGAAAAAAAGGATGCAAGTCTCCCAGCGTCTCTGACGCTGGGAGTAATCCAGCAGACGCGGATTAGTACTGACAGGTGGAGTAGCTATCTCGCTACTGAAGTTACGTCACCAACTTCTATGGCCCCACTGTGTTGTATGTGTTATATCCACACCGTCCGTCCATTTGGAGAGATCATTATAGGGCATGATCTTAAGAATGAGACAGATCCAAATCTCAAGACCCTACCAAAGAAAACAGTGGGGACAGTGACTAGACCGTTGAAACCTTCCTAGGGCCCACCATGATGTTTATTTGAGATCCAACCTGTTCATAAGTTCACACATGTATGAAAGAAGGGAAAACAAAAATATCAGCTTGATCGAAAACTTCTATGGGCCCCACCGTGTTGTATGTCTTATATCCAAGCTGTCCATCCCCTTGGCCCAATCATTTTAGGCCTCAGACCCAAGTTTGGGCTAGATCCACTTCCCAGGTGGGTCATATCATGGGACTCAGTGGGGGAAACAACGATGTCCCCTGTTGAAACCTTCCTAAGGCTCATTGTAACTGTGGACCCTCGCCGTTTCCGCGCTCCCCACACGACGTTCTCGTCCCTTCCCCTTTCGAAAAAAGAAGGAGAGGAGGATGCGTGAGTGCGAAATCGCCTTTTGTGCCACTGGCTTGCCTCGTTCTCGAGGGCTTTGTTTGATTGTCGTGTTAAGCTGGATGTGTTTAAATGAGTTTATATAAGACCAGAGTCGCCACTATCCAGTTACTTCAAATCTACAGTCGGCTAGACCCTGTAGAAACGTTAGAGAAGGGGATCCGAAGATTCCTTCCTCTAAAATGACTCCTTTTGATCTGCGGCCAGAGATTCGAGGTAAGGGATCACGGTTACAGGGTGGGAAGAGGTTAAGCACCCCACACACTGCCCGTATCGAAGTACGGTCTCTACTTCACAGAATCGAACTAATACTTGAAAGTCTGTTTTAATCCTCGTACATTCTCATAGATGACATGATGCATGAATGCGGGGCTGAACAGTAAGAGTTTCTGATGGGCAGGTTCCAACAACGGGCAAGCCCAGAGCATACGCTCGAACTGACAAGTGCTTAATTTAAGACGCATGTAGTGTGTTTGAATAATCAAGGTGCTTTATAGTGAAGCATGAATGCAGGTCTGAACAGTAAGAGTTTCTGATGGGCAGGTTCCAACAACGGGCAAGCCCAGAGCATACGCTCGAACTGACAGGTGCTTAATTTAAGACATATGCAGTGTGCTTGAATAATCAAGGTGCTTGCAGTGAAGCAGGGGGGTTGGAAGAAAAGTAAATATTGCACTTATGCTAGATGCAAATGAGATGATGCTGGAAAAGAGTAGCTGAATGGACGGAGGTGTCGCAAGGGTTGGCTTCGAGTGGCTGGATCAAGACTTGGATGGCTTGGGAGACTTGGACCAGTGGTCAGGCTGGGCTGGACCAGGGCTAAGCTCTCCTCACTCGGGCTCTCCTTGGTGGAGGAATAGGCTAAGGATTGGAGAGGGATTCGGAACAGACAGAATTTCGCTGGACTTGAAGGGATGCTGAAATGAGAAGGGGAGGGGGGAATTTATAGCAGCGGGCAGTGGCATTTTGCGTAATTATTTTTGGGCGGCCTGCTATGGGCCGCCCGTACGGCCGTTCCTTGATTTCCAGCGAGGTACGGTCGCTCCCTCGGGGCTGCTGTTTGACTCGCTGGGTCGACTCAGTGAGTTGACTCAGCGGGTCGACTCGGTGATTTGACTCAGCGGGTTGACTCGACGGGTTGACTCGGTGTTTTGACTCGACGAGTTGACTCAGCGGGTTAACTCAGTGGGTTGACTCAGTGAGTTTGACTTTTTAAGGATTTTTTGACTGGCTTTTCTTATGGGGGGTTTTTCAGGCTGATGTTTAGGACTGGGTTGACTGGGTTCAGGCTTGAACTGGGCTATGGAATGGGGCTTACAAGGGTGAGTTTGGCTGAGTTTGAACTTGGGATTTGGGGGTATGGTCCTGCATTCATCCAGCTATCTCTACCAACAGTGTAGCCGAAGGTGGGGTGTCTACAGATGCCCCTCTTTGGCAGAGGTTGCGTGCAACCGAATGCCAAAGCGAGTGGACACCCCACTTCTGACCCGATCATTCATAGATCATGGTCTGAAATCTTTGTTTGCCTTTGCATCTGTGCCTTTGCATCACTCGCACATACCACGGGAGTTTGGAGAAAACGTTGCGATTGTCCCTGCATGCGCTACAACCTGGGTGCCCAATCGCAACCCTTCCATTCCCGATCGGTACTAACATCGGAAAGGTACAGCAGAGCCTCTGCGTCGCTAGTCTTACGAGGATGCTGACCCTGAGACTGATTGTGTGATGTTTGATGTTTTTCCAGATCACTCCAGGAGTATTTGTTTCGCTTGACTGTCAAAGTGGTTAGACGCCCTGCGTCAGATAGTCTTACGGGATTCTACTACGCCGACTTGGACTCAGTCAAGGTACTTCAGGCATCCACGCCTAAGTAT
Source organism: Liriodendron chinense (assembly GCA_003013855.2). Taxonomy (NCBI): domain Eukaryota; kingdom Viridiplantae; phylum Streptophyta; class Magnoliopsida; order Magnoliales; family Magnoliaceae; genus Liriodendron; species Liriodendron chinense. Next base: position 239,703 of record PVNU02003798.1, on the reverse strand, counting down.
GTGCGGGTGGACTCTTTCCACCCGATCTGCTGGTTTTGATGCTTAGTTTGCAATTCATTCTTTCCTTGATTATGGTCTGGAATCTTTGCTATCCTTTGTATCTGAGTCAGTTGATTGTCTGGAAATTGATAACTCGCACATATCGCGGGAGTTTGGAGAAAACGTTGCGATTGTCCCTGCAATTTGCTGCAACCTGGGTACCCAATCGCAACCCTTCCATTCCCGATCGGTACTAACATCGGAAAGGTACAGCAGAGCCTCTGCGTCCCCTAGTCTTACGAGGATACTGACCTTGAGACTGATTGTGTGATGTTTGATGTTTTCCCAGATCACTCCAGGAGTGTTTATTTCTCTTGACTGTTAAAGTGGTTAGACGCCCTGCGTCAGATAGTTTTACGGGATTCTACTACGCCGACTTGGACTCAGTCAAGGTACTTCAGGCATCCACGCCTAGGTATGTGCGGGTGAACTCTTTCCAGCCAATTTGCTGATTTTGATACTTGGGTTACAATTCATCGTTTCCACTTATTCAAATGGTTTCTGTGACCGAGCCTTTTGGCTTTCATCTTTTTGTATCTTGGCATGTGGTACGACCGCACTGACACTGGAGTTCAGTTCGACCGTACTTTGAGTGCATTGGATCCGATGGTCTCTGGGGAAACCGCGAGACATCGGATCTTATTTGATATTTGCGTTGGCTCCTACCCAGAGATATGGAAGATCTCCTGGTGTTTTGGAGGCAGAACGCTCTACTGGGAAAATATTTTTTTTTGAATTTTTGAAAAGATACCCACTCTGGGGAGTGATACTCCGTGGGGTTTTTATTGGCAAATGGGAATATTTTTTTTTGTCTTTTTGAAATAAAAATCTGATCTGCACGTGCCTCCACTAGGGATGCCTGTGGGGTCTTTGGCTAACCAACTTTATTTTGAAAGCAGGTAAACATGATGATTGATGCGATGGATGCTGATGCATGAAGATGCATATGAATGCATGGCTTAGCTCATTCTCTTTTAGTTTGATGATTTTGCTTTTGCTGGTGATGCAGAGAACTTGGAGCTTATTGCTTGCAGGGTTGTGCTCCCTGGGGATTTTCTTTTTAATGCGGATGTTTGGTCAGCGGGTTGGTCAAGATCCCGACCCGTGGTCGATCAGATCCATCGTCCCAAGATGCTGTTTCTTTGCTTAATGAGAATGTACAAGGATGTTGAAACTTCAAAATGTTCTTCTGGGCATGCGTGTGATTGAGATGGTGTTTAGTTGCCCGTTTTGGTCAAGATTCCAATTTGCGGACGATTGGATCCGTCATCCCATACTGTGAAGTGAGTGGAGTTCAAGACTCCTGAAGTGTAGTGCTGGGGATACTGACGATTTTTGTGATTTTTGCAGATATTTGGGTTTGAATTTACCTGAGAGGTCAGGATAGAGATCGGTTATTGAAAATAAAGGAAATATTTTTGTGTTTTTGAAAATTTTTGGCTGAAAGTAAAGGAAATATTTTTGTGATTTTTGACAATATTTTGATTGAAAGCAAGGGAAATATTTTTGTGATTTTTTGAAGAGGTGATTTTGCAATGTTTTTGTATTTTGTGATTTTTCTGAAATGCAGGGAAAAGTGTGGAATTTTCATCCACTTCCAGCTTCTACTGCTGGTAAGGCACCCGATCCATTTTACGTCAGCGAGCAAGACGAGTCTCACACAGTTAAGTGCCGTAGTTTTACATCTTCGGATGAGGGGATTTTGAGGGTTTTCAGTCAACACACCCACAAAGTTGCCTGTTCCTCATGTGCAATGCACATAGACCACGTATCGTCGGACGGACTCCTTCGGCCACAAAATGAGCCACATCCTCACATTTCCCTTAGTCAATCCAGTTTGGGGCCTTACGTTGCTCACAATTCCGTGAGGGGTGCGCTCCACCTCCCAACAGCCTTAATCCCCTTCATGAGTTTTAGGAACAGGGAACATCCGTCAGATTCAATAGCGACTTCCAAATCAAGGTTGTCTATCACGGTGCGTTCAACACGAACATGATTGCGGAGTTCTGCCCGCCTCAGCCCTTACCTATTTAAAAGATTCCAGACACCCTTACGATCAAGTGTCAGCCATGCCTGGAACAGGTTAGGAAAGAAAGCCCCCGAGAAGTTAATCCCAGTGTAGTTTTAGGTCTTCCGACCGCTGGGGATGAATTTGTGCAGTTTGAAATTTTTGGTGAATCATTTTTTTTTTTGTGTTTTTTGGAAAAAGTTCCAGATTTCAGCTCGAATGATCGAGATTGATGCTGGTTTTTGTGGAAAGCTTTAAAATATTTTTGATTTTTTTTTTTTGAAATGATCCGGGTTATCAAACCTTGATCAAGGCTGATGCCGGGTTTTAGTTGAAAGCGAGAAAGGTCCCCCGAGAAATTAATCCCAGTGTAGTTTAAGGTCTTCGGACCAAAAATATGTACAAATAGAGCAAATACTTTTTTTTTTATTTTTTGAAAAATGTCCGGTGTCAGCAGATCTTGATTCGAGCAATCAAGACCAATGCCGGTCTTTATTGAAAATCTCTCGGGATGTCGATCCCGACGTAGTTTAAGGTCTTCGGACCCAAACTTGTACATGCTGAAAATACATTCTTTTTGTGCTCTTTTTTTTTTTAAAATGATCTAAGCTGTTGAATCTCAATTTGAACAATCAAGATTAACACTGGTTTTTATTGGAAATCTCTCGGGATTTTGTTCCCAACGTAGTTTAAGGTCTTCGGACCGGAAACTGTACAAAAGGGGGCAAACACATTTTTTTTCGAAATGATCCAGATCATCAGATCTTGGCCTGAACGGCTGGGATCGATGCTGGTTTTTATTAAAAATCTCTCGGGACGTTGATCCCGACGTAGTTTAAGGTCTTCGGACCAAAAACTGTGCATGACAGGGAAAACCTATTTTTTGTTCTTTTTTTGGAAAATATCCGGTATCAGCGGATCTTGATTCGACGATCCAGACTGCTACCGATTTTTATTAAAAAGTTCCTCGGGATCTTGATCCCGACGTAGTTTAAGGTCTTCGGACCCAAAATTATGTACAAGAGAGCAGCAATCCAGGTTGGAGACTACGGGAATTCTTCTTGGAATGGTTCGGATCATCAGGTCATACCCTTGGATGGCTAAGATCACTGTTTGACCAAGTCAATCTTTTTCTTTCTTTTCCTTGAAAATTCTATGGAACTTTTCCACATCATCAAGCTAATTTCCCCCCAATTTCTCACAAGATGAGATTTTGGTGAGATCTCTTCCTTTTTCTCACCATTCTCTTCCATCACTTCATTCTTACATAGAGGTACAAGATTCACTTGCAACCACCCTTCCCAAGGAGGAGTTCTTCCCAAGGAGAGGGGAGGAGAAGTCGTTTCATATAGGTAGGGGGCATGACGGCCTCCTATGGGCCGCTCGGACGGTCTCTGACCCCCGGTTTCTTTGGTGGGCTGGGTAAAAGGGTGCACCCCCTTTTTCTATATAACATGGGGCACCCTTGCCCCCCTCAACGTGCAATCTCTCTCTTCTCTCTCTCATACTCTCTCTTTCTTCAAGTTTCCTTTCTCTTTTTTGGAGGTTCTTTGCCCTTTTCAAGTGGTGGGCCTTGGAGAAGTTTTGGGACAACAAGGTGGTCCCTCTTTGGTGAGTGGTAAAGGTATGGACCACTTCCTTTCTCTTTCTTGTCCTTTTCCTTCTTCATTGTTTCTCATGGTTCTTCTCTTTTTTTTTCTTCATGTAGCTATTTCAAAAGAAGTGAAGGTGGGCCCAAGTGTTTTTGGCCATTTTCTAGATCTCAAGTCTTCTTCAGAGGTGGTGCATGGAGAGGGACATTGCAAGCTTCTCATTTCATTCTTCCTTTTCTTCTTTTCACACTCCCTTTATGTAAAGGGTGATTTTGCCATGTCATCAAGTGTGCATGGCAAAATACACTATCTTTTTTATGGGAGTTGGGCCTCTTTTCATATGTATCAAATGGGCTCAAAGTGAAGTCATGGCCCTTGGTGTATTTGATGGGCTCAATGCTTCATTTTGGGCTCCCTCTCACTTTCTTGCCCTTGTCATTTCCTTTGGAGCTTTTTTTTTTTTCATCTTCTTTCCAAGATTTGGGCCCATGGGCATGGTAGGGCCCATCTCAAGTTTTGGGCTCATGGGGCTCACTTTTTGTGACCCCATCTTTCTTCACATATGTATGGACCAAGATGACTAGCCCATTCTTCATTTTGGATCTCAAGTGGGCTAGATTTCCTAGTTGGGCCTTTATGGACAAATGGCCCAAGCCTTCCACCATCTCTTGATTATGTTGTACATCTTTGTATAAAGTGTAGTGGGTTCCTTAGAATTCTTCATGTGGATGGGCTTTTGGGCCTTCATTGGAGCTTGGATTTCTTTGGACCATGTGTGCACCACTACACTTTGTTCGTGTAGGCTTTTTCCTTTCATGCTCTTTTCTTTTGATGGATGGAGGACTTGAGTTACTTGATCATCTACAAGTCCCATGAGTGAGTTGTTCCAACAATCTCACTAAATTCAAATGGTTTTTCCTTGAGGTAGGAATGTGGTTCTCAAGAGTTTCCCTTTAATGCTATCAACCTCAAATGGATGATCCTCAAGTGAGCTATCCACACAACCATAGCTCCTTGATCTTTTCTTTGGGAGCTTGGTGGGTCATCCACCATCATTCTCAAATATGAGCAATTTTCTTTCAATTTGTGAGAAAGAATGATACCCATAAGTTGCCCATTTTTGCCCCATGCTTTGGGACATTTTGGATTTTGATCTTTAAGTGGGCTATGTGTACCATTCTTATCCATTTTCATGATGGTTGGGTGACTCATCAAGCCATGCCCTTTTTTGCTCAAATGGTCCCCTTGTTTTGTAAAGAAATTGGTGCACATAAGTTGCCCAAACTTGCCCTTACATGGGCATTTCCAACTTTGACTCCTCATGTGGGCTATGTGCATCAAAATTTTTACCATTGGCCTCTTTGATCCATATGTTTGTGGGTAGACCTCCTTGTTGTATTCTCATGGTCAAAACTTTCATCAAGATGAGGCACATAAGGTTGCCCATGGTTGACCCATGAATGGGTTCTCATGCTTTAAAGTGGGCTATGTGCTCCCTCCAATCCATGGAGATGAGGCATTTGGGTTGCTCTTGGGAGCCCATTTCCCTCCTATCCCCCACTTGTCCATGCACATGTGTAAAAAGATGGAAACATCTTAAGTGAAAATTATGGTCTTGGCATAAAAGTGGATCAATCTTTGGCCACATATGGACTTTGAAGAGGGGCTTCATGTGAATTAAGACTCTTATCCTTTGTTGATCTCATGGCACTTGAGTGCATTTGTTGTCCAAAATGTGTCCTTGGATGATGGACTTTTCTTGCCTAAGGCATGCCATGCAACCTTCTTTAAGGTGGGCCTTGCTTTTTTTAATGGGCCCAACACATATCCTAGGTGACACATGGAGTTGGACTTTAGATTTTGCATTTGAATGTGAATCCAATCCCATGGGTTTCTTGGATGATAATTTGAATTTTAACGGGTAAAGGGATAGGGACTTACCTTGCCGAACTTGTAGGATTCAATGGCGGATGGTACCAGGGGTCGCCGAGTGATTGATGAGGATGATCCTGCCTTCATCGTCCGCCGAGGGGACCACATGTGTTCCTTAGCTATGGAGCATCAACCTCTTCCCGCTATCAAGGGTCGAGGTACTAGGGATCACTGGGACAACTGGGTGAAGGATCCACAGCCCTTGCTTGAACGAGTACTGGATGGTACTCCTTTTGCTGGCCTCCTCACCTTACGTTTTCATAACAACGATGCTAACCGCATGATGCTCGCGGCCCTTTGCGAGAGGTGGCGGGACGAGACCCACACCTTCCAGCTCCCTTGTGGTGAATGGGGAATAACTCCCCTGGACATTTATATGCAAGTAGGCTTTCCGTTTCATGGAACAGTTGTTCCTCAAGTCAGCTCTCTGGCTCCCCTCACTTCCACTGACTGGCTACGGCTCGTCGGTGATGTCCCACCCGAGGGTGAATTCCAAGGCCATCAAGTAAAGATGCGATGGTTCTACAACACTTTTGCCTCCGTCATCCCCACCACCGAGCGAGAGGCACTTCACAAAGCCCGGGCCATGATCACTTATGCCTTCGGATCCTTCCTTTTTTGCCATGCGAATGAGAGGGTTGATCCTAAGTTTCTTCGTTTAGTCGAGGATCTTCATCATCCCTATAACTGGAACGGGGCTATCTTAACCCATATCTTCCAAGGTCCGGATAAGACCTGTCGGCATAGCCGGTCCTTCACAGGTTTTTGGCCTGTCGTTGAGGTATCTCTTCTTTCACCTTTCCTGTAGGCTTTCGCCTTCTTTCTCTCTCTGATCATTAGGTGTGGTTTTTGCCCAGACTTGCTTTTATGACCATTTTCCTCATCTCGCGCCGAGGATGCGAGATGATGTTGAACCCTCTTTGTGTCGCCACATGTACTGGCACCAGCAAAATCGTCAGCGAAACTCCCGAGTTTCTGGGGATAATTAGCGTGCTGACATAGACGGGTTGACTGTTGAGGACGTAAGTATCTTGCTTTCCTTACCCCCCGTGCTGTACTGTGACTGATCGTGGTGACCTCATTTGCTGCAGCTCGCTTGGATGCCGTATGCCAGCTTCCCTCTCTATTATACCCCCCAGCGTGTGGAGGCATATGATGCTTCATGTCTCCGTATCATGCTTTCCGATGCTGAATCTTTTCAGTGGTATCTGGGCTAGAGGTTGCTTCGGCAAGTCACTGGGGTGGCTCGGGTCCCCTGTTCTGCACCTCCTCCAGCTGCTCGGATCCCAGCTGATGAGAGAGCTGAGGCTCTCGTGGGCTAGCCCAGATTTCGTTTCACGATCCCGGATCGTGACTATGATGAGTGGTATCTGCTGTACGGCCAGGGGCCTCTGCTTCCTTCGCTCTATGTTCCAGGAGGTCGTTGCAGATATGCTGGAGGCTCGGTGACTGCTCCTTTGATGGATCTTTATCGTCGGGAGCGGGACGAAAGGAGGGACGATGACGACTATGTTGGTGACTTGTAGCCTGCTTGGGTATTCCGCTTTGTATGGCCTTGTTCTTTTTGCTTTTATCTTCTCTTGTATCAAGCTCTTTTGAATGAATATACAATCTTTGACTTGTTTCAAATTCCTTGATGATGTCTGGATGTTTTGACCTTTGACTTGTTCCTTAATGATTTGCGGAAGATGAGACTTCTTAACTGCATGGATGATGACTTGAACGGTTCAGATTGCTTGATTAGGCCTTGTGGGCTCACTTGATGATTAGATCTTGGATTCTGGCCCTTCTTTTGATGATCGAACCTTTGATCTTGCTGCTCCATGACATGTGTAAGCTTTTCAATGGTTTGGATCCTGATGATCTAGCCCTTGAATGGTTGAGATTGATAGATTCGGCCCCGTGGGCCCACTTGAGACCTTGGCTTTACTTTGGGGCACCTCTTTTGATGATTTGTGAGGCTAAGAAGGCTTCTCATGGTGTGGATGATGGCTTGAACGTCTCAGATCGCTTGACTTAGCTTTGTGGGCCCACTTGATGATTAGATCTTGGATTCTGGCCCTTCTTTTGATGATCAGCCCTTTGATCTTGTTGTTTGATGGCTCATGCAGGTTCTTCAATGGTTTAGATCATGATGATCTAATCTTTGAATGACTTGGATTGCTTGTGGCCCCCACTTGATCACCCTTGACTTGATCAGCCATGTTCTGGCCGTATTGCTTTATGATTGGACCGGTGGGGCACCTTTTATATGATCTTGATCAGCCTCAATCGATATCTGGAGTGGACCGGAGCCTTGGGCGGCCCACGAGGTGCCATCTGCTGACGTGGACTGTCAGCCTTACCTACCAAGAACCCTGGAGCCAATCCCGCGGAGAGAGAGGGAGCGCGTCTGTACGGGCGGCCCAGAGCAGGCCGCCCAAGGATCGCCTCTTGAGCGGCCTGGGCTGGCTCGTGGTCGGACATTCCCTGATGTCTGTTGCTGCTGTCCCCACCTGCTCTGTACGTCCAGGTTTGATTCCAACAATGAATCTTCCCTTTGTCTCCTCTTTCCTCATCATCTTGTCCTCATCTTGCTTTGTCCCTTCTTGGGGCATGGATGGTGGAGATTTGGGGGTTGTGGGGGCTGTCCATGGTGGGTCCCATGCTTCAGAAAGTATTGAAGGCTTTAATGATAGAGGGATTTTTTTAATGGATGGTGGAGATGGTGCATTGAATGGGGGCATTGATGAGGGGTTAGGGATGGTGGTTGGTGGAGCTTTGAATAGCTCCATTAATGGTGGGATGGCTGGAATTTCAAATTTGAATGGGCCCCTCATTATGGGAGAAATGGATGGTATGGATGGGATGGGGAGATGGGACATAGGTGAGACTATGCATCCCTTGAGTGTGGGCCACATGGATGATGTGATGGATGGTGGTGATGGGACCATGATGGACATAGATGGGCTGATCTCATGTTTGGATGGGATGGATGGTTCAGATGATACCTTTGACGGTTTGGATGCTCTTGATGAGGGCCGAGATGTGCGGCATACTTGTTTGGGTGGACTTGATGTGATCATTGACGATGTCCCCCTGATGATGGACGGTGTGGATGCCTCGATGATCCCTTTGATCGGCCCGGATGATGATTGGATTCATGATTTCCTGTTGGAGAGGGCCGCAGGTCCAGATCTGACCGTTGATTCTTCGATCGGGGTTGTCGGGACCCTTTTTGATGGTTCAGATGCATTCTTCGACAGTCAGATTAGCCAGGATGCCACGATGTGTGGTGTAATCTTCGCTGGTAGCCCTTTTGATGGGGAGTATCGTCCTTCTCCTGATCGTCGGTCTTTTGCGCACTCTGTTCATAAGGTGGGCGAGTCTTCTCATGCGGCTGAGGTTATGACAGTTTCAGATAGTGATGCGACTATATCAGACATAGCCGTTACTGAGGGCAGGTCAGGGGCTGCCGAGTCTGCAGAGGTTCCAGCTTTTCCTTCTCCTTCGCCCGTTGACCTTCCGATCTTCGATGAGTCATCGTTGATTTCTGGGCCTTTTGTTCTGGAGGGAGTACCAGTGAGGACTTGTCAGCTGCTTCCTCGTCCTTCTTGCTCGCCACGACTGCTTGCTTGGCTTGACAGCTTGTCAGCTTATGAGATTCAAGATTTGGAGTCCTATGGCTTCGGCAATCTGGTTCATATGGCTAGAGTTGATATTGATTGGAGGATGCTTGGAGCTGCCTTGAGTGACTGGGTCCCTTCGTTGAACTTGTTTGCGTTCAACGATATGGAGATGGGGCCTTCTTTGGAGGAGCTTGCACGCTTGACAGGCCTGCCCTGGGATTATACTCAGTATTTCTTTCCGAAGACGTCGCCGAAGACTGCTACACCGCAGAACTGGTTCGGGATCCCCTATCTTGTTCGGCCTGCAGCCGCCGGCCAGGATGCTGTAGTGTTCTCCTTGGATTTACTGTATGATCTTTTTTCGGATCTTCGGAGTGTGGCCGATTCTACCTTTGCTCGGAACACATTGATGTTCTGCTTGATAGCTGAGGTGCTGTTCTCGGGATGGCGCAGGTCCCAGACTCCTCTGCTTTTTGAGGTGATGAGTCGGGCTATCCGACGGCAGGGGATCATTTCTCTCATCTTGGCCGAGCTGTTTAATGGGCTGACCGACTATGCCCTGGGCCGCACTCGTGTCCTTCGCGGCTGTTGTGCTTTTCTTCAGGTATCTTTTCTACACCTTTTCATTTTTGCTTAGTTAGAAATTGCTTGGCTATAGCTGAACTTCTTTTCCTTTTTGTGATCAAGTCTGGCTATGGGAGCGTCTTTCTTTGACCGTTCCTGTACCCCTTCTTGGCATTCCTAGCTCTGACATCATGCGTTATATCATGGAGTTCCTTCCGCATACAGCTAGGATGAGCGAACCCTTGTATCGCAGGATGTTCGCTGAACTTCGTGACTGGAACGTTCGTTGGGAGTCATCTTGGCTTTCACTTCCTCCAGTGCTTTGTGATGCACACCGCCTTCCTCTGATGTTGGTAGGCTTTCGATCTTACTTTTCTTATCATCCCATTCGGTTCCTGCGGCAGTTTGGATATGAGCAGGATGTTCCTCTTTTCACTTTCACGGGTATCGGGCGTCGAGCACTTCCCTCTAGATCCTCTGACTTTAGGACTCGGATTGATTGTTCTTGGGCGAGTTACTTGACTGCTGACTTACTGGGTTTTGAGCTGCGGACTTTTTCGATGGCGACCGCCCCATATCAGTACTGGGTTGTTGAGCAGTCTTTGTACTGACGTATCCCTTGCTGGCATTAGACTGCTGATGAGGATGAGCATGATATCCTTGGAGATGCAGGCTCTTCATCTGGTTCATATGAACCTTTTGAGGAGCGCCCATTCATTGATCATTGCTTCCTTTTGGCCACTCATGGCCATCTGCTGTCTGAGATCTCTGCACTTCGGTATCATTGTGAGATGATGTCGAGGAGATTGGCTGCTGATCAGAGATTGTCTGATGAGGAGACGGCGATCCGTACCCTTGAGCGCGATGAGGCGCATTACCTGCGTATGGAGGTGAGCAGGTTGAGAGAGAGGCTATCTTTTTATGAGTCAGAGGACTTACCTGATGTGGTCGAGGAGGAGGGTAGAGATTGATTGTGTTGGCCACCTGCACATTCTTTTTTGCATATATGATTTATGATGATGAAATTTTTTGTATTTTTGAAAAAAGATGATATGATATGTGTAAAAGAAATATAATGCTTTTAGTGAAAAAGAAGAAGAAAACTTTTTGAGAATCTATTGTGCCATGAGTTGTCTTGTGAGTGTGTCTGGATTTTGTGTCGGGATATAGGAATCAGAACTGGGGCTCGGCCAATGCTTTGACCGATGTCTCGAGATTTGACTTGTGTGATCCTTTGGTTCCCTAGAGGTGTAGGCAATGGAAACTGTTGCCTCTTGAGATTGTCAGAATCTGTAGAGCTCTTCGTTCCTGACTGCACTTCTTCTTGTTCTTGAACTATAACTGCTTGAACTGATCTGGACCGTCTGATTTCTTGGTACCTGCACTTTTTTTTTCTTCTTTTTTTTTCATTTGAGACATTTTTGCCTGCAGTGCTCTTTCAAGTTTTCACCACATTCGGCCTTTCCTCCGTCATTTTTGCCCGTGGCGCCCTTTCGGGTTTTCACCACGTCCCAGGTATTTGATCTTACCTGCCCCTTGGCAGCTATGCTGTTTTTACCCTCGACGCCCTTTCGGGTTTTCACCGAGTCCGACGTATGCCCACAGTTTTTACTCGGAGCTCCCTTTCGGGTTTTCACTCTGCCCTCTTTGTTTAGGCACACATTTTTTTTTCCTTTTTTGCTTTTTTTTTCTTTTTTTTTCTGAATCTTTGGATAACTGCGGCGGCGAATAGAGGTCGGGAATCCGTCGTTGCTAGCCGACGGCAGTCTTTCAGCCCTTATCCTAAGTTACAATGATAGAGCTGTTGGTCTTAGCTAAAGACCCTTCTGAGATGAATGGATGGATAGATGCGTTTCTTTTGGATCGATTTTTTCTTGGGTGCCTTGCCTTGGCTTCCCCTTTTCTTTCTCTTTTCTTCTTTCTTTTCTTTTTCTTTTGTATTCTTTTTCTCTTTTTTTTTTTTGTCTTTTCCTTTTGAATCCCCCCCTTTTTTGTATTTTTCTCTTTTTGAATCCCCTTATTTGAAACACTTGTTGGTGGACGAAAATGATTTTTCAGAGGTCTCAGCTTTGACCTCTTGACTTCAGCTCTATTAAAGTAACTCTAGATAAGGTCAGAATGGCTTACCCGTGAAAGATCTTCACGTTGTCGGCGTTGGTCGGCTCAGGAAGATCCACCCCTCTCATGCTGGTGAGTCTGAGGGCGCCTCCGGGAAGTACTTCTCTGATGATCAGTGGTCCGTCCCACGAGGGTTTGAACTTTCCTCTGGGATCCGGAAGGTGCGACGGTAGAATCTTCTTCATGACCATGTCGCCTACCTTGAAGCTTCTTTTTTGGACTCTCTTGTTGTAAGCCCGAGCGATCCTTTTCTGATAGCACTGGGAATGACTTAGTGCACGCATGCGCTTTTCATCTGCTAGCTGCAACTGATCGAATCTGGCCCATTGCCATTCTCCTTCTTCAATTCCGCTTTCGAGTAACACCCGTAGTGATGGTATTTCCACCTCGACTGGTAGGACTGCTTCCATTCCGTAGGTAAGCTCGAAAGGAGTAACGCCCGTAGTAGACCGTACAGACGTTCGATAGGCCCAGAGTGCATATGGGAGCATATCTGACCAATCTCGATAGGTCACGACCATCTTCTCAAGTATCCTGACGATTGTCTTGTTTGCGGCTTCTACCCCACCATTCATCTGGGGACGGTAGGGGCTTGATCGATGACGTTGGATCTTGAATTTGCTGAGGAAGTCATCCATCTTCTTGTTGACGAACGGGGTCCCATTATCTGTGATGATAGCATTAGGGATTCCATACCGGCATATGATGTTGTTCTTCATGAATTTGATCACCTGAGATGCTACAATCGTGGTGTAGGAGGCTGCCTCTACCCACTTGGTGAAGTAGTCGACTGCCACAAGTATATACTCATGACCATTTGATGCTTTAGGACTAATCCTGTCGATGATGTCGAGTCCCCACATGGAGAAGGGCCAGGGAGTTGTCAGGTTGTATAATTCTGATGAGGGGGCATGGATTTGATTCGCATGCTCCTGACATTTGAAGCATTTTCTGACGTGCTGGCAGCAATCTGTCTCCATGATGAGCCAATAGTAACCGAGTCGTAGAATCTTCTTTGCCATCATGTGCCCGTTCATGTGTGGGCCATAGATTCCTTCATGTATTTCTCCCATGATCTTTGCAGCTTCTGTTTCATCGACGCATCGAAGGAGGATGTGATTATAGGATCGCTTGTAAAGAACTTCGCCACTGATGGTGAACTGGCCGGCCAAACGCTGAATGGTTCGGCGATCTGTCGCTGTTGCTGACTCCGGATACTCCTGGGTTTCGAGATATTGCTTGATGTCGGCATACCAGGGTTTGTCAGGGACAGCTTCAGCTTCTTCTATTTGCAGGCAAAAAGCAGGTTCATCTTGAATTTCGACTGTGAGCTCCCATTCCGAAGCTCCTTTTGGTATCTCGAGCATTGATGCAAGTGTGGCGAGAGCATCTGCAAACTGGTTCTTGGCTCTGGGCATGTATGAGAAGGTGATTTCTTTGAATTCTTCGATCAGATTTTCAAGATACACATGATATGGTATTAACTTCTCGTCCTTGGTTTTCCATTCGCCATTGGTCTGATTGATGATAAGCTGTGAGTCTCCAAATACTCGTAGCTTCTTGACGCCCAAGATTATGGCTTCCCTTAAGCCAGCGATGCATGCTTCGTACTCTGCCATGTTGTTGGTACACTCGAATGCTATGCGCCTTGAGATAGGGATAGGGACGTCATCTGGAGAGTAGAGGATCGCTCCAATACCACTTCATTTAGAATTTGCTGCGCCGTCGAAGAATAACGTCCACTCATCTTTCTTCTTTTCTTCTTCTTCAATAAGCAAGTGATCTTCATCAGGGAAGAATGTCTTGAGCGGTTGATAATCCAGGAGGGAGTGGGCGGCAAGATGATCGGCAAGGGCCTGTCCCTTGATTGCCTTCTGAGTGACATAGGTGATGTCGAACTCAGACAGGAGTAGCTGCCATTTGGCTATCCTTCCAGTGAGTGCCGGCTTCTCGAACAGGTACTTGAGCGGATCCATGTGAGCGAGGAGGAGAATAGGGAATGCAATCATGTATTGACGGAGTCGTTGAGTTGCCTAGACCAGGGCGAGGCAAGTCTTCTCGATCGGAGAATATCTGGTCTCGTAGTCGGTGAACTTTCGGCTCAAATAATATATTGCTTGTTCCTTCTTCCGTGTCTCGTCATGCTGGCCGAGGACACAGCCGATGGCTTCTGCTGCTACCGAGATATATAACAATAGTGGACGTCCAGGAGTGGGTGGCACTAGGACTGGAGGATTCATGAGATATTTCTTGATGTGGTCGAAGGCGACTTGGCAATCATCATTCCATTCTTTTGGAACGTTCTTCCGAAGGAGCTTGAAAATGGGCTCACAAATAGGTGTGAGCTGTGCGATGAAGCGACTGATGTATTAAATTCTGCCGAGGAAGCCACGAATTTCTTTTTCTGTTTTAGGAGAGGGCATCTCGATGATTGCTCTGGTTTTGGTCTCGTCGACCCTGATGCCATCCTCGCTCACCATAAAGCTGAGGAGCTTGCCTCCCATTGCACCGAAGACGCATTTCTGAGGGTTGAGACGGAGCTTGTACTTTTCTAATCTGTTGAATAACTTCTTCAGATCTTCAAAGTGTCCTTCAATTGTGCGAGATTTGACGATCATGTCGTCCACATATACTTCAAGCTCTTTGTTCATCATGTCATGGAATAATGCTGTCATTGCTCGCTGATATGTTGCTCCTGCGTTCTTCAGACCGAACGACATTACCCTGTAACAGAAGGTTCCTCAGGGAGTGATAATGATGTATTCTCACGATCTTCGATTGCCATCTTGATCTGATTGTAACCTGAGAACCCGTCCATAAATGAGAAGATCTTGTATCCAGCAGTGTTGTCGACCAGGGTGTCGATATGTGGCAAAGGGAAGTCATCTTTTGGACTGGCTTTGTTGAGATCTCGGAAGTCGATGCACATTCGAACCTTGCCGTCCTTCTTTGGTACTGGTACGATGTTGGCAAGCCATTCAGGGTAGTTGGAGACTACCAAGAATCCCGCATTGTATTGTTTAATGACTTCATCTCGGACTTTCAGGGCCCATTCTGGCTTCATTCTTCGAAGTTTTTGCTTCACTGGCTTCATATCTGCCTTGGTTGGCAGATGATGTACAACGAGCTCTTCATCGAGCCCCGGCATGTCTTCATATGAGAACGCGAAGTTGGACAATCTTGGAGCTAGGAACTCTATCATTTTCTGTTTCATCTCAGGTGGCAATGATTTTTTGATGCGTACTTCCCTAGGGATCTCAGGAGTCCCCAAGTTTACTGTCTCGAAATCATCGGCTACAACATTGGCTTTAGATTCGAACTTTTTGAGGAGATCCTCAAGTTCGGGAGCGGGATCATCATCTTCCTCATCCCGAGCTTCGTCCAGACCCATGAGCTCGAAGTCTAATTCGATGTCGAAATCATATGATTCGACTTCAAACCCATGTGACTCTTTAGACGAACTTGGCACACTATTGAATGCAGGAAAAGAAATGTTTTTTTGTTTTTGAGATTTTTCTGAAATGAAAATGCTAGATGTTTTTGGCTTTTGAAAGTTTTTTATTTTTTTGGATTTTTGAAATTTACGGGACTTTAAATAAGCAAGCATTGCAAACCATGATTGAGCCCAACTTGTTCAAAAGTTCCGGTCGCTGCTTAAACAGGCTTTTTTTTTTTGAAGCCAGAGCCCTCAGATGGCTCTTTGGCTGATTCAAAAGTTAGGGGAACGGATGACCATTCAGGACCCCACACTTCCTCCCCTGAAGAGGCAGGGGTTGATGATTTGGGCGAAGAATCATGGTCCAGCCCAATGACCATGATTTCTTGCTAGTCGGGTTCGAGATCTGAGTCATACTCAGTCCCTCCCGAATCACTTACTTTGCATTGCAGTTCGTCTAGTTCCAGGGTTAGCCACAAGTTTGGAATCTGGACATCAGACCAATCTAGGGCTGGCCATTTCCCTTTCTTGGTCCAATGGATGGGCTGCTTCTGCCCCTGGCTGATGATTGTTGATGTTGATTCTGCAGAGATGGGCAAGTCGTGCCCCTTGCTGATTGATGTTGAGATGGGCACGTTGTGCCCCTGACTGGCTGGAATTGAAGTGGGCAGGTTGTGCCCCTGGTTGATTGATGCTGAAGTGGGCAGGTTGTGCCCCTGGTTGGGAGCAGGTGTTGGAGTAACCTGGTCCTGAAGCTGCTGTATTTGACTTCCTTCTTCATCTCCTTCTTCTTCTGGAGGCTTGGATGGTTCGAGAATTTGATCCCATCGAATGGGGGGCCATGTGGCCCAAACTAGCCTCATCGGGAGGCCTTTGTGTAGTGCAGTCGGTTGATTCCCTCCTGGATCTTTGCAAGGTTCTCCTGGCTTGACGAATTGGATGGGCGAGCATCGAAATTTCTTCCTTCCTTTGTCCATGAAGATTGACCTGTATCCGAGTCCCCATTTGCGTTGGTTATATATCAGCGGTACCTTTCTGGACTTGAAGTTATTCTTCATTCGGTATTTGAGGCTCAGACGCTCTGCCGGTGAAAAGACACAGTCCACCCTTATCGGTTCTGGATTGGCGATAGAGTTCACAGTCTCGAATTCGAAACTGTGAAACGGGATGTCTTCTTCAGAGTGCTGGATATCGATGACCGGGATGTCTGGTTCAGTGGCAGCATCATTGGAAGGAATGATGAACTCCTTCTCTGCATGGATAGAGATCACTTGATTTCCACAGATGTATTTCACTCGTTGATGCAGGGTTGACGGCACAGCTCCAACCTTGTGCAGCCAAGGTCGTCCGAGCAACATGCTGAAAGAGGCTGATATATCCAGAATTTGGAATGTGATGGTAGAGATTTCCGGACCTATCTGTACCTCTATGTCGACCTCCCCTTCCACTGATCGGCGGGTGTTGTCGAATGCTCTGACGCATATGGTGCTGGGTCGGAATGAAGAAGGATTGATTCCCAGACGTTCTGCAGTCTTAAGTGGGCAGACATTAAAGCTTGAGCCATTATCGATAAGGACCAGTGGGACGCAGAGGTCTTTGTATCGTAAGGCTATGTTGAGGGATCGCCCATGATCACGTCCTTCTAGTGGTAACTCGTTATCAGTGAAGGTGATGGCACGCGGAGCCAAGAGCTGTCCAATCACAATGCTATCACCTCTGGTGCTGTATCGGAGGAGACGTGAGCATCGCTCAAGGTTTTGACAAACATTTCTCGGTGTATGCGAGATGTGCAGAGTAGCTCCCATATTGAGATTTGAGCAGGGATTGACTTGAGCTAAGTCGCCACATCGTATGCGGCTTCATTTTTGTTGCCGAGGCCTGAGAGAGCGCCTTTGGGATCTCCTCTGTTCTGATTATCTTTTCGGATGCAACGTCCATTGGGATTCATGTTTCCTACTTCCGCGCATTCTGGATAGTGTCATGGGACCTCTTTATAACTTTCCTCTCCTTTGCCTTCTAGAATCACCGGTTCTTGCGACGGTGTTGGTGTGGGTACCAGATCTTCCTCGTATAGAGCTTTTGCCTTGAGGACTACATTGTTGCCTGTGCTAAAGGGGTAATATCAAGGCTTGTCTTCATAGACCACATAAGGTCGCGGTCCTGGCTTGACCGTTCCTGGAGCAGGAGGCTCCCATGGGATGAATACTGGTCCTCTTGATATGGCATGAGGTTTCTCTGTTCGTCCCAGTTGCCGTAGTGTGATTGATACACCCCCGGGATTTGCCCCTTGCAATATGACTGGCTTGACTGGAGGAGCTCCTTCCAACACAATGGGTTCTTGCTGCTAATGAGTATAATCTCTCCATTGTGGATTGGATTGTTCTGGAGTTACCCCTTGCAAGATGACAGGTTCGTATGTGGGCTCAATGTATGATTGTGCCCCTTCCAGGACCACTGGTTCCCAACATGAGGGGCCGTAAGATGCCCCTTGCACAACTGACACATCGTATGGAAGTGCTCCTTCGAGTACTACTGGCTCGAGGACTGGAGGAGAAAAGGGACTTGCCCCTTGCATGATCGGATGAGGTTTTGTCGGCTCATAAGTGTAGGCATGAATGGATTAGATGGGGGAGAAGAAGCGATCGAGGCGTTCTTCTTCTTCTATGCTGTTGACAGTGGGGCCTCAAGATGAACTGGGATTCGTCGGATGTTGAGGCAGAGGATTCTGAAGAATATTGGTGGAAGCTGCTGCAGGAGTCCCAGGGACCGAGATGACGATCTTGCGGTCATCAATCAAATCTTGTATAGCATTCTTCAGAGTATAACATCGATCAGTGGTGTGGCCACGCCCTTGATGATAGGCACAATACTCATTTTCTCGGTAGTTCGGTGGTAGAGGATGAGGCGGAGGCCGAGGTGCCATTAGAGTAAGTAACTGCTTCTGCACCAGCGTAGCCATGACTTGACTGAGTGGTTGAGAGAGGGGAGTAAATTTCCTGAACTCCCTGTAGTTTTGCCTATTTTGATATGAGTATTGACCGTTTCCTCTGAACTGCTGCTGTTGTCGAGGTGGTTGTGGCTGAGGATTCGGTTGTGGCTGATACCGCTGAGGCTGATGCTGAACTTGATTCTGCTGATACTGTTGACGTCCCTGTGGGGGAGCATTTTGATTACCCTGAGCAGTGATGCTGATGTTGTTTACCTCTGTCGGGCGAGGAGGAGAACCGCTGCGGTTTCCATTCCCATACCCGATAGGTCTTCCCTCCACTCTGTTCCTCTTGACTGGAGTGGCTTGATGAGGCCATCGGGAGATTGTTCGGGCACGGATCCCTACTTCAACTTGCTCTCCAGCACGGATCAACTGTGAGAAATTCGCATATGGATGCGAGATGAGATATCCAAATATGCCCGGATATGTTGAATGAACAATCATGGAGATTTGTTCTTCGTCGTCGATAGGTGTCCGCATTCAAGCTGCCATAGCTCACCAACGTCCCACATAAGCTGATAGTGTCTCATCACTCTTTTGCCTGAGAGCTGCGAGGTCGGCTCTTCTGGGTGCCATGTTGAGATTGTACGCGAATCTGTCGACGAAAGCCTGGGAAAGTTGTTCCCATGTCCTGATGCGATGACAGTCCAATGAGGTGTACCAATCTAGGGCGTCACCCTTCAAGGATTTTTGGAACAAGCGAATAAGGGCCCCTTCATTTCCTGAGATTGCACTCAGTTCTCCACAGAAGGCCTTGAGATGCGCTGTGGGACAACCGCTGCCATCGTATCTTTTGAATTTTGGTACCTCAAAGTTTTGAGGTACTTGAACATCTGGGAAAGGAGACAAGTCTCTGAACTTGGTCGAAGGTAAGTCGATTCCTTGCTGTCGTTGAAGCTGATTTTGCAAGATCTAGAACTGCTCCCGCAACTCGTCCAGTCCTGAGTGATCCGTTCGAGCGACTGGTGCCTCTTGGAGTAAGGCACGTTCTTCTTCGGCATAGTGGTCAATGTCTTCGACCCTATGTGCTTGCTGAAAAGCAACCGCAGGTTGCTGAAGTTGATTTGATGATTGAACTGGATTCGGATGAACTTGTGCTTGAAAGGATTGCAATTGAACTGGAGATTGTACTGAAGGTTGAACTGGAACTTGCTGGAAATTAACTGAATTTTGCTGAATTGAAGATTATTGGAAATTAACTGGATTTTGCTGAATTGAAGATTGCTGAAAATTAACTGGAATCCCATCGGCGGGGATGTGCTGGAATTGAAAAGTGCTCCTGTTTGTAGGAGGCTGAGATGCTGGGAAGTGACCCCCTTGTTGGGTATTCGCCACTATCCGTTGATTGATGTGGGCTTGACACTGACCCCCATTGTGGGCATTCGCCAGTGCTGTCCCTGTTGCTGGAAATTGAATTGAAATCTCATCGGCGGGGATGTGCTGAAATTGAAAAGGTGTCCCATCGGCGGGGACATGCTGAGATCTACTGAGACTGTTGTTTGTAATATTGACTGGAAGCTGACTGGAAGTCCCTGCGACGGGGGAGCTCTGAGATGGCCCTGTCGTTGCAGGAAGGTATTGAGGAGGATGCCCCATGGCGAAGGGCTGAGACGGCTGCTGTCGGTAGTCTTGGGCAGACTCCGATGGTTGTGCTTGATTTGAACTGGAGGCCGGAAGGACCCGGCATGGTTGCTGAGACTGCTGAACTGGGCCAACTTGATTGTTGGCTGCTGCTGTGGCTTGTGCTTGCATGAATTGCAAGAGCATTTCTTGCATTGCTCTCACTCCTTGTGCCAATTCTTGTATGATTGGCGTATTCTCAATTGACTGTTGCGCTGGAGGTTGCGCTTCGGTCATC
Organism: Liriodendron chinense; assembly: GCA_003013855.2. NCBI lineage: Eukaryota > Viridiplantae > Streptophyta > Magnoliopsida > Magnoliales > Magnoliaceae > Liriodendron > Liriodendron chinense. The sequence goes on along the minus strand of PVNU02003798.1, from coordinate 219,559 downwards.
TCAAGAGCAGGGAAGAGATGAGTTTCTTCTTCGTGGTCGGACATGGCTTGCTGAGCCCGAGTGCTGATTATGCTGCGGAAGGAAAGTTGTCTCCAAACACGTTGAGCCCGAGGAGGCGCAATGGTGAGGACTATACTCTTTTTGGGTTTTGGGATTTTTTATATTTTTTTAATTTTGGAATTTTCTGTTTTTTTTTTTTTTTTTTTTTGGGTAGAATGCTATGCAGATGAGATTGTATGAGGATTAGTGACTTTCATGTATGGGAAGGATTCTGTTTTTCAAGTCGGATCACGACTAGTGGGACTAGCAAATCCCCAGCGGAGTCGCCATTCTGTGGACCCTCGCCGTTTCCGCGCTCCCCACACGACGTTCTCGTCCCTTCCCCTTTCGGGAAAAGAAGGAGAGGAGGATGCGTGAGTGCGAAATCGCCGTTTGTGCCACTGGCTTGCCTCGTTCTCGAGGGCTTTGTTTGATTGTCGTGTTAAGCTGGATGTGTTTAAATGAGTTTATATAAGACCAGAGTCGCCACTAGCCAGTTACTTCAAATCTACAGTCGGCTAGACCCTGTAGAAACATTAGAGAAGGGGATCCGAAGATTCCTTCCTCTAAAATGACTCCTTTTGATCTGCGGCCAGCGATTCGAGGTAAGGGATCACGGTTACAGGGTGGGAAGAGGTTAAGCACCCCACACACTGCCCGTACCGAAGTACGGTCTCTACTTCACAGAATCGAACTAATACTTGAAAGTCTGTTTTAATCCTCGTACATTCTCATAGATGACATGATGTATGAATGCGGGGCTGAACAGTAAGAGTTTCTGATGGGCAGGTTCCAACAACGGGCAAGCCCAGAGCATACGCTCGAACTGACAGGTGCTTAATTTAAGACGTATGCAGTGTGTTTGAATAATCAAGGTGCTTTATAATGAAGCATGAATGCAGGTCTGAACAGTAAGAGTTTCTGATGGGCAAGTTCCAACAACGGGCAAGCCCAGAGCATACGCTCGAACTGACAGGTGCTTAATTTAAGACATATGCAGTGTGCTTGAATAATCAAGGTGCTTGCAGTGAAGCAGGGGGGTTGGAAGAAAAGTAAATGTTGCACTTATGCTAGATGCAAATGAGATGATGCTGGAAAAAGAGTAGCTGAATGGACGGAGGTGTCGCAAGGGTTGGCTTCGAGTGGCTGGATTAAGACTTGGATGGCTTGGGAGACTTGGACCAGTGGTCAGGCTGGGCTGGACCAGGGCTAGGCTCTCCTCACTCGGGCTCTCCTTGGTGGAGGAATGGGCTAAGGATTGGAGAGGGATTCGGAACAGACAGAATTTCGCTGGACTTGAAGGGATGCTGAAATGAGAAGGGGAGGGGGGTATTTATAGTAGCGGGCAGTGGCATTTTGCGTAATTATTTTTGGGCGGCCTGCTATGGGCCGCCCGTACGGTCGTTCCTCGATTTCCAGCGAAGTACGGTCGCTCCCTCGGGGCTGTTGTTTGACTCGCTGGGTCGACTCAGTGAGTTGACTCAGCGAGTCGACTCGGTGATTTGACTCAGCGGGTTGACTCGACGGGTTGACTCGGTGTTTTGACTCGACGAGTTGACTCAGCGGGTTGACTCAGCGGGTTAACTCAGTGAGTTTGACTTTTTTAGGATTTTTTGACTGGCTTTTCTTATGGGGGGTTTTTCAGGCTGATGTTTAGGACTGGGTTGACTGGGTTCAGGCTTGAACTGGGCTATGGAATGGGGCTTATAAGGGTGAGTTTGGCTGAGTTTGGACTTGGGATTTGGGGGTATGGTTCTCCATTCATCCAGCTATCTCTACCAACAGTGTAGCCGAAGGTGGGGTGTCTACAGTAACGTTTATACTGTCATCCAGACCTGTGACGTAGGTCTGGATGGAGGGGAAAACACAAATATCTGCTTGATTCCAAAACTTCCTAAGACCCAGCTGGGTACCACGCAACCCAGCAAGTGGCCCACCCTATGGGTTCCAGCGTGATGTATCTGTTTAGTCCCACCATGATGTACCTGTTTATACATGCTGCCTATTTATTTTTCCATGCCATTTTAGAATATGGCCCCAACAATGAGGCAAATCCAAATGTTAGGTGGGCCACACCCGCAGGGAATAGTGGTCATTGATGCCCACCATTGAAAACTTTCTTGGGGCCACTGTGATGGTTATTTTCATCCAACTAAAGATTTTGGGCCCATCTTTGGGTTCCACCTTGATGGATGCAATGTGTAGCATGCCAACCGTCTGACCGATGCGTGGGGCCCAATTTGAGTGGGCTTCACTTAAAAAATGGTGGTGATTGAATATCTACCACTGAAACTTCCTAAAACTAATGATGTATATTTGCTATCCGACCAGTGGGCGGGGCCCACCATGGTCCTTCCTTTAACATATATGTTTTTATCCATGCTGTACACCTATTTCGTCAACCTATTTTGCATGTGCATGCCCAAGTATGGGGCCGATGTGGTCTCAAGTAGGCTATGCCACGAAGACCTTTACATTTCCAATGGGGCCCACAGTCTGAGTCCCACTCTCTACATATATTGGGCCATTTAAGGCCAACGTCACATGATACGTTTGGTAACATGCTAGTCTACTTAGCTTGATATGTCACACTGATAACATGCCAGTGTTCCAATATTTCGTTTCGCTTCCTAATATCGCCGATATTTCGGCGATTTTATCGATTTTTTGGCAAAAATTTTTGATATACGCACGAAATCTCTGTAGCTACCAACCTTTCACGAGGTAACTGTAGCAAACAATCCCTTTTCGACGATAAAAGGGCCGATATGGGGGGGATTCCGTAAATACCCAAAAAAATCGAAAGGAAAGGGAAGAAAAAGGGGGAAACAGTGGGATTTCGGTACCTGCTGTTTGTAGAAGAGGACCGTTGTAGCAGTGGGCCAATCGTAGAAGAAGATCGTTCATCGGAAGTAGCAGTGGGCCAATCGATCGATCCGTGCGCCCTGAGTGCGAGAAAACCTCTACTTTCTCTGTCTTTCCTTCGAATTTTTCGTGAATAATGTGAAAAAAAGTAGGGATTTTTGCCCCTCTTTTCAAATTTTAAGGTTTTGAGGGTTCCCTTCCGGAACCCTCTTCCAGATCTCGAAACGGCCTCCCGAGGCCTTCTGTTTTTTAAACAGATTGCGTGCTAAGTTACTTAGTACGCTTTATCATACCGAGTAAACTTTGTTGGGCCCACTGAGTCAACCCATTGAGTAAACTATGTGGTTTATCCACCCCGTCCATCCTTTTTTCCGGCTCATTTAAGGCTTTGACCCTAAAATTGAAGCATATCCAAAGCTCAAGTGGACCATGCCACAGGAAACAGTGGAAATAATGATTTCCACCGTTGAAATCTTCATAGGGCCCACAGTGATGTATATTTGTCATCCACCCTGTTCATAAGATCACACAGATATGGATGAAGGGAAGGAACAAATATCAACTTGATCCAAAACTTCTATGGCCCCCAAGAATTTTTCAATGGTAGACTTTTAGTTCACACATTTCCTGTAGTGTGGTCCACTTGAGATTTTGATATGCTTCATTTTTTGTTTCCAGACGTAAAATTATCTTTTAAGATGGATAGACGGCATGGATAAAATACCTAAATCACGGTGGGCCCCATAGAGTTTGCTCAGTACACTTATCGTACTGAGTTACTCACTACGCAATCCGCTTCCTTTGTTTAGGGGGCCGACGCGTGTGGATGTTACCAAGTTCAGCGGACCCCACCATGATGTATATGTTATATCCACACGGTCCATCCATTTGGCAAGATCATTTTAGCTCGTGGCACCAACAACGAGGCATATCCAATGCTTGAGTGGACCACACCATAGAAGCACGGGGGACAATGATTCCTACCGTTGAAACCTTTTTACGGCCCACGGGGATGTTTATTTGTCATCCGAGTTGTTCATAAGATCACATAGACATGGATGAAGGTAAAAAACAAAAAAAAATTTGTTGTTTAAAAACCTCTATGGCCCCTAAGAATCTTTCAACGGTATAAGTTCAATTCATACTGTCTCCTATTGTGTGGTCCACTTGAGAATTGGATATGATTCATCTTTGGTTTCAAGCCCTAAAATGATATGAAAAAACAGATGGACGGCGTGGATACAATATTTATACATCAAGGTGGACCCCAAAGTAATCCCACTGTAAGGGCGACACTGTGTTGCCCGAGGTCGGGGTATCCGCTGACGGACATGGATTTCGTGAGAAAGCCTTGCGAGGAAGTTACTTGCGCTGGGAATCTAGGTGGCCCACCGTGATGTTTGTGAGAAATTCACACCGTCCATCCATTTTTTAAAATCATTTTAGGACGTGTGACCAAAACTAAACCATATCTAATGCTCAAGTGGACCACACTAAAGGAAAAGTTGGGCAGGAAAATTCCTACCGTTGAAACCTCTCGGGGTCCATAGTGATGTTTATATGCCATCCATACTGTTTGTAATGTCATTCCTACTAGGATGAGCTGTAAGCACAAATATTAGCCATATTCAAAACTTATGTGGCCCCACTAATATTTCAACTGTGGACGTTCAATCTTGAGAAATTCACACCATCCATCCGTGTGGATCCAAATCTGAAGTGGACCAAAAATGGAATCCCCACTCTTTCCACTTGTGTGGCCCACTTTATTTTGGAATCCTCCTATTTTTTGGTAGCATGTCCTAAAATCCCCACTGTTTTGTACAAGCTTAAATCATTGAAACATGGCTCCACTTATATAAAACTGAAAGCTTGAAGTGAACATTTTTATTCCCACGTGGCCATTCATTTCAATACTAGTGCAAGTCATGAATGATGCATTTTTTCAAATTAATTTGTATGCTAATAAGGAGCAAAATGTCATCTGGTTCTGAAAAATGAGCAAGGGACATTAGGTGGAAATATGGACGGCCAGTGGAGGGGAATAAATATGGAGCCATATGCAACTACTGCGGCCAAGTCATATGGAGTGGGGGTGTCTAGGTTGAAGGAGCAATTGAATTCATTTAATTTTGTGTCTTAAATATTGTATTGTGGCCGCATTTGTATTATATAAACTCATTTTGGTTGCTATTGGAGTGATTTCTTAGGCAATGCATGCTTTTTGGCCCCATTGAATGAAACTTATTATTTAATGCATTCTTTTTGTAATTTTTTTATTCCTGAATATGCAAATATGTGTATTTAGGTATTTCCTGAAGTTTTACTGAAAAATTCCACCGTTTTCCTCATGTTTCCCCCTTTTTCCCTACATTTTCGGTTATCGGCGATATTATCAGCGATAACGATATTATATCTTTATCTCTGGCCAGCGAAACTTGTAGCGATACCGACAATGCGAACACTGTAATATGCTTAGTATAATGAATACCCTGCTCATTCATATGCCCATACGCATCATTTGTATGCCTGTTGTGGATCACGAATAATCATAGCATATGTTATTTTGGCTTGTTATACTTAGGGGACCAGTGCGAGATAGGGTCGCCCCACATGATTGCGCAGCATGCGTAAGTTTGGTGCATGACTTGGATTGTATGACTCATGCATTTCGCATTATGTATGTCACGATCGCCTTCACACCCTAGGAGCATCGGGGTGGTGGCCACCATAGTCACATCGTAGTTGGTAGTAATGGACACCGGAAACTTGTTTTAGTACATGGGCGCTATGGATGTCCTTAGGTGAAAGTCCCTAAACCCTATAGTACCAGTAGGATGCTCCAATGTCGAGACCGAGTGGATAACACGAGCGCTCGAGTGTCAAATACCAGTAGGCTGCGTCTCCCACTGTGTCAAGGTCAGTTGGAAAGGGGTGTGACCTTATCCGCCTGAGTGGAGTGGGCTATAAGCTAGGTCGAGTCTGACCAGCTCGTGAAATGGGTCCGCTATCGGCGAGCTGAGTAGGCATTGGTATACCACTGATGAGGCGGATAGTGAGGTCTTTTCTACTCGCTTGGTTATGCCCGCGATATGCGGCGGCCAGTTTCAAAATGTACTAGACCCCGGTGATGTCCCAGATGAGAACCATTTTGATATGTGGATTAGTTGAGGATTGACGTGTTTGCATTGCATCTCTAGCATGTAACACTCGGCCATGTAGGCCTTTGCATCATATAGCCTTGGGATGGCTGATAGCATTCATGAACCTGATAACTTAGCCCTCTATTACTTTCGCTTACTCTGATATCTGTATACTTGTCATATGCATCACATGAGCACAATCACACTCTACTGAGCTTCGTAGGAAGCTTATGCGCGTTTGTTTATGCTGCAGGTACTAGGGCACATCAGCAGCGTTAAGCGCGGTTCATGTACCTGATATTTTGGGCTTTTGTTACATTTTGTATTTCCCTTTCCAGCACTGTACTCATCAAGCTTATTAGTGGATATCTGATGATGTTTTATAGTTTTGATTATGCTCCTTTACAAAAAAAATTTACCTTAAAAATCCTCCTGGTGGGATCCCGCGATCGGAACCTGACATATGAGAGGTAGGAGCCGAGAATGGAGTACTACGGAGGCTGTTGGCACCAAGGTCGGCGATCGAAAATTTAGTGAGCGCGGTCGCTGAGTTTGAGGCGTGACAAAGTCGATGGGGCATGAGAAGCGACGAGACTATGATGATGACGAGGTAGAGGTGGAGGTTGTGCGTGACAAGGTGGTGCATGATGATTTGAGTCATGGTGAAGTTTGTTAGAAAACGGACTCCTCAAATTAGGTTGCACAAGGCTACCGATCGATTGGTCACAGTGAAGCCATGCAACAAAGCTGTTGAAGGATTTTTAGGCCATCTAGCCGGCCGGTAGTTTCCTATTACAACTTGGATTGATGCACGGTTTTGCGCAAAAGGTTTCTAAATCTGTTTTTCTCCTATTTAAGGAGGGTATTACAGGATTAGAGGTATCCTAGGTTGCAAAGGGGGTTGAGAGAGCTTCTAGGTGAGAGAAAGAGCATGAGAGGAGGTTGTTCTTCTTAGGAAAGCTTGGGTTTCTTTTGTGGGCATGGGTTTTGGGGTCTTAGGTTCTATCTCTTGTAACTTCTGAGATTATAGTGGATTGGTGCCCCTTTGTGTTGTGGTTTTTTACCCATGAGGGGTTTCTCTACGTTAAATTCGGATTGTCTGTGTGTGGGTGGTTGCATGCATTGTGTTGCTTGTTTGATTCAATTTGCTGTTTGTGTTCAGCTTTACTTCCACTGCCGGCCCTAATATCCTAACATGTACCTGCAACATTCCAATCAATGGGAGAAAAGAAACTCATCAAACACATAAAGGAATATTAACTTACAACCCATGCATGATAGCTTGCTATTAGAATGGCGATGGGCCAGGTTTGGGCAGGGTTGGCATCAAGCCAAGACCGACCCATTTACTAAAATGGCTCAGAATTCTGACACTAACCCAACCTGAGCCACTTAAAATTCACCACACCCAACCCAACTTACCTAACCCATTTTGGCCCTGCCCGACTGATCCAACCTGACCCGTCATGACCAAACTTTGGCTTAAGAATGGAATACGAGGCTAAGGCATGCACAACCTGTCCTAAGTTAGTGCATGGATACATACAAAAACTTATTTGTCTATACTTTACATTTTAACTATGTTTCGGGTTTTAGGTTCAATCAGATCATCTAACCCAACCCACTGATATGTTGGAAATTCGGTCAGCGAAGCACCAAAGAAGATCAAACAATCACCACAGAGCCACACAAGTAATCAACACAAAAGCAAATGAATTTTACGTAAAAAACTCTTGTGGGAAAAAACCACAGCACAAAGTGACACCTTCACTATGAATCTCAGATGATTATAGAGCTAATCTACCTAAGTAGATCCCTAAAGATGAATGAAAGCTCTCAAACCTCACAAACCTCTCAACCCAAAACCCTAATCTCATTTAGAGCACCTAGGTATTGCTTAGGATAGTGCCTAACATGATTATGAAACTATTTATAGAGTTCCAATCGGATTTGGAAACTTACAGCGCGAAATCGCGCAAGAATTTCAAATCCCGCAAGTCGGTCAACTGGTCAGCTGATCGATCGATGACCCACCAAAATAGTCCAGCGAGGTTTCTCCAAAATTCATGTTCTGCTGCCCATAATTCGACCGGTCGGAGCCTCTTGTTGACCGATCGGGCGACCGGTTTGAGACCCTCCAGAAACCTGTCCAGTCCCCTGTGCAAAATTGTTCACTAACTAACCGGTCGGTGGACACTGTAAAATCACAGTTTTGAGGCCTTTTCAACAAACTCCATCAAGGCATAAAAATATCAAACCACCTTCTTTACTTTTCAAAATAGCTCATCATCAATCATAATGTCCCCGCTTCTCATGCATCATTGCGTCTTTGTTAAGCCTTCGCCAATCCTAGAGAAGTTACGTAGAACTTGAACTTCTCTGTAGGGACCACCTTAGTCAGCATATCCGTCAGATTCACGCTAGTGTGAATCTTGTCTAGAGTCGTATCTCCTTCCTCAAGCACCTGTCGAATAAAATGGTGACGCGCATCAATGTGTTTAGTACGAGAGTGATAAACAAATTTTTTGGCTAAATTGATAGCACTAGAGCTGTCACAATTAACCGACACAACTTTCTGCTAAAGCCCCAACTAATTTATCATTCATTTTAACCAAACAGATGCCTTGAAACCTTTTGTCACTATCATATACTCAGCTTCAGTAGTGGAAAGAGCCACAACAGACTGAAGCTTAGACATCCAACTAATCGCTCCACCCGCTTATATAAACGAGTACCTTGAAGTCAACCTCCTAGTGTCCATACTACCTGCGTAATCAGAATCGACATAACCAAACAACTTGTCCTTAGACTTTTCAAACGTCAAGATGTAGTCCTGCGTACCTCGAATATATCGAAGTAGCCATTTCACAGCTTTCCAATGTTGTTTTTCCGGGTTAGACATGAATCGGCTAATAACACCCATAGCTTATGAAATTTTCGGTCTTATACAGACCATGACATACATTAAACTACCCACAACACTTGAATATGACACATGAGACATAACATGCTTTTCTTTATCTATTTTGGGACAATGTTCAGAAGAAAACTTAAAGTAAGCCACGTGGGGAATGCTGATCGGTTTGGACTTGTCCATCTCATACTTTTTCAACACCTTCTCAAGTTATTCTTCCTGAGATAACTACAACCTGCTCCTCTTCCTGTCTCTATGAATGTCTATGCCAAGAACCTTCTTTGCAGCCCCCAGATCCTTCATCTCGAATGTCCCTGAAAGCTGAGTCTTCAACACATCGATGTCAGACATGCTGTGACTGACAATAAGCATGTCATCGACGTACAACACCAGTATAAGAAACTTCTCGTCATTCAGTATCTTAAAATAGACACAATGATTGTACTCGCTCTTGGTAAAGCCCTGATTCATCATGAAGGAATTAAATTTCTTGTACCATTGCCTATGCGACTGTTTGAGACCGTACAATAATCTCCTCAACCTGTAAACCTTGTTCTCGGCTCCTTATACTGTATAACCTTCTGGCTGCACCATGTAAATCTGCTCTTCCAATTCCCTATGCAGGAAAGCAGTCTTCACATCCATCCGTTCCAGCTCGAGGTCGTATTGGGAACCAGCACCAACATGAACTTGATAGATACTTGATTCACAACCAGCACAAAAATCTCACTAAAGTCCACGCCTTCACGCTGATCATAACCTTTCGCTACCAACCTTGCCTTGTATCTATCATGTTTCTTTCGAAAAATTCACTTACACCCTATCACTTTTCGACCCACTGGAAGCTCCACAAGCTCCCAAGTCTGATTCTTGTACAGGGAGTCCATCTCGTCTTGCATTACCGTCTTCCACTTTTCAGCATCTACATCCTGTAGTGTCTCCTCAAAATTAAACAGATCCCCCTCATCTGTAATGAGAGCGAATGCAATGTTTGAGTCATCCTTATACCTTACCGGTAACCTGCGATCCCTGAATGGATTTCTTCGCACAGGTGGCTGCTCCATCTGATCCTGTACCTCTATTTGCGCCTCAGTATTGGCCTGTGTCTCATCTCTGTCATCTCGTGTGTCAACTACTTCTGATGTTTCTGGTTCCTTTGTAACATCCTTACGGAACAAAGAACCCTCATCAAATTTGACACACGGTTCATGGTGATCTTCCATGTGACAGGATCATATATACGATAACCTTCACACCATCGCCATAGCCCACAAAGATTCCTTTTTTGGCCCTATGGTCTAGCTTATCTCTCCTAACTGACGGTACATGAGAGTAAGCCTCACAACCAACGACCCATAGACTTAAGTAGTCTAGCGTATGACCACTCCACATTTTCTTAGGAATTTTACATTCAATTTCCATAGAGGGTGACCGATTTATCAAGTAACAAGCCGTGTTAACGGCCTCAGTCCATAGCTCTTTGCCCAACCCAACATTACTAATCATGGATCGGGTTCTCTCCAAGAGAGTTCGATTCATCTACTCTGCCACACCATTCTGCTTTGGCGTGTGGCACACTGTGTTGTGCCTCATGATCCCCTCCTCCTTACAATATGTGTTAAACTCTCTGGAAGTAAACTCACCTCCATTGTCGGTTCTCGAAACTTTCAGTTTCTACCCTGACTGATTTCCACCATCACCTTCCAATACTTGAAGGTCATGAAGACATCGGATTTATTTTTCAGAAAATAAACCCAAACCTTCCTGTTATAGTCATTGATAAACGACATGAACCACGATGACCCCCTCAACAAAAATAATGGGTGACGACCCAAATGAAAATTCACCTCTCAACTCTAGCAGAGAATTAACTAGAATAAAAAATAAACAAACTAAAACTAAAACTAACATAGGTCTTGATCTCTTTGCTCCCCACATTACTAGATGTCTTAGGAAGAAAGTGGAGGTGTCCTTTTATAACATAAATCCACCACCGAGTAAGAAGCTTCGAGAATTCGCGGAGTGTTTACGCACTTGGAGTCAAAATTAGAAACTGAATTTTGAACTAATTGTGTGTGGCTGACCGGTTATGATCCAGCGTGGTCTGGCAGGGTCTAGCCTTGGTGGTCGACCGGTCATGACCAGTCGGACATCTGGTTCAGCTCTGATTCTTCCTTCTCTCTTCTCTTCTCTCTTTCCTTCTTCACTCCATCTTCATTGCATCTTTGCTCCACCTCTTCAATGATGTTTCAGGGAGGCTTTTATCCTCAAATTGATGAAGTCTCTCTCTCGTTCCTACAATCACATAAACATGCGTTAGATAAATCTTTAGGCATAGAAACCATGCATAATGATTGATGAATTGGGGTTAGAATATGTACAATTCAGGGCTCAACAATGGTCCACACCAAGGTCGGCCCTTAATGATGAATAATTCACATCTAAGGTGGGCCTAACATGGTGGATGGTCCACATCAAAGTTGGGCTTCACATGATAAACAATCTACATTCAATTTCCAACATGATGAATGGCTCACATCTAGTGAGAGGCATTAATGGGCATGGTTGTTTGAGATGGAATTGTTGGAATTTTTAAAAATGATAACAATTACTTATACAAAAGTTCTTATTTCAACCGCTGACAATGTCAGAGATGCTGACAATTCTCTACTCGGTAAGAGTAGATGGTCCAAATTCTTTTACAAAGAATCTAGATCCTCTGCTCTTACCGAGCAAAGAACCTCTGCTACTGCCTCTCTGATTAGGCCAGCTCGGCCCGACAGTGTCAGAGCTCAATAGCTCTAACACCGTCAGGCTGAGCTAGCACAATTAGAAAGTGAAAAGCAGGATTTCTTTGCTCAGTAAGAGCAAAGGATTGATTCATATTCTTTTATAAAGAATTTAAATCCTTTGCTCTTACCGAGTAAAGAACCTCTGCTACTACCTCTCTGATTGGGCAATCTCAGCCTGAAAGTATTAGAGCTCAGCAGCTCTGACACTTTCAGGCTGAGCTGGCCCAATCAAAAAGTTGAAAAGCAGGACTTCTCTGCTTGGTAAGAGAAGAGGATCCATATTCTTTTACAAAGAATCCAGATCCTCTGCTCTTATCGAGCAGAGAACCTCTGCTACTACCTCTCTGATTGGGATAGCTCGGCTTGACAGTGTAAGAGCTGCTGAGCTCTAACACTGTCAGGCTAAGTTGGCTCAATCAGAAAGGTGAAAAGTAGGATTTCTTTGTTGGTTAAGAGAGGATCCATATTCTTTTACAAAGAATCTATATCTTCTGCTCTTACCAAGTAGAGAACCTTTACTTCTGCCTCTCTGATTTAGCTAGCTTAGCTGACAATGTTAGAGCTGCTGAGCTCAAACACTGTCAGGCTGAGCTGGCCCAATCATAAATGTGACAAGTAGGATTTTTCTGCTCGGTAAGAGAAAAGGATCTAGGTTCTTTGTATCCTTTGCTCTTACCGAGCAGAGAACCTCTACTGCTGCCTCTCTAATTAGGATAGCTCAGCCGGACAATATCAGAGCTCAGCATCTCTTACACTGTCCAGCTAAGCCGACCCAATGACAAAGGTGAAAAGTAGGATTTCTCTGCTCGGTAAGAGCAAAGGATCCTTATTCTATTATAAAGAATCCAGATCCTTTGCTCCTACCAAGCATATAACCTCTGATGCTACCTCTTTGATTGGGTCATCTCAGCCTGACAGTTTTAGAGCTCAGTAGCTCTGACACTGTCAGATTAAGTTGGCCTAATCAGAAAGGTGAAAAGTTAGATTTCTCCGCTCGATAAGAGCATAGGATCCATAGTCTTTTATAAATAATCTAGATCCTCTTCTCTTACCGAGCATAGAACCTCTGCTGTTGCCTCTCTAATTGGTCCAACTCAGCCTGACATTGGCAGAGCTGCTGAGCTCTGACACCGTTAGGCTGAGCTCGCATAATCAGAGAGGTGAAAAATAAGATTTCTCTACTTGGTAAGAGCAGAGGATCTGGATTCTTTTACAAAGAATCTAGATCCTCTGCTCTTACCGAGCAGAGAAATCTGACTTTTCACCTTTGTTAGAGTAGAGGATCCATATAATTTTACAAAGAATCCTGATCCCCTGCTCTTACAGAGCAGAGAACCCCTGCTGCTGCCACTCTGATTGGGGCAGCTCAGCCTGACAATGTCAAGGCTCAATAGCTCACAGCCTGGTAGTGTCAAAGCTCAGTAGCTCTAACACTGTCAGGCTATGCTGGCCCAATTAGAAAGGTGAAAAGCAGGATTTCTCTGCTCGGTAAGAGCAGAGTACAAATATTCTTCTACAAAGAATCCAGTTCATTTGTTGTTACTGAGCAGAGAACCTCTGCCACTGCCTCTTTGATTGGAAAAGTTCAGCCTACCTCTGACAGTGTTAGGCTGATCTGGCTCAATCAGAAATTAAGGTAAAAAGTAAGATTTCTCTACTTGATAAGAGTAGAGGATTCATATTCTTTTACAAAGAATCTCGATCCTCTACTTTTATCGAGCAAAGAACCTCTGCTACTACCTCTCTGATTAGGGCCAGCTTAACCTGATAATGTTAGAGCCGCTGAGCTCTAACAATGTCATGCTGAGCTAGCCTAATCAGAAAGGTGAAAAGTAGGATTTCTTTGCTCGGTTAGAGAGGATCCATATTCTTTTACAAAGAATCTAGATCCTCTGCTCTTACCGAGTAGAGAACCTCTGCTACTGCTTCTCTAATTTGGCTGAGCTCTGACACTGTCAAGCTGAGCTTACCCAATCATAAATGTGAAAAGTAGGATTTTTCTGCTCGGTAAGAGCAGATGATCCATATTCTTTTACAAAGAACTTAGATCCTCTACTCTTACGGAGCAAAGAACCTCTATTGCTACGTCTCTTATTGGGATAGCTCAGTCGGACAGTATCAGAGCTCAACAGCTCTAACACGGTCCTGACGAGCTCTAATATTGTCCCGCTAAGCTGGCCAAATGAGAAAGGTGAAAAATAGGATTTCTCTGCTTGGTAAGAGCAGAGGATCCATATTCTATTACGAAGAATCCAGATCCTCTACTCTTACCGAGCATAGAACCTTTGCTGCTACCTCTTTGATTGGGCCATCTCAACCTAACAGTGTTAGAGCTCAGCAACTCTAACAATGTCAGCCTAAGCAGGCCTAATCAGAAATGTGAAAAGTTGGATTTTTCTAGTCTCAGTAAGAGCAGAGGATCCATATTCTTTCACAAAGAATCTAGATCCTCTCCTCTTACCGAGCATAGAACCTCTGCTGTTGCCTCTTTAATTGGTCCTAGCTCAGCCTGACATTGTTAGTGCTACTGAGCTTTGACACTGTTAGGCTAAGCTGGCCCAATAAAAAAGGTGAAAAACAGGATTTCTTTACTTGGTAAGAGCAGATGATTCATATTCTTTTACAAAGAATCAAGATCCTCTACTCTTACTGAGAAGAGAACCTTTGTTGCTGCCTCTCTGATTGGGCCAAGCTCAGCTTGATAGTATCACAGCTCAGCAACTCTGACACTGTCAGGCTGAGCTGGTCAGATCAAAGAGGCTAAGTAGAGGATCTACCGAGCAGAGAACCTCTGCTGCTGCCTCTCCAATTGGGCCAACTCAGCTTGACAGTGTCACAGCTCAGTAGCTCTTACACTGTCAGACTGAGCTACTCAGATCAGAGATGCTGAGCAAATGATCCATATTCTTTTACAAAGAATCCAGATCATCTGCTCTTACCGAGAAGAAAACCTTTGCTGCTGCACTCTGATTGGGCCAGCTGAGCTTTGACACTGTCAAGCCGACCTGGCCGAATCAGAAAGGTGAAAAGTAGGATTTTTCTATTCGGTAATAGCAAAGGATCCATATTCTTTTACAAAGAATCCAGATCCTCTTCTCTTACCGAGTAGAGAACCTCTCTTGCTGCCTCTCTGATTGGGCAAGCTCAGCCTGACTGTGTCAGAGCTACTAAGCTCTGACACAGTCAGGCTGAGCTGGCCCAATCAGAAAGGTGAAAAGCATGATTTCTCTGCTCGGTAAGAGCAAAGGATCCACATTCTTTTACAAAGAATCCAGATCTTTAATTTGTTCTTACCGAGCAGAGAACCTCTACTGCTACCTTTCTGATTGGGCCAGCTCTCTGACACTGTCAGGCTAAGATGGCCCAATCAAAAAGGTGAAAAGCGGGATTTCTCTGCTTGGTAAGAGCAGAGGATCCATATTCTTTCACAAAGAATCTAGATCCTTTACTCTTACCGAGTAGAGAACCTCTATTGTTGTCTCTCTGATTGGGCTAGCTCAGCCTGATAAGGTCAAAGCTCAGCAATTCTGACACTGTCAGGTTCAGCTGGCCCAATAAAAAAGCGAAAAGCGGGATTTCTCTTCTTGGTAAGGGTAGATGATCCATATTCTTTTACAAAATGTGCTTATTTCAAACAAGAGCTTTTATTTTATTACAAAAAACAACTTTATCAAATGTGCTTTTTGTAATACAACAAAAAGTCTTAATTCTCTAGTTCCTATTGTTGAAATATTTTGGTTTAAAAATACTTTTGAAAAATGTTGAAAAAACTTGTTTTGCATTTCTCCCATATCGGATGAGAGAAAGGATTTTTTCTTCTTTATAAGTAGGGTGTTGTGCACCTTACTTATGGTGGGAGAGAGGAGAACTGGTGGTTTGCGTGTTTCATTGCAAACGCGCAGGCGCACGGCACGGGCTATGTCTCGATCTCGGGCTTGGGCAGGGGCTCGATGCGAGGGCATGGGCATGTGAGGCAGTGTGGTTGTAGAGGCGCTAGTGGCGCACTTGGTACTTCGCACGTGCGCATCGTGTCGCAGATTGGTCTCGACCTCGTGGGACTAAAGCGAGACTGGTGCGAGTCACTGTGCGACAGAGGCTAAGTAGTAGGTAAGGTGGCTGGGTTCGGAACAGAGAAAGATGCTGTAGGTAGGAGATCTGATAGAGAGACCTCTCTGCTTTTTATAAAGAGTTGCAAGGCTATTTAGAGGGACTTGTGTAACTGTTCATGCAGTAACGGTTCAGACCATGCAGTAACAGTTGTATGTGACTAGCCCAATAGTCAGAAAATGGCTGGCCACTGAGTCTAAACAGCCAGCATGAAGGTGTAACTCCTATATGCACAACGGTCAGAAATTGCTAGAAAACGGCTAGTGCCATTATGGCTCTAGACCAAAACTGCCAGCCACCCTTACCTATATAAACCGAATAGGTCTGGTTTATTTCACAACATCAATCACAACCATCTCGACTCTTCAATTGAACTAGCACCTTCCAAGCTAATTAGCCTCTCGGTTTGGTTTATACAAACCAAGTCACTCAGACCAAAGAAGTGGTCTACTCGTTGTTAAAAGAACATTACCACTCTTTTCTCTCTTTCTTTTCATTATCTGCCAGATAGTGTTATTGAGTTCCATAGTGGTTTATTCATGTCTTGCTGAACGCAGAACCACATAAGGCTCGTCGTATCCTGGAAGCAATTCGCCTGCAACCTAACAACAAACTCAAAGTAATTTGAGTAGGGGCGAATTACGCTTTAAGGACAACGTGTTTTCATGTGCTTCAGCTTGTCCTTATTTCGATTTTTTCCTATGAATTTATTTTCTGATATCATAAATTTTCAACAATCTTAAAGCGTAATTTTTTCTGATATGGAAACCGAAGGGGTATCATCAATTAAACTGATGAACCAGGATCTGATTCAGTCTGGACTGGTTCAATGGAACCAATTTCACCAAATGACATGATAAGATAAAGTTCCTACTTATGACGTTGAAGATTTTCTATATCTTAGACCCAAACTTGAAGTTGCTTTCTCCAGCAACCGATGAAACACAACTAAGCATATCAATGCACGTATCAAAAGAGAAGAAGATAATCTGTTGTGTCAAGGACATATCAGGAACATGCTATCTGATCGTCTGTATGATCAATACACCAAAATAGAATTTGCCAAAGAAATTTGGACCGCCCTCGAGTTCAAATTCAAGTTGGAGAAAAAGGTACAAACAAATATCTCATAGCTAGCTATTTTGATTACAACATGAGAGATAACAAATCGCTGTTAGCCCAAATTAGAGAACTACAGCTAATTGTTAGCAAAATCAGTGCCCTAAAGATTGATATCCCTGAATCTTTTCAAGTTAGGGCTATAATCGTAAAATTGCCCCCGAGTTGGACAGAATATAAGAAGAAACTGCTATATAAAATCGATGAACTGTTCACTGGAAAAAAATCAGAAATATCTCAAAATAGAGGAAGAATCCCAAAATCTTGAAAAAAATGGAAATGAGAATTCTTCGTCTAAGGTGCAAGTAGTAGAAAGTACCCAAAATAAGAATCCCAAGAAGAACGGTTTCCTGAAACCCTAATAAAGGAAATTCAAGAAATCACAGAAGAACGAAAAACTCAAAGGCCCTTGCAATGTTTGTGGAAAAATCGGGCATTATGCTTGAGTTTTTCGACTTCGAAAATCTAAGAATAAGGCAAGTGTAGTCGAAGAAGACATAGTAGCCATGATCACTGAGGTAAATATGATTTAAGACAAAGTACCCAGTTGGTGGTATGATATACCTGCCACAGTCTATGTAAGCTATGACAGGTCAGCCTTTAAAACTTATGAGGACATGACCAATGATCAAGAGGTCCAAATGGATAATGAAGTCCGATTGAATGTCGTAAGCAAAGGAACCATAGAACTAGTTTTACCTTTGGAAAGAAAGTGATCCTAACTAATGTATTGCATGTACTGGACATGAGATGAAACTTAGTTTCTGAGGATCTTTTGGGAAAATCCAGAATACGGGTAGTATTTGAATCAGGAAAACTGATTCTGTCGAAGAATGAAACTTCGTTAGGTAAGGGATATGCTTGTAATGGGATGATTAAGTTTTCTTTAAATCAAAGTAGCTCTTGTGCGTATATGATTGAATCTGTAGCATTGTAGCATAGTAGATTAGCACATTAGGTTATAGTACCTTAAAATTCATGTCTAAGAATGTCTTAATCTCATACACATATAGTCAAAATGACAAATGTGAAGTGTGCACAAGTTCCAAATTTATAAAGAAACATTTTCCTACTATTAAGAGATCATCTCAAATATTGGACCTAATACATACTGATATCTGTAAGTTAAATGACATTCTTATACGTGGAGGAAGAAGATACTTTATAACCTTTATAGACGATTGTCCCAGATATGTACATATATATCTTTTAAAGAATAAAGATGAAGTACTCGGCATGTTCAAAATATATAAAGCAGAAGTGAAAAATCAACTAAACAAAAAAATAAAAATTCTGAATAGCAATAGAGAAGGAGAGTATTTTTCAAATGACTTCTCCAACCTTTGTGAAGAACATGGAATAATACATCAATGCACTGCACCATACACACCACAACAAAATGGTATAGCTGAACGAAAGAATAGAACTTTAGTAGAGATGGCCAACTCAATGCTAATACAAGCAAATTTGCCATTAAGACTTTAGGGTGAAGCACTACTAGCAGCGTCCCACATCCTAAATAGAGTTCATTCTAAAAAGTACAAGACTTTATCATACGAGGAATGAAAATGTAAAAAACTTAATCTGGGATACCTTAAAGTGTGGGGAGTGTCTTGCGTATTGTAGAAAGCCTGATCCTACAAGAACTAATTAATTAGGATCCAAAGTTATCAAGTGCGCCCTTATAGGGTATGCACAAAATAGCAAAGCCTATAGACTCATAGACTTAAAGTCTAATACCATCATAGAGTTTAGAGATGTTGAGTACTTTGAAAACTTAATATCCTTAGAGTCAAAGGATAATGAAATCCAAATTCCAACAGAGAAACCTATGGTAAAAGCTCAACAAGAAGTTGAAGCTCCAATCGAACCACATAAGAGTCAAAGGGTAAGAGTAGAAAAAAGTCTTATTCCTGAACAGATAAACTCTCAGCGTATCTCTTTTCATTTCGTAAAAGGAGATAGAGATAATGTCATTAGAAAAATACCTATAGTTATGATTATAGAAGATGATCCGACAACCTATAGAGAAGCTGTAACTTCTAGAGATTCGACTTTTTGGAAAGAAGCCATCAATGATGAGATTGACTCGATTATGTCAAACCAAACCTGAGAACTGGTGGATCTACCTCCAGCTTCTAAACCCATAAGATGTAAGTGGGTATTTAGAAAGAAATATCGCACTAATAAAACTATTCAAACATTTAAAGCTAGACTAGTAGCTAAAGATTCAGACAAAAAGAAGGAATAGATTATTTTGACACATACTCATCTGTGGCAAGAATAACATCTATTAGGATTATGTTTGCTTTGGCATCCATACATCAACTGTATATTCATAAGATGGATGTAAATACCTGCTTTCTTGAATGGAGACCTCGACGAGAAGGTATACATGGAACAACTTGAAGGGTTAGTTCTGTCAGGAAACGAGAAGGTCTGTAAATTAATTAAATCATTGTATGGACTAAAACAGGCACCTAAATAGTAGCATGAGAAGTTTGATTAAAATACTTTCTCATGGTTTCATGCATAATGTAGCAGACAAATGCATATATTATAAAACAAGTAGTAACCATATAATTATTATTTGTTTATATATTGATGACATGTTAATAATAAGTAACAAAATGGAAGGTGTAACTGAAACAAAGAAGTTTCTATCTCCCGTATTTAAAATGAAGGATCTTGGACAAGTTGATACCATTTTAGGTATTAAAGTAAAAACTCATAGTGGGGGTTATGCGCTGTGTCAATCTCATTATAGTTGAGAAAATAATAAACAAGTTTAGACACTTGAATATTAAATAAGCGAAAACCCCATTCGATCTAAGTATCAAGTTAAATGAAAATACTAGAAGAACAGTTGTACACAATTAAAGTATGCGAGTATTGTAAGAAGTCTAATGTGCGCAATGCAATGCACTAGACCTAGACATTGCATATGCTGTGAGTAAACTAAGTAGGTTTACTAGTAATCCTAGTGTAGAACACTGGAAGGCAATAGGAAGAGTACTTGGTTATTTAAAAGCAATCAAGGACTTAGGGTTATTCTACTTAGAATTTACAGCTGTACTAGACTGGATATACCAATGCAAATTGGATATCGAGTGCATGTGACAACAAATCCACTATTGGGTGAGTTTTCACCTAGGAGGTGCAGCTGTATCTTAGGGATCCAAGAAACAAACATGCATAACTCACTCAACTATGGAGTCTGAGTTTATAACCCTTGCTGTAATAGGTAAAGAGGCAAGTGACTTATGGATCTTCTTTTAGAAATTCCATTCTATGCGAAGCCGATACCGACTGTTTCGCTACATTGTGATAATAAAGCCACATTAGCTAGAGCTTACAGCGGCACGTATAATGGGAAATCTAGACATATAAGTCTGAGACATAACTATGTAAAACAACTGATCCAAGATGGAATCATTACAATTTCTTATGTAAAGTTAAGTAATAACTTAGTTGATCCCTTTACTAAACCTCTAACGAGAGAGGTAGTAAGGACAACATCCAGATGGATGGGGTTGAAACTCTTTTCAAAAGATTTCACTAGTAATGGAAATGTAACTTAAAGTTAGAAAATCTTTATATAGGGTTGAATGGGTAAAAACAAGTCACTGATATATGAAAAAGTTTTAACACTAAATTATATATATACCTTATCCAGGATTATAGTGCTGGCCGTTACAGGTAGAGGGTTGAGTCTTAAAAACTCTTAATGCAGTCCAGTCTTAAGGACAAGTGTTTGAAAGTAACGGATACACTAGAAGAACTTCACCTATATGAACGTAGAGGTGGTGCTGCCTCTCATGAGAATGAGAGTTTTTTCTCGGAATTGTTCATTAAACAGGATAAGCACAAGGCCATTAAATGTACTGAGCAAGAATTGTGAGAACTCAAATAATACTAAGAAAATATGTGTGGTATTTTTGGTCCTGTTATCTAAAAATATCTGGTTCAAAGCTGCGGCTACCTGTAATTTCGATAGGTCTTTGAAATACTTATACTAAGGAATGATTCAAATTGAAAGATACATTTCTTTACGCATATGATCTTTTATACTCTAGGCAGATATTGTTTTTTTCATTTTTTTATTAAAATTATTTCAACCAAGTGGGGGATTGTTGAAATATTTTGGTTTAAAAATACTTTTGAAATATGTTGAAAAAACTTGTTTTGCATTTGTCCCATATTGGATGGGAGAAATGATTTTTCTTCTTTATAAGTAGAGTGTTGTTCACCTTACTTATTTATGGTGGGAGATAAGAGAATGGTGGCTTGCGCAAGCACATGGGCACTGGTCTCGGTCTCGGACTCGATCTCGGGCTCGGGCACGGGCTCGGTGCGCGGGCGTGGCCATGTGAGACAGTGTGGCTGTAGAGGTGCACTTAACACTTCGCACGTGCGCATCGTGTCGTAAATTGGTCGCGACCTCGCGGACCGGAGTGAGCCTGGTGCGAGTCGCGGTGCGACCGAGGATAAGTAGTACGTCAGATGGCTGGGTTTAGAACAGAGAAGGTGCGGTGGGTAGGAGGTCTGATAGAGAGACCTCTCTGCTTTTTATAGAAAGTTGCAGAGCTATTTAGATGGACTTGTGTAACTGCTTATGCAGTAATGGTTTAGACCATGTAGTAACAGCTGCATGTGGCTAGCCAACAGTCAGAAAATGGCTAGCCACTGAGTCTAAACAGCCAGCATGTAGGTGTAACTCCCACATGCACAACGGTCAGAAACTGACAAAAAACGGCTAGTTTCTCCCAACAGCCAGAAAATGGCTAGTGCCATTATGGCTCTAGACCAGAACTACCAGCCACCCTTGCCTCTATAAACCAGACAGGTCTGGTTCATTTTACAACATCAATCACAACCATCTCAACTCTTCAACTGAACCAGCACCTTCCAAGCTAATTAGCCTCTCAGTTTGGTTCATACAAACCAAGCCACTCAGACCAGAGAAGTGGTCTACTCGTTGCTAGAAGAACACTGCCACTCTTTTCTCTCTTTCTTTTTATCATCTGCCAAACAGTATTACTGAGTTCTATAGTGGTTTCTTCGTTTCTTATTGAACGCATAACCACATAAGGTTCGTCGTATCCTGGAAGCAATCCGCCTGCAACCTAACAGCAGACTCAAAGTATTTGAGTAGGGGCGAATTACGCTTTAAGAACAGTGTGTTTTCATGTGCTTCGGCCTATCCTTATTTCGGTTTTTTCTTATTAATTTATTTTCTGATATCAGAAATTCTCAACACCTATTAGAATAGCTCTTATTGAATTAAATTAGAGATGCCAAATAATCCCTAAGCCTACAACAAAACATGCTGGCTTAAACATTATGTGTTTAGGATATGAAATCCATCCATCATATGAGCCCCCCTCATCTTCTCCTTGTGCGCCAAAAAGTCAGGCCGACCCCTAATTTGTAATGGCCTGTCGCGTCCATTCATCCTGATGCCACTATGGATTGAACATCACATCAAAATACAGCGCATCCCATGCAAAATCTGGAAGGTTTTTTTTTTATAGCGGGTGTTCACATCCCAAATGGTCCATGTGGTGTGCTCCACATGAGATTTGGATCAGGCTGATTTTTGGTAACCAAAAAGAACACGAGGAGCCGCACATGATGGATGGATTGGATGTCAAGTACACATCACAATGAACCCAACATCACATGTAGGTTAAGCTTAACCCATGAGGTTTGTAGCGAAATTCATCTTTGGGCCTTCCATCGATGGGCAACGAGCCAAAAAGATACATATAACAGATGATCCTAGCCTCGACTGAGAGACGTTGGTCCCAGAAGTCATCCAATTAATGGCTATGAATTGCTTACACAAGCAATGTGAATTTTCATGGTGTACCTGACTGCAAATGAATGGTCTAAGATTTCAAATAGTAATGAAATGAAATAGTCATGACATTAATAAACGTAATTATCATGGTGTGATTCCGTAGGCAGATGTAAGATCCTAAATGAGAGAGGTAATTACAGTGGATTAAGAGAAATCCACCTCTCGAACATAGCAAAGCATTCCTTTGGATTGAACTCTGGAGCTGTGTGGCCTGCACCCTAGTTGAACCACAAAGGAAGACACTACATTAGACATGTATGTGAAATAAAAAATGCAGGGCAATGACCAGATTACTATTTCCAATCCCCTGCTAGTGTTGATGTGGCACTTGACTGCAAGACAAGCATTCCTTCATAAAGTGGGGCCCGCTATGAACATAATCCCAAACACATATAATCCGGTCTAGTAAATCAGTGTGCAATTTGGAGCTGCAATGTACATATGGTAAAACCTGACATGGTATGCGTGGATGTATAATGAAAATGATATTTTTCCTAGCGCTATCCATACTAGGCAGTATGGCCACGTGTAACAACTGAGGGAGGGAGTGAGGAAAGGGTGGGGCTGAACACTACATGGAGAGAAAAAGAAAGGGTGTGTAGAATGGTTTCAACATAGGTGTCTGTTCCCACTTTTTCCAGTGTTATAACCCACTCATATATATATATATATATATATATATATATATATATATATATATTCTTTTTTTCTTTTTTTATGGTGACCTAACATAAGGTGACATGATAGATGTATAGAGTGAATGTCACATAGATGTCATCATGGTGGGCCCTACGAAGCCTTTGTTATATTAGCTTTCTAATCTTACGCCATCTAAATAGGCTACAAGCAAATAGGACATGTTGGACCAAGCTTACGTGAAATAACTGTAATGATGAAATTAATGCCCTTGGTTGAAGAGCCAAACACATTTTATTTCCTTTTAAATTAAAAGTTGACGCTCCTTCCTAAGACTAATTGTAGAGGTAAAATTAGCCAAACACTAGTTGCATTATAGATAGTAGGGATTAAATGCATTGCAATTCGGGGCAAATTTCAAAAACCAAGTAGCCTATGGTAGGCTTGGTATTTGACCAAGATGGGGTGATGGATTTGAGACTAACAGGTTTCTTTTCACTTCTTTAAATTGATAAAAAAAAAAAAAAAAAAAAAGCAGACAAACAAGTTTCTCAATGACTTGGCTTTTTGAATCTCATTGAGTTGAGCTGACTCGATTGCGCTTGGTGTTGGGTAAACAAGTCTTAAACTATGTACGAAGTATCTCAATTCTCTACTAAGGAGACACCAATCTTATGGCAACAATTTTTATGATTCGTGTCCTAAATTCTACAACAAAATACTTGAGCTGTGGTTTTTTCAAGTGCAATAGATAAATTTTGTGATCAATGTTTTGCCTACGAGTTTTTAACATCTCCTAGTAAACAACATATCACGATTCAATCTCAACCTCATAACATTTTCTTTCTGAAGATGAGTTAATCTCCTAGTGGCTCTTTTGGATGCATACAAAGTTGTGTATTACAAATACTATCTTGCACATGTTATGCATGCCATGTAGTATAGAGCATGTGTGGAAGTTTAAGATGGTTGATGACACCCATGGCATATGACACATGTGGCACATATAAGGCGCTCAAAGGTGGATAGTCAAATATGTAGCATATGTAGACAGTTGAACATGGATGGTCTCACATGTACGTGATTCATGTGCATGAAATATTATGCTTTTATATGCACTATAAAAAAGCTTTTAGCATGTATGGACTTTCTAACCCTTTTAGAAATGATAGTATATCCTTGAGTAACAATTATATTGATTATAGATGTTGTATGCGTCGAATGCATTAGACAGTAGGTCTGAAAGTTGGGCGGGTTCAACCCGACTGACCCGTGACCGACCCGACATTGGGTTGGGCTTGGGCAAGAAGTATCGAACCCGATCTTGAGCTTGGGCTATGAAAACATCAACCCGATGAAGTTTGGGTCGGGCTTGGGTTGAGGTCTCGGGTTGCCCAACCCAACTCGAACCCGATCTATATACAAGTTACTAATACTTTTATTATACTTTAGTGAAGTAAACTTATAAAGTTTACTTGTATTTTAACTTATTTGTTTAGTAAAAGTAAAGTTCTTTACATAAATAAGTACATATATAATTAATAAAGCCATAAGTATAAAAAATAAGGCGTCTGTTGAAACATAATAGACTGATGTAATAACAAAAATATTAGCATGTATCAACCCGACCAACTCGATCAACCCGACCGAGCCCGCTTGGGTTGGGCTTGGGTTGAGAATTCCCAACCCGAGGTTGGGTTGGGTTGGGTTAGGGTTGACGTATAGGAACCTTGGGTTAGGTTAGGGTTCAGCACCAACCCGACCCAACCCGCCCGACTTTCAGCCCTATTAGACAGGCCTCTGTACCACTATATACAATGTCAATTAATGATCCTGTATTAAAGAGAAATCCTATCCTGACGGATTTTCTTTTGCAAATTAATTATGTGGTAACATTTCACCAAACTTTCCGTTTTTTTTTCTTTTTGTGAGTGTGTGTGTGTGTGTGAGGTCCATTGTAATGTGTTGATGACATTTGACCCAACCATCAGATGCAACCTTGCCCTGCTCAGCCATGGTCCTAAAATTCAGTCCAATGCAGAACTCTAGTGGGACATACAATAGGAAACAATTTGGGGGACACCTAACATTGGTTGGAAACAAGCCCCACCACATATGTTTGAATTGAATGGCATATACAAAATATGGCGGACCCTATATGCAATCAAGGGTGGATATTCCACCTGATCTATTTCTTATCATGTGGTCCACCTGAGTCGTGGATGTGATTATTTTTGGAGCCATGGCCAAAAGAGGGATGGAGCTTTGGTGGTCGGAGGGGCCAGTGACTGGAGTGAAGTCATAATAAGGCAGCCGTACTGGAAGGTGCAACTGGATCACTTCCTTTTCAGGGAGAACTAATGCTTGTTGAGTATTTTTGTTCGACACGGTTTCACATAAAAAAAAGAAGCGGGCTTTGACTAAGTTAACCCTGTAGTCAAAACTTATGAAAAATTATTTTTCCTTTTTTTTTCCCTAGATCTATTATCCTACCCCTATTTATGATTATCCTACCCCTATTTATGATTATAAATCAGAAATCCACTATAATTAAAGAGGAGAAAAGAGTGAATTCCTCCTTCGATGAATAGAATTGGGAAAATGGAAAGAATTTCACATTACATTGAAAAAACAAGTAGGTATTTATTTGCAAAATTTTGCTAAATTTCATACGTGTCAATTCTTCAAGATCTCTTTGTTAGTTGGGGGAAGAAACAACACGAATTGAAATTTCTAGGGAACATATCGAGAGAAAATTGGATTTGGTTAAACAATATATGGTTAGTAAAGAAGGATTAAATTTTTAGCAAGGAACAGAATGCATCCTCAAATATTTAATAACATGATTCAACCATATCTATTTTCATTCAAGCTGATGTGTGGCAATCTAGTTGTGCAAAAGGTTGACCGCATCATAAAGATCACCGGGGATGAAAACCAGGGTATGATTCGCATCCAACATGCGGCAGATTGTTCTAATACCCACTCTCAGTGATCTTTCATGGCATGGCCCACCTTCATCACAACCAGTATGTTCACATCAGCCGAGAGTACTAAATATACTACATGTGAAAGCCCACATACAATGTTGTATGTGAACATTTTTTAAATTTCTTTTTTTACTTAATCAGGGCATTATTAAGGAGTTTTTACCTTTACTGTTGCAAATGTCAAGTTGTTTGAATATGTCCTCGTGTATCTGGAAAAACAACATAAAAAAAAAAATGAAAATTCATCCTACCTCATGCAAATTCAATTCCAACTCAAAACATTAATAGAAATTTGAGATCGAGTAATGATTCAAGGATTGTGGATTTGGATTCGCTAAGTTTCCACTCAGGTTTATGGTATTCTTGTATGCTTCATTCACTTCCGCTGCATATCGAGATGGTTGGGCGATCATAATTGTCCATCTTCAATGTATTATCATTGATGGGTAATTATCCAATTATCATACTAAAAAGAAAGTTAATGACAACCATTGATTTTTGGAGTAGAATGTGAACAACTGAAAATTTTCATTTCACTGATCCACATCACCTATACAAATCGATGGTGAGGATCACACGTTCAGCATGAGTTTTGGAAGGTGACCCATTTACATTAGTCTTGAGGATGGATGGTTCCAATCATCAGATCATCTGTACATGTGGGGTCCATGGGCAATAATGGAACATATGCAAAACGAACAGTAAAAGAATGCGTGCTCACCCAGCAATTTGCCCATCAACGGTCCATGATCGCCAGTCATCAATGATGGAGAAGTTGAGAGATGTTATCCATGTCTGTGTGCCGACATGTGGAATCCTCATGTCATGATCCCTGCTGCATACATCAGAGAATATCATACACACACATACACTCAACAATTGTACATTTGGCATAGATATATCTTAAATCGAACCGTTCATCCGTGGGCCACGCTGTATATAGATCATAACAAAAACCTTAGATTGGTTCTAATAATCCCGATTTGGACATTGAATTTGAACTTTGTAACTATTTTACTGTTAATCGTCCATTGGATGAGTTCCAATGGGCCAGTTACTGCATCCGTTAAGTGTGAATTTTGGTGTATAGCCCATCAAAAGAGTGGCCCAACATTTTGAAGGTTTAATTTTAATTACATGCATCCCATATGCACAATTTTTTTTAGAACCATCACTAGGGCTGTAAATGGTCAGGTTGTGGGAGGGTTTAGCCAAAACCAGACCTGCCCTTTTACTGAATGGGTGGATCTGGGTTGGGTCTGACTCAACCCCATCAGACCTGGTAGAGGGAGATCCATCCAGAACCATTTATAAATGGTTAGGGTCTAATGGGTCTAGGTTTGGGGGTCTGGTATGCAAGCATTTTTACCAGGTTTAAAATTGATCTAGACAGGTCCGTGCCTAATGGGTCCCTTGCAACATAGAAACCCTTCCATTTATTAAATGGGTTCAGGTCGGGTTGGGTTAGATTGGGCCTAATATAAAGGAAATCATATCCATACCCGTTTAACAATTGGATCTGTTCTTAGACCTGACTCAAACTATTTAGCAAACGGGTTGGATTTGGGTTAGGCCCAAATGGGTTGGGTTTGGGTACCCCATTAGGTCCACTGACCCATTTATAGCTCTAACCATTACCCACACCCAGGTCCATAGCTCAAGTGGCAGACTGAGTGAAGATAGCACCATTTCAACGCTGAGGTCATGGTATGGATTCCTATAGTGGGGGTGGCTAACATTGTGATGTGACTAACAGGGGTGGTTGGTTGTAGTAACAATGGGGTGTGTAAAATAACCCATAAAATAATAATAATAATAATAATAATAATAAAAGAAGCCTAGCCATTACCCTACTGAGGGAGTATACATCAAAGCTTTTCTGTTCACCTGTATACCAAAGCTCGGTAGCCTCTTGTGGTCACGTTGAGATGATATGGTATGCTACTGCGGACCTCTTGTATATAAGGCATGTGAAACTTGCGTCTTCTCCATACACCAATGGTCCCCTAATCACAATCATCATCTTAATCACTTCTGATTAGATATTGTAATTATCTATATATAACAGAAATGATTACATACAGCAACCATAATTCATGAGTTCTGATACAGTCAATTGAATATCCTATCCGTACAAAAGGTGGGCCAGGACAGCATGATCACCTTTGTAAGAAAATCAGACCTGAAACACTCATAGGGTGGGCCCCACAACCACACTTAGTCATACCTTTGGTTGTCCATTAATGGTGATCATATGGTGTCCCTTTGTACATGTGGATCGGTCTGATTTTCATATTAGGTGGTCATCATGGTGTGGCCCACCATTTATATGAATAGCATATTCTACATATGTGACACTTTGGCAGTAAAAGAATGGCTGCATCATAACTTGCACAATTGTTGTATCTTGTCATTTCTCTATTTGTAATACACTCCTGCATTTTAAGTGGTTGTATACTTCAAAATGAAAGTAGTTGTACTGTACATCTGTGGTGCAATTGGTTGTCACTGTACCTCACGGATGCTCAGAGCCTTTCTCACACTATCCTGGTTCGCCCAATGGTAAGAGAACACGTAGATGTATTTCTGCACGATGTTAGTAGCAAAAGATTTCATGATGAGTAGCTTCCTAGTGTGAAGAATGCTGACCGATGGCTTGGTCATCGAACCGTTGACATGATGGACCCAGTGGTGGATGGGCTAGCATTCTAAGAGAGTGAGTTACTTGATACTCTGCTGCTTACGTTGCTTACAGGCACTCAAATACTGTAGACGTGATAAATTAACTCAAATTAAACCATGCACATGGTGGAAATGTCACGAAGTTAAAAGTCCCAAAATCATATTCGTTGGACAATCCAAGCTCCGTATTCATGGACACTTATTTGTTGAAATATGAAAGTCAAATATATTTTTATTATTAACCATACAATGCCAATAACTGTCCACCAACAACATAGTCAGATAATCAAATAACCGTACTTCTTTGGTCATGATACATCTAAACTAGGATCCATAATTTAGATGGTTTAATTTGAATTTCTTGTATTCTTAGTGTGCAATTTAAGTAATTAATTTAAGTGCCTACGTATCATCCACCACATTCTATCAGAGTATCAAAGTTTTCCTGATCCACAATCGCGTTGGTCAATGGACCATAAAAAGAGTGAAAGACAAACACTAAGTCTTCATAAAAAGAGTGAAAGACAAACACTAAGTCTTCATAAATGGAGTCCTGACAACACCCTTTGCCACTGATGTGCCCCGGATTCTCTCTCAAGGAGCCATCCACATTCAGTTTGAGGCGACCAATTAGTGGTAAAATCCACCTAATCAGCCGGACATGCTAGTAATTTATGGCACTTACCGGCGACCCAATCACTCTGAGGACCTTAACATCCACGATGAGTGAATCCATGCCCTTCCTTCGTCAAGAAAGGCCTATTATCATCCACCCTATCAAGCATCGTATCATCCCCAAATCAACCCAATCACCCTACCTTTATAAGGAAAACCTTTGTCATCCACCCTATCAAGCAGTCCTATCATTCTAAAATCAACCGAATCAACGTATTCAAAAACGGTTGACAGCCGTAATGGAGGGAACTGTTACGTGTTACTAGGCGTAACAGCCCTTACAAAAAATATGGCCAGTGATTGATACAGGTTTTTTCAAATAAAAAGAATAAAACAAAAAGAAAAAAAAGAAAAAGAAAAAAAGAGGCCATTACGGCCACTATTGCCCTTATTCAATGCCTTGAACAAATCCACTTACCCACATACCCTTACTCATCCTTTATCCCTCCAGCTTATAAAGTAGTCTTATCATTTAAAAGACAACCCAATTCCCTAACTGCTCTTTACCATCCATCTTATTGTTCAGGCATAATTTGACCGTGTCAAATCTAGCGGCTTAGATGATTTCATGTGGCAGAAAAATCTTAGCAAAAGATAGACATGAGATTTATTCAATTGCCTTGATGGATGAAGGAAATCAAAATTCGTAAAGTCATGAATAATCCAAAAGAGCAAGCGTAGCTGTCTACAATGATAATTTATGTGTTGCGTATTTGGTAAACATGGCAATGCCAACTAATCACTATAGTAGCCTCATGACTCAAGTTTGGTTCCGACCGAAACACGGTCGTGGGAAGTGAAAAATTTGGCCGATGCACTTTGGGATCGTGTAGGACTTTAACCGAAAATACCTTAGAAGTAGAGTAAAAAACTATGATAAGTTGGCTGACTTTTACCGCGCATTATATACACATTCATGTAAAGAAAGGGATAACTACCATCAACACATATTATTTCAAAGGAGACTTTTCCATGTAATAGGAGTAGGATGTGCACACAACTAATGTCCAACCCATGATGAATGACCAGCACACACTGGTGTCGTTTGATAGGCCACGACTGTCTTCAAACTCAAATGATTATTTCCACATCAGCAAACATGAGGAGTGGCTACAAAGTTCTCTCTTTAGCAATTGCCTTAAGTAGATTTAAAAACTTTGAACCCTCACCAACCTAGCACGAATCAAATCATTCTACAACATGACGCTTAGCTAATCATGAACTAGGACAACCCTTCTACACTACAATGCTAGACCAGCTTTAGCATAAAAAGTAGTGTAATCATGTTTGTCTACACTCCTATGTTAGACCAACCTAGATTAGGAATAGTGTAATTCCCTTCCATTTATGCCGAGTGCTGGATCACAGTGATGATTTTTTTTTTTTCTAATAGTATAATTCCCTTTGTCTGTGCCCAATTCGCTAGACTAAGGAAGACTTAGATTTGGGGCCTTGACATTTATGTTATAGACAATAAATCACCAAGATGCACTTTTGTAAGTTTTCATTTTCTATTTCAATATACCATTGAGTTCCTCCTACTCTTAGGTGAGAAACTGTCACTTCTTCTTAAAGGTAAAATGAACTCATTAAAAAGATGAACCTCTCCTCCGCGAATCACCCAGTTTCATTTATAGGTGGCTGAATAGATGGCCGAACTGCTTCAGTTCTAAGTCATAAATGACCATTCACAATCTTTTTGTCTATCTCGGCACTTGGGGTCATAGTCGTTCAGTTCGAATCGAGCTATAGAACATTCTAGCACGCCTGACACCATACACAAGTACCAACGTTCAGATTTCGTGCCAAACACCTATCAAGATTCTTATCATCCTAAAGACAACCCAATACCAAACTGTCCTTTATCATCCACCCTACTAAGAACTATTATCATCCCGAAACCAACTAAATCCTCTCACCTATACATCCTTTCACCGAATTCTCTCAGCTATAAAAAAACCAAAATGGGCTATTGATTTCTCCTTCTCAAAACCCATGGATGCACCGTAGCCCACCAACCACCAGCACAAGCTGCACCAGTGACCACAGCCACCAAAGTGAGTTACACCGGCTCTGACCGTCACTCTTTGATCTAATACCTGCAGCCATCTTTTTATTTATTTATTTTTAAGAAAATGGGAACTCTATATTAACCAAGGAAAGGGAATATAGGAATTCGGGCAGGGCCCCACAAAAAGGCTAGGCCCTGCGTATCATATGCACATATACAAAGCCCCTAACCTTGGCTAGCTGGAACCCAAAATGGGAGACGACTGGAGCCGGGAATCAGACCGGCTCAACCCTCCTTCTAACATTCCCAATACCCACCTTATTAAGAACAAGCGAGCCCCGAATAAGCCTAGGAAGTTCATCTCTGGAGTAGAAAACTTTATCTGGATAATCTGTGCTAGTGAGCTTAGCTAACCCATCCGCTACTGAGTTACCTTCGTGAAATATGTGCCTGAACTACAGATTGAGGTGACTGAACTTCTGCTGATTTTTGCCTAGAGAATACCAAATGCCCCAGGGTCAGGTAGCATTTTGATTAGATACCGCCTCCGCAACAACCCTCGAGTCAGTTTCCACAAGAATATTTGAAAGACCCATATCTCCAAACCATCCTCCATAGCCCGAGCTTCCGCTACATTGTTGGAAACTCGGCCATAGGCCTTGTGAAAGGCAAAAATTATATGCTCCCTGTGATTCTACAAACACCCCCACCTCGCAAGGGTTGCCTCTACCTGCTGCTTTCTTAGACTGTGGATCTACACTATCTTATGCTAGCCATCCGTCCATTCTCTATGACGGCATTTTCTGTAATTTCATCCTCAAAAAGCACTTCGATGTAATTTCTAATAGGTGGAGGCATTATTCGGTAGAATATAGATTCCTCAGGAATTCTATGGTAAAAATCCCAATTTGATACGCTTCTTCTGTTAATAACAGTGCCAGTCTTATAAACTCTAGCTCCTCGGAGAGCCCAATATGATATCCCGATCAACTGCCTACGGTGAACTCTCATCCCTAGGAGGAAGACTGACCAACCATTTCCTTAAGGCATGTGGAAGCAACCATGCCATGTTACACCTTGTGTAATCACTGTTGATTCCTTTTGTCATGACTTCGATTGCAAATCGATCACTATTGAACTTCACATATATGCTTGGCATGCTAAGATCTTAATCCTAATGTGCTTCATGTAGCATATCTATTGCGCTTCACATATGTGCCCCACTTTGGCCATTGATGATGAGTGGCTACATCAAGTACTCGATTTTTTAGTCTTACATCAGATTGACTTCAAACTTCATACATGGCTCTTATGTGCTAATAGTTTCATTTAAGTACACGCTTAGAAGCAGACTCATAAATGGGTCGTGCTAACTTTCTTGTGATGGACGAGTATTGATTGTTGGGTGTGTTGCACAAAACCTTAGGATCTTGTTGGAAGTAGCAAACCAAAAGGCAACTGTAATAGAAACCTTTCGTTTCTCAACAATTACAACATTAATTTCTCAACGGCTTCAGCAAGTTGCAGCAAACAATGACCTAGCAGTTTCAGCAGCCTTTGATATTCTCAAAGGGTCTCGTTGAAAGAGTTACAACAGGTGACCTTTAGGAGAATGAAGAGTCTTGTAACAGCCAAGGAGTTATGTCCATCTAAGAATCTATAAATAGGTGAAATGTGTAGTCATTTGTATCAAACTCAATCAGAAATCCAGCAATATAGTACTTTGTTTTCTTCCTACTTGTTTTTGAATTTCTTCCAAGGCTTTGTAAAGCCAACAAAGTGGTATCAGAGCCACCGGTCCTAGGTGCCGATTCCATAGTATAGTGAAAATGGCCACCACTATTCAGCCCCAAATTTCGAGGTTGTCAAAAGACAACTATGAGAATTGGTGCATCCAGATGAAGGCACTGTTCGGGTCGCAAGATCTATAGGAGATCATTATCGATGGGTATGTAGAACCCAAAACGGAAGAAGAATCCATCTACACCGCTGATCAAAAGGTGGTCCTCAAAGATCAAAGGAAGAAGGACAAGAAGGCTCTGTTTCTTGTCTATCAAGGGTTGGATGATTTCACCTTTGAATGGATCGCTGAAGTGACAACATGCAAGTAGGTATGGAAGACTCTTAGCACCATCTTCAAAGGAGTTGATCGAGTAAAGAAGGTTCGTCTCCAAACCTTTAGGGCTGAGTTCGAGACCTCACACATGAAGGAAGGTGAGACCATTTCTGATTATTTTTCAAAATTACTTGTTATTGTTAACAACTTGAAAAGAAATGGTGAAAAGATCAAAGATATACGTGTGATTGAAAAAGTGCATCGATCTATCACAACCAAATTTGAGCATGTGGTTGTGGCCATAGAAGAATCAAAGGACTTGGAAAAACTGTCTGTTGAAGAACTGATGGGATCGTTACAAGTACATGGGCAACCAATGTAAAAAAATGTTGGTTTGATGCTTGAACATGCCTTAGAGTCTAAGTTGACTCTAAATGAACAAAAAAATGGCCATACACAACGAGGGAGTCGTGGCACTAGCAATCGTGCAAGAGGTAGAGGGCGTGGATATCATCCAAGCCAATCACAAAATCAATAAAAGTTTACAAATTTACGTGGAAGAAGAAATGGTAGAGGCAGATCCATGCGTGAGCGTGGAAATACAAAAAATATTCAATGTTATAATTGCAACAAGTTCGGCCATTATACTTCAGACTGCTGGAGCAAACTAGTAGATCAAGATGAGCATTCTAATTATGCAGAAGCATCAAATCATGAGAAAGAAGAATCCACACTTCTTCTTGCACAAGAAGAGGCATGTGATCAACAGGACGTGTGGTATCTCGACTCTGGTGCGAGTAACCATATGTGTGGAAAGAATGAGCTGTTCGTGGAACTGGTAGAAGACGCTCGTGGCAATGTGAGTCTAGGAGACTCATCAAAAGTTCCCGTGAAAGATAAAGGAAAAGTTAAAATCTATCAAAAGAATGGTGTGCCGAATTTTATCTCCAATGTGTATTACGTACCATACATGAAAAGTAACATCCTCAGTATCAGTCAACTCCTTGAAAGGGGTATGTCATACACATGGAGAACTTCTCTCTTTCTTTGAGAGATGCACACGGGAGACTTGTTGCACAAGTCCAAATGGTGAAGAATTGAATGTTTCCACTCCAAATTAACACAAAATCTGAGAAGTGCCTCTATGGACATATGAAGAATGATTCATGGAGATGGCATCTTCACTTTGGGCATCTCCATTTCAGTAGCCTTAAACTCTTGTCCTCATCAAGCATGATATATGGCTTGCTTGCTATTGAAGCTCCAGAACATGTGTGTGAGGCATGCACACTTGGCAAGCAACAAAGGAATTCTTTTCCAAGTGGAGTGTCCTGAAGAGCAAAAGAACAATTGCAATTGGTTCACACTAATATTTGTGGCCCACTTGAGACACCCTCTCTTGGAGGTAATAAATACTTTATTACCTTCATTAATAATTTCAGCAGAAAACTTTGGGTGTATTGCATCAAAGAGAAATTGGTCGCTTTAATATCTTTAGAAATTTCAAAGCTCGAGTTGAAGTTGAAAGTGGCTATAAAATAAAAGTTCTCAGATCTGACAGAGGTGGAGAGTACACCTCAAATGCATTCTGAGATTATTGCAGGGAAGAAGGCATCGAGCAGCAGCACACTACAACCTACACGCCACAGCAGAATGGCATTGCAGAATGGAAAAATCATACCATTCTCGACATGGTGAGGACCATGCTCAAAGAGAAAGGATTGTCAAAGAATTTCTAGGGAGAGGCAGTTGCAGATACTGCCTATCTGCTCAATCGGTGTTCGAAAAAGAGCATTAGGAACATGACACCATAGGAAGCGTGAAGTAGCTACAAACCGAGAGTGGCACACCTAAAGATCTTTGGGTGTGTCGCCTATGCTCAAGTTCTAAAGGCAAGAAGAAGGAAGCTTGATGATCATGGCGAGAAATACATCTTCATCGACTATAGTGAAGAATCTAAAGCCTATAAGCTCTACAATCCACTAACCAATAAAGTAGTGGTGAGTAAAGATGTGGTCTTTAGTAAGGAAGAAGCTTGGAACTGGAACGAGGAAGAATCAGCCAAAGATATTCAAGTCGAGACAAAAGAACAAGAAGAAAGGCATGATCGTCAAGAGCAAACACCCGTAACACCCTCGTTGACTGCATCTTCAGTACATAGAAGTCCATGAGTACATTCCATCTCTCCTGGAAGTACTCCATCAAGTCAAAATTCGGCTAGCTCATCCTCACCCAAGGCACCTATCAAAATCTTCATCGGCTATAGTGAAGAATCTAAAGCCTATAAGCTCTACAATCCACTAACCAATAAAGTAGTGGTGAGTAAAGATGTGGTCTTTAGTAAGGAAGAAGCTTAGAACTGGAACGAGGAAGAATCAGCCAAAGATATTCAAGTCGAGACAGAAGAACAAGAAGAAAGGCATGATCGTCAAGAGCAAACACCCGCAACACCCTCGTCGACTGCATCTTCAGTACACAGAAGTCCATGAGTACATTCCATCTCTCCTGGAAGTACTCCATCAAGTCAAAATTCGGCTAGCTCATCCTCACCCATGGCACCTATCAAAATAAGAAGTTTAAGCGACATCTATAAGCAAACTAAAGATGTTAATCTTTTTTGCCTGTATGCAGATCATGAGCCCCTTATATTCTAAGAGGTCGTAAAAGAAGAATGTTGGAGAATTGCTATGAGAGAAGAAATCCATGCCATTAAGAAGAATGACACATGGAGAGCTGACTATGCTTCCTAATGGCTAGAAAACTATTGGTGTCAAATGGGTGTACAAGATCAAGTGAAATGCTGATGGTGAGATTGATCGCTACAAGGCAAGGCTCGTAGCAAAGGGCTACAAACAGAAGTACGGGGTGGACTATGAAGAAGTCTTCGCACCTGTTGCTCACCTTAACATTGTGAGGATGATTATCTCCCTTATAGCCCGTCACAGTTGGATGATCCACAACTGGATGTGAAATCCGCATTCCTAAATGATATACTCGAAGAAGAAGTCTATATTAACCAGCCTGAAGGCTTTGAAGTGCAATGGGAAGAACATAAGGTGTATCGGCTGAAGAAAGCCCTCTATGGCTTGAAGCAGGCTCCTCATGCCTGGAATGCTTGTATCGACGGCTATTTTCAAGAGAATGGCTTCTCTCAATGTCCATATGAGCATGCGGTCTATATTAAGAAGAATACTTATGGCGATATACTCATAGCATGCCTGTATGTTGATGATTTGCTGTTTACAGGAAATAGTCAGTCGATGTTTGATGAATTCAAGAAGGCCATGTTTAAGGAGTTTGAGATGACCGACGAAGGTCTGATGACCTTCTTTCTAGGGCATCGAAGTAAAGCAACAACATGGCGGTATCCACATATCTCAGAAGAAGTATGCGAAGGAACTTTTTGATAAGTTCAAGATGACCGATTGCAATGCCGTGAATACGCCTGTAGTAACGGGCCTGAAGCTAACAAAAGAAGGAGAAGGAAAAAAAGCATGAACTTGACTCTGTTCAAGAGTCTGATTGAAAGCCTAAGGTACCTCACAATCACAAGGCCAGATATCATCTACAGTGTTGGGCTTCTAAGCAGGTACATGGAAGCGCCAAAAGAATCACACTGGCTAGCTGCAAAAAGAATCTTCAGGTACGTCAAAGGAACAATGGAATTCGGTCTTTTCTATCCATACGAAGATGAAGCAATGCTGTATGGATACCCAGATAGTGATTGGGGAGGTGACCAAGATGAAAGAGAAAGCACCACAGGATATGTTTTCTATCTTGGGTTGACTACCTTCACATGAAATTCAAAGAAGCAAAGTATGGTCGCTTTGTCCACATGTGAAGCAGAGTACGTGGTAGCATCATCTACAGTTTGTGAGGCAATTTAGTTGAGAAACCTACTAAAGGAGTTGAAGCATCCGCATGAAGGATCCACGGTCATATATGTGGATAACAAGTTAGCAATTGAGCTCTCCAAAAATCTGGTGCAGTATGGAAGGAGCAAGCACATCGATACTCGATACCATTTTCTTAGAGATCAAGTGAAGCAAAAAGTGGTGAAATTGGAGTATTGTCACACCACTGAACAGGTCGCGGACATATTCACCAAGGTATTGCCAACTGATGCATTTAGACGACTAAAATCAATGCTTGGAATGAAGTCAGCTTTGGTTTGGAGGGGAGTGTTAGAAGTATCAAACCAAAAGGCAACTGTAACAGAAACCTTTGGTTTCTCAACAATTGCAGCATCAATTTCTCAACAGTTTCAGCAAGTTGCAGCAAACAATGACCCAGCAGTTTCAGCAACCTTTGATATTCTTAAAGGGTCTCGTTGAAAGAGTTGTAACAGGTGACCTTCAGGAGAATGAAGAGTCTTGCAACAGCCAAGGAGTTGTCTATCTAAGAATTTATAAATAGGTGAACTATGTAGTCATTTGTATCAAACTCAATCAGAAATCTGGCAATAGAGTATTTTATTTTCTTCCTACTTGTTTTAGAATTTCTCCCAAGGCTTTGTAAAGCCGACAGATCTCGCCCCCCAACTACGTGAATTATGTGATATGATAATGCAACAAACAAGATCAAATCATCAACCACATGAAAATAAGAAATTTCTACGTGAAAAACCCTCAAAGAGGTATAAACCATGGGGACCTCATCTAGAGAAACAATTCACTATGAAGTAAACTGTTTACACCTTGATCACAAGCACAACCCACTTGGATTTAACCTTCTTCACTCACGTGGATAAACAATAAAAGAACGAGAAACTGAGAGATCTCAGCAAGCACGAGGACGTAGAAGAACCCAAGATGTCAACCATGTTGTGATCTCCTTCACTAGCAGAAATCTCTTCTTCCTACAAGTTTCCTCTTTCTTTCTCTTCCCTTCTCTCTCTCTCTCTCTCTCTCTCTCTCTCTCTCTCTCTCTCTCACCTTGGACGTGTAAACCTCCAAATTGGATACTCTAATCCCAGATTAGAAGCTCTTATATAACTTAGCGCAAGAGTTCTAGCCGAAATATAAAACTGCGGATTCGCATTCCGCGCGCTGTCAGGAGCCTGATAATGGGCAAGACTGTCCAGTGCCTTTGAGAGGAAATCCACCGAATTTCGGTCTCTCGACCCAGCATGGTCGGGTGCTCGATCTGGGCTCCAGGTGTCCGATGACTTACACGTCAATCGCCTGATGATTTCTGAATCTGTCCAAAGAGCAACTGTTCCTCTGAAGTGAATTCCGGTCGCCCAACCCTGACTAGTCAAGCACCCAATAACCCCCAGGCTGCACCATCTCTCCTCAACTCCCAGGCTACACCATCTCTCCTCAACTCCTTAGGTGGAAAACCCATCATTGATCTCTTGCTCTTCCATGATCGGTAAATCAAATTAACCTCATCATGTGGCCTCGATAGAATGTCCCTTGTTAAACGTTCTGATCTGCTCGAAGGCTGAAAACAAGTCTATATAAATGATTAATGCGGCCTAATGCAGATTTTGGTCCCTCGGATCTGGCAGGGAGGACCCTGCTGCCCCACCACATAATGATCCAGACCACTCATCAAAATGGACGCATGTATACTCGTCAAGATGGACCCATAATATATGCCGTCTTTCAGGTCATGAATAACTGTTCAATATTGTGTGTTGGGTTATTTTAGAAAAAAAAAAAGAAAAGAAAAAGAAGTGGGTTTTTGGTGGTTCTTGGTCCCTCTTAGTGGTGATTTTTCTCTCTCTTAGCAGTGATTATTGGGATAACTCCTGGTGAGAATGGTATTCTCAAGGTGTCTTTTATGGATTTTGAATCAAAAGAAAAGAAATGGTGGTAAAGGATGCTGCCATTAATGAAAAAAAAAAACTATTGGGTGCATGTCCTGCATATAATACACACATATGTATGCACACATGTACATGCCCACTCTCAATTCCCCCAGTGGAGAAAGACTTGAAGAGTTGCAAGCTTGTGAATGCACACGCACGATCAAACATCTAAGAAGACATGATGCCATGCAATGATATTCACATGGGTATGGGAGTAGCATCAGGCCAGACGGACCCATGTCGGATTTGGGGTCCGAACCTCGAGAGAGAGAGAGAGAGAGAGAGAGAGAGAGAGAGAGAGATACCCTGCACGCAAAGGGATCGAAGTCTATAGAAGTCTCCTCGAGTGATCTTTTATATACCACCACAGATTCTTTTGGGTGTAGGCCCTCTTCGGAGCAGTAGATCTCCAAAATGTGGGATCCGCTGACTCCTGAAAAGCACTGCATATGAAAAAGATCACCTACATCAGCTTCACCGATAGAAACGAAGAAGAGGACTCGTGAATTATATGATCCTGACCTGAACATATAGCATCCTCAGCCCTTGAGCCTTTCCAAGTGGGCCCATTGTCCAGACTTTGTCAAGGGCTTGTTTGGCAGCTTGTACTCAAGAGGGATTTGTTAGGACTAATGGATATACTACATATATCCATGAGGATCACATACATATATAAAAGGTTCCAACTGGTCTGGGCTTGGCTTGGCTTATCTTGGGAAGAAGCATGTCCAGCCCAACATACAGCCGGTCCTCTAGCTCAAGCCTCATGGGGCCCACAAGCCGAATGCTCGGCCCACCAGCTTTAAATAAGGGCCTTTGAGCATACTACAAAGAGATCCAGCCCAATTAGTAAACAGGCTTATAAATCACGCCTAATCCAACTTGGGTTGGGTTAACCCAGCCCAGATGCAGCCTTAATCATCCTGTACCTAAACGAGGTAAGTCCTCCCTCACCTCATTCACTGCCTGAAGATCCTTCGCACACTGTGGACTGCTAGTATCTGTGTAATCTCCATCACAATTTCTCTTGGCTGACTGATATAAACAAATTTAAAAATATATATATCATAAAAGAATGCTATTTTTTTTCATAATTCCAACTGCCGAGAATAAAAATAAATGCGTGTTTAGATGCTTAATTCAACTAAATTGGCATAAACCAACTGGTGAGAATGACCAAACCCATAATGCAAATCTTCCCATTGCAAGTTGGACCTGAATTGGTGGGAATTTCAATCTGAGGCCAGCACCTTCATTAGGGTTGTTGGAGGCCAGCTCCAGTCATTTTGAATAATCTATCACAATTCAATTTATTTGTGCATCCAAACCCAGCACAAGTGAGAAGGAACCGAGGCTCTTTTCTTTTTGTGGAGCCACCCGAATGAATGTACATCCTTATTTCCAAACATCGAAGTTACAGGTGGTGTTATCCCACCTTTCAAAAAAAAAAAAAAAGTGAAAAGGAACTGAAGGGAATGGAATGACCTCATAGAGTTCATCTGATATGAGTCCCACCCCATGTGCAAATGGCACGACCGATCCCGTGTCAATCTTTGGATCTGTTACTGGGTTCCCCACTAAATAACCCTGAAACAATTTCAAACTAAGAATAGTAACACAAATTGCATGTATACCAGTAAGCTAAATGGCACACGGCGCAACA
Organism: Liriodendron chinense; assembly: GCA_003013855.2. NCBI lineage: Eukaryota > Viridiplantae > Streptophyta > Magnoliopsida > Magnoliales > Magnoliaceae > Liriodendron > Liriodendron chinense. The sequence goes on along the minus strand of PVNU02003798.1, from coordinate 178,189 downwards.
GAGAGAGAGAGAGAGAGAGAGAGAGAGAGAGAGAGAGAGACTCGTGCACACACACATATTGTATACAAATAAGATTAAAATACATAACTTCAATTAAAATAGGTAGATTTTTATATGGATGAGTAGTACTAATTAATGTCCATAGGTAATTAAATGGTGGATTAATATATAGCTTATTATTATGGGATTTTTACATCAAATTCCTAAGTAATTCTGGTTTTACTAAATAATGCCTCAATGGTCATCTGGAAAATGATTTTGGAGAGATGAAATGTTCAAAGTGCCCTCATTAGTCGTTCTTTAAAAATTTGGAATATTGAGAATTGTCAGGCCGACATGGCGTGTGATCCAACATGATGATCAAGCAAATAAAAACTCTAGACAATCATTTCATAAAGTGGGCCACGCCATAAAAATTACGCAATGTATACTGCCCAAAAAATTCAAATTCATGCAAAGCTCATTTGATCGGCCAGATTTTCTGTTCATCTGATCATAATGATGGGGTTCATATGTTGTAAGGGTTCGATGTCATAAACATTTCCAGTGGGTCCACAATTCTCGACTCTAACACTTTTTAAAGAGAGATAATCAAAGCTAGCTGCGACCGTGCTTCAGTGTTGGTGGGATTGGACCTGAGTTTCACGTCCGATGGTTAACATATAGTAGGGGTGACTAGGATCCCACTGGGTCTTGCCATTTAGGGCGTGGGCCCAAGCCTCGAAACTTGGCCTGATGGCCAGGGCCGGGCCACAGATGAATTGCACAGCCCAAATATTGGCCCTAAAATAGTTTAGGCCTGTTTGCACAGAACATCTTACCTGTACAAAATGTAGTTCATAACATTAAAATTACGTGGGCAAAAATAAGGATGGTCCACTAATGAGGCAAGCTACACCTTTCAAATCAGGGGATAAATTGATGGTAACCACTATTATGTTTTTGGCCCACCTAGTAATGGAATTGGTATGATTTTTGCTCCTGATGATCTTGTAGATCAAGACCAGGGCTCAGGGGAACAGATTCTGGCTGGGGCCAGAGGATGTCTCACATGCAACTAGTTGGATGGCTACTTTGTTACTCCCTAACTAGAGCTCAATTGCCGATATATCATGCGTTTATGACATCCAATCCGTTCAAAAGATTGAAAATCCATGGTGAAAAAACCAGGCCAATCCATTGATTAGGTTGTCCACACCTGATGAGTGGATCGGCCTGACTTTTCCTTCAAGTATTCTTCCTCCCAGCTTTGTAGAGAATGTGGAATCACAAACCTTGAGATTGAAGAGAGGTTCCAGCCCTGTTTCAATGGCTGAGAAAAGATTAAGAATAAAAAAAAGATTAAAATTGAAAATATGGAAGAGAACATAGTAGTAGGAAAGCAAAATTATCCATCCATTTTAATGTGATCTACTGCAAATGGATGCATGGAGATTACCGTGCGTCCATTTAGTTTGACATACGCGCTGCATACATCCATGACATCAGGGCCGTAGAATCATCACACTCAATAGACAATGGAACCGCAAAGATGTGTGTGTGTGTGTGTGTGTGTGTGTGTGTGTGTGTGTGATCCAACTCGTGCGTTAGGTGCGCCCACCATGGTGCTGTTGCACCCAAAAAAAAAAAAATTGGCCCAATCCAACCATCATGTGGCCCCAACACTGGAAGTTGTATATGTACCTATTTTCCCATGGGGGCCCACTGCAGTGTGTATGTCCCATCCAACCCATGCATCAGGGTGCACCCTGCCATGATGGTTGGACACCCATGCAAACATCAGCCGAATCCAATGATCAGGTTGCACCATTGGAAATTGTGAGCTTTTGTGGGTCTCTATGGTTTGGTTTGGCCATGGTTAGATCCACCTGGTTTTGGAGTCCCATCTTCATTGCACCTGTTTGATTGGTTGGATGTAACCAAATGCATGTAGGGATCTGGGATTGTGAATTTCCAATCTAATGGGTTTATAGATTTTGAACTTGTGTTATGGATTTCCAATCTAATAGGTTTAAGTGTAAGATAATTCCTTTCACAGAATGTTTCAAACTAACTTCTTTTTCTTTTTGTGTTTGTGTGTGTGTGGGTTGAATGATGAGCCCAATCGTGGCAAAAATCAGAATAGTTTAAACTAAGGAAAAATACTTTACCGTTCAGTATCTCTTGAGCAATGATCGGAACGATTTTTCCACCGTATGAATCACCACCAATGTAGAGTGGATTTGAGCCGAATCGAGGATGACTAATCAACCACTAATACATTGATTAAAACAAGAAATGCAACTCAATTAGGACACTTTGTACACTTTCAATAGATTTAAATGTGGTTTTTATGATTGGGATGCTTCCCACCTTTCTTAGAAACTCATGGGCATCTTTGGCCCATCTTGTGTCTCTAGGCGTTTGAACTTTAGAACTGTTTGAATATGAAAACCCAGTCCCAACAGGTGAATCTAAGAAGATGATGTTAGATACCTGAAATTTCATCAATGTAAAAAAGGGAAAACAAAAAGAAATAAGTTGTGATGCAGATTACTTAGGGTGTGTTTGGACTCATGATCGAATTGAAATAGAGTAACTAATCTAATGAATTGGAACTAACCAAGTTGTGATTAGTTTCCTTGGCATTTATTGCGAGCGATTGTAGTTCAAATCTTGTTTGCATTGTGGGAATAGAAAAAGAGAATTAAAAAAAAAGTCTAATGATTATCAATTACATATTTTATAATGACTACTGAAACATAGATTCTCATGGATTTCATTTTTGAGGGGTCTTGTAATTTGCATAGGAATTAGAAACCTCCTATTACTCTCAAAATGGTCACCTTAAGAGGGTGTTTGGATTGTAAGTTACTTACGAAAAGCTACTTATGCCTTAAGTAGCTTATCTAGATTTTTACTCATTAAACTAAAGTGATTAAGTAAACTTTAAATAAAAAAGCTACTTATAATTGATCATGAACCAAACTTACTTATCTCAAATAAGTTCCTTATCTAGTGCTGTTAAGTAGAAAAAGTAACTTATTTGGTGGTATCCAAATGCACCCTAAATGTTGTGTGTTAGAATTTGTAATGATTGCCACGTGGAATTTGTTATTTCTTTTGCTATCCAAATAATACAAAATGATCAAAAACTCCTTTTTTTTCCTTTTTTTTTTATTCTCACATTCCCTTACTCTCAATTTGGGCCTCCACATTATGAATACTTTGGAAATATTGTTGACTTTTGTCATTTCTTCAATTCCAACATTCCCAATTCAATTCAATTGTGCATCCAAACAAAGCCTAAAAGAAGTTGGTGATATTGGATAGCTGACTAGAAAGTGGCCATTGCTAAGTTTTAATATCTATGGCAGTTATCTAGAATTACATCTATGCACGCATGGTAGATGGATATGGATGGCAGATCTCGACAGTTTATCTATTTTTATATTCCATGGATGGGCCATAACACCAAAATTAACAACAATTCTGTTGTCTTAGCCATCTATAGGAGATTTTCTTTTTCTTTTTCTTTTTTCCTATTCAATGCATAGCTGAAAAACCAGAAAACTCGCCTTCTCTTGATGTCTAGCCTGGGCAGGTCAACTCAATGGCCTGATCACGCGTCTACTTGACGATTGGCTTAGTAATTAAATAAAACACTTAAATATTTGGGATTTTTAGCACGACATTCCTCCCAAAATGGGATTTTACCAAATAGTGCCTCCACAAGTGCTTTTTCACCGAGCTATTCTTTCCTCTTGAATGGAATGCCGGAGGGATGCTTGGGAATCGGTGGGAGAACTTCTGAGGTATCTCTTCTGCCTTAAATGGCTCGTCGAGAGAATCTACCCTACGGGGAACGGAGGCTCACCAATGGTTGGGAATGATGAAGTAGGTAGTGCCACCATCATGCCTCAGGAGGGAGATGGTATCCTGAGACATAGTCCCTTATAAGAGCAAACCTGAGGCATGGCCAGCTGTTCGAAAGAGCTCTGGCAAAAACTGCTGCTCACCCCCTCCCCCCCCCACCGAGTGCTTTTTCAAAAGTGAATTTACGTTATTACCCTTATATTTTCTTACGCCGGATTGAGAATCACGAGGCCCTTGTGGTGTGTGTCTAACATCTAACCCGTCTATAAATGTAAACCAGCATTATGATTAGATGAACCAAAATTATGGAGGATGCAACATAAAGTGGGCCAATCCAAGAAAATATAAGCTAGTCAAAACATCCAAATTGAATTGCAGGTCATTTGATTCTTTGATCAGCTTGATTATTTGTTTGTGTGATCACCATGGAAGGGTCCATATGTTCGATGGGGTGCATGTTTCCTATATACCATGTGGGCCCACAAGCATCGACTTTCACTATTTTGAAAGAAAAAGATTAGATAAGGGCATTTTTGTAATTTCTTCTCTCCTAAAGCACCTCCCTGTAATTTCAGGCCATGAATGCATTATTCGATAAAATATGGATTCCTGGGAAATTTTGTGGTAAAAATCCCTAAGGCCCTGTTTGGATCCAATGACATCGAAGGAAAGGAAAGAGGTTCCATGAGAAACCCATTTTCACACTATTTGGGAAGCCAAATCATTCTAAAGCCGTGGGAAATCGACTTTCCAACCAGAGAATTTCCCCCATATTGTCTCGAAAAATTTCCCTCCGAGACCCTTGAGAAATAAGATTTCCTTTCCTATGATTTCTCACCTAACGGATGTAAGTGCACTGGCCACCTCATGCAAGACTATGTATAGAGCTGTGCACGAGCCAAGCTAGCTCGGTTAGCTCGCTCGACTCGGCTCGAACCAACTCGATTCGAAGGTTGGGTTCGAACCAAGCCGAGCCATTTTTCCAAGCTCGAAATGATTTTCAAGCCAAGCTCAAGTTAACCCAAGCTCGAAGTTCGGCTCGGCTCGACTCGGTTGACTTAGTTAGAAAAGTATGTTTTTTAGTCCCACATCAGAAGTGAGCGAGTAAATGAGAGGTGAAACTCTCTATAAAAGTAAGTGGGGGATGAAAATGGGCTTTGGGCTGCCTTTGGGCTTGATTTTGAATAGTTTTAGGCTTGGCTTTGGGCTGGGCCTATTTAAAATTTTGTTCTTTTCAGTCTCAAACTCAGCTCGAATTGGGCTCGAACTCAGCTTGAAAGCTCAATCGAGCCAGCTCGAACATGTCAGTCCAGCTTGTTGGCCGAGCCAAGCCGAACACGAGCTAGGTCATTCGATGACCGAGCCTAGCTCGAACATGGCTAAGCTCGGCTCGTGATCTGCTGTAACTATGTAACCCTTCCCATGGACCCACTTTGATGTCTGTATCCTATATCCATGCTGCCCATCCACTTTTTCGGATCATTTTAATGCATGAACCCAAAAATGAAGTAAATCCAAGTCTCAGGTGGACCATACTATAAGAAACACTGGTGATCGAATGCCCCACCATTAAAGACTTCCTAGGGCCCACCATTATGTTTCGATAATATATATTTTCCATCCAAGCTATTGATAAGGTCACACAATCTTGGATAAAGATAAAAATAAATTAAAAAAATCACCATGATCCAAAAGTTTTGTTGACGCAGGGAGGACGTGGTAGGTCGATCACCGTCTCCCTAACCGATAGTTTCTCGAATCCACGAGAAGAAATAAAAGATAAAAAGAGGAAATAAATTCCGAATAATTGATTTATTGATAATTGAATGAAAAATAAATCAAATAAACATAATTAACTTGCTTTAAATAATAAACTAAATCCTAAATTTGTACTTAATACTAACTTGCAAAGGAAGGAAAGAATCCTAATACAATTAGAAAAGAAATAGAAAAATCTGCGCAACTGTATAACACCAGCACTGTCTTCCTTCCGCTGATACGAGCAATCCACATATCTGATTGCCACGAAACTTTGTAGTTTTACTAATATCGACGTACTCTTCAAGATGGTCGGCTTAGATTCTCCATATCAGTAGTAGTGGGCCACCTGGACCATCTCCAATTTCAGTGGGCGGAATTCGAAACTTTCTGGACAGTTCGTACCATTTTGGACGCCACGATCAATCCGTAACTCGGATCGACGTGAAACTTGTTGTGTTTTCTCGGCGTCGAGCAGCTCTACGAAATGGACGGAACGGATCATCATAAATGATCAAGATGGGCCCCACGAGTTGGGCCGAAATCTAAAAACGGGAATAACAATTTCCTGTTTGGGTTGAAACTCCAAAATATGAAATTCCTTAGTTTTCTCTTGTTTTTCTTCCTGTCTATCTCCCGCAGGAAGGTGCGTGATCCACGCCCTCGATCATGGGGTTCTTCTCCTACATCATTTGTGGCCTATGAGTAAGTTTTTAATGATCAGTCACCATTGTTTCCTATGGTATCGTCCACTTGATATTTTGATCTATTTCATATTTGGGATCAAGCTCTAAAATGATCTTAAAAAACATATGGATAGTGTGGATATAGAATAACATCAAGGTGGCCACCACGGTAAAGGACAGCAACCTCATGGGTGAAGTCAGGGTGCAAGGAACTAGGTACTACCCCCACACGGACCTAGCTAGAGATATGATGGATGGTCAACCACGGCCTCTCACTCTCTGGGGGTCTACCATGATGTATATATTTTATCCATGTCGTCCATTAATTTCAAAAGATCATTTTAGAGCATGAGCCCAGAAATGAGGTAAATTAAAATCTCAAGTAGACCACACTTTAGGAAACTGCAGTGATTGAATGCCAACATTAAAAACTTCTTTGGGGCCACCAAAGTTTAGGATCAAGCCGATATTTATGTTTTCCTTTAGCATAGGTCTGTGTGACCTAATCAACAAGTTAGATGACAACTAAACAATTCGGTGGGCCCTAGAAAGTTTTTAATGGTGGGCGTTTAACCACCATTGTTTCCGATAGTATGGTCCACCTAAGATTTGGATATACTTCATTTTTGTACTAATGCCCTAAAATGAGCTGGAAAAATGGATGGACAATGTGGATAAAACACATACATCAAGGTGGGGCCCACAGATCCTTTCCAGCACTAACTAATAAGACGTGGAATCGAAGGTTTATTGTCACCTCCTGTATCAAATAACATCACGATTGTCCCTCAATGTTAGGCATTCGGACAAAAAAATCGGCCCAATCCCCAACTTAAATGGGCATGTCCACAAGAAATTATGTGTACAGGATGAACATACTTAAGCCGTTGATTAAGTGCCCTTAGAGTGGGGCTTAGATTATACCCTAGGTATTTTGAGACTAGAAGTTAAATCCAAAATAATTTCTCAAGAGAATTTTATTTGTCAAACATATAATTTAAAAAAATCTCAATTTTCTTCAAAACTATTGTTGATAAACAACCATGAGAAATAATATTTCATTTACCACACTTTCATGGCAATAAGGTTTCTCAAGGAAATATAATTACCTTTAAGTTCCCACCATTTTCCACAAATCCAAATAGGCCCTAAATAATTTTGAGTGTTAAATTACTTATTATGAGGCTGAGTTGCCTACTTGATGTAAAGAAGGATCTTCCCCATTGGATACCTAACTTCAACATGTGGGGCCATGATTGGTTTATCCAAGTCATTTTGTAAACATTTTTTTTTGTCATGCAACGCACCCACCCTGTTTGGTGCGCAATACACCCACACGGCTAGTCACACGATGCACCCACCCACCAGTGGGGTTAGTGTGTCTCCTTAGCATTTGGAACCTGAGAGCTGCTGTTGAAACGCCTAGGCATCTTCCAGCTGGGCAAGCAGGCGAGATGCTACCAAATTGTAAACATATTAGATAACTTATGCTAAAGAGTTTTTAGACGGGTTTATAATGGAGGACTTATGTTTCTCTTTCATCAACTTAAATCTTTTATATCAACAAAATAGTAGTAGTTGACACATTTTTCATTTCAGTCTAGGCTGGGCTGCGGTTGGTCTTAGCCCAACCCTAATCCCTTAAGCCTTGGCTCTAGCCCAACCCTGCCCCTAACTTGTTGAAAGGGCCTTGCCCTTCGCTATGGCCCAAAAGGGCTGGGCTCAATAAGAACCCAGCCGCCCTACAACGAAAGGAATCAATTGACTGGATTGTAGTCTCCGAGAGTTAACTTTCAAGTTGACCGAGTCAAAGAGTCAACTCGATGAGTCCCAACAAGTGTTGACCTAGTTACTTCCTTGTGACTCCAACTTAAAAAGTCATCCCAGTCGAGTTAACTCAGCCAAGTTTTGAGTCGAGTCAGTCAAGTTTTACAAATATGGTTGAATGAATGCAGAGCATGTAAGTTTTCTATATAGTGGGCTGACTGATCAATGGTCCAGATTTGAATACAGATGCAGATTCATGTGTGGACTGATCAGTGGACCCCACTACAGTCGTGATCTACAGAATTAAGAGGGGTTGCGCGTCTACACTGCCTATGGCAGTATTGTAGTTGAACATGGATTCCTGATAGCCAAATTCGTGTGGAGCAAGGGTGGCAGTGTTTTGGTGGGTTTCAAACACTGCCACACCCACTACAAGCCCTATTTAAAGGGTGCTGGGTCCCCAATCCGGGATTACACTGAAAACAACCCCCATCTAAGGTTTTCTCTACAGCAATCCCAGGAGAGGAAGATCCAAATCTCAGACAGGAGATGGCTCACCAAACAGGTAAGTCTTTATTCTAGTTATCTGATCTCCATATCTCTGATGCACAGCAAGGTCCTATGTATTCCGCAATATAGAAATCCTTACAGTTGGTATCAAAGCCTACTGTGCACTGGGTATGGTGGATCTGTTCAGATCATAGAATTTGTTCAGGAATCCTCATAGTCAGATCTGAGATGTATTTTCATGGAAAGACAGTCTCAGATCTGGGCCATCGATTTTAATAGAATTTCTGAAGCCGCAGCAGCCACTGGACACCTAAATCGATGACCAGTGGACAGCCATTGCAAGGGAAGATAATTCAAGTTGAGATTGTTGTGGCCATATGGCCTTATTGTTGAAGAAACAGAGGATTCTACAAGAATCATTCAGATTAAAAATTAAAAAAAAAAAAAAAGGAAGGGATTTGGTACCTTCGTATCAGCCACTGAAGGTTACCCTATAGACAGCTGATCATCTTCAATCTGGTAGTTGAAGATGCTGATTGCTCTATGGACACATCATCTGCCATTGTAGTAGGAGATTGCTACGGCCGTTTGTAACGGCCTTATGATGTACGATGCCGATCAGAGATGTGGTAAAGAACCGGGTCCTTCAAACCCTAAAGGCACTATGTCGCTGGAATCAGGCAGGGCCGATGCCGATCAGAGATGTGCCAATAAACTTCGATTAAGAAACCTCTGCATCTCCAATTAGCAGCCATGGCCATTGAATGATTTGGGATCGACCTGTGGTGGCCGTTTCCGGACAGCGGTGGCGGCGATGAGGAAGTAGGCACGGCTGGGGTTCCTTGATCTGTCTGCTGTTGCGCACAGGACAGCGGCAAACCCAGATTTGCCACACCGTTTTGCTTGTGGTGCCGATTCAGTTGACGGAATCCATGGGGATGAGCGGCGTTGGGTCAGCCATTCCCACTCCAGCGGCCGAGCGTGGTGGCTGCGCTCTCCACCAGCAGTCGGGCGTGGTGGATGCACTCTCCAGTGGTGGCCGGCCGTGGTAGCTGTACTGCCCGGCGGCGGCCGGGCGCATGGAAATATTTTTTTTTAGGGTTAGGGTTTTCACCCTACTCTCTCCAACTCTCTCTCTCTCTCCCACAGCCGCTGGGCTGTTATCCCTTTGAGAGGGGCTAGCGCCCGGCCCTTTGTTTTAGTAGGGCCGTGGGCCTGGTTTTGAAAGGGCTTGGGCCATCGTATGGGCCATCAGTTTCATGGTGGGCCCCATCTTATGATATCTAGGCACGACCAGCGCCCACTTCAGTCTTTGAATGGGCTGCCGGTTGGGCCAGGCCTTGGGCTTTTAAAAGGTACTGCAAACTTTTTTTTTATGGCTGTTTCTAGGCCTATTTTGGCCAAGATTTAGAGCCTATCTTGGACCAGACTTTAGTGGTCTTTTGGGCCTGCTTTAAGGCTGTTTTTAGGCCTGTTTCTTGCTGGACTCTTGGGCTCGATTTTAGCCTATATTTCAGATTGTTTTGGCCTATAATTCGGGCCAGATTTGTGGTCTATTTTTAGCACATTTTGGCCACATGTTATGGGCCGGATTTGTAGGCTGATTTTAATATATTTTGGGCCAGATTCGTGGGCCTGATTTTAGCATGCTTTGGCCAAATTTATGGGCCAGCTTTTAGTATATTTTAGGCCAGATTCGTGGGCCTGATTTTAGCATGCTTTGGCCAAATTTATGGGCCATATTTTAGCATATTTTTTTGGGCCTATGGAAGCTGACATTTAAAGCCCCTAATTTAGGTTATTAAGCATTATGATAAACACTACTTCAGGCCTGTTGGATGACCATTAAAAGTTTTTAAAGGCTTGTTTATGGACTTTATTCTTAGATCTGGACTATCTATTTTTAATGAGTGTATAATCTGGCTCATTTACTAGATGGATGAGTTATTATTTGAATTTTTTCACCATGTGGACCTTAAGTATTAGATTTGAACCATCCATTTTATGGACTTTAATATGAGAATCTGATTGTCCACCTAAATTAGATTCAATATTTCATCTGGACCATCCATCCTGTGAATGATTAAGTGCTAGACCTGGAATGCTCATTGTGATGTTCAAATCATATAAAGTCTTGATTCGGCTTAGTTGTGGGCCAATTACCCATACTCTAGAGCTAACTTGATCCGTTGGTTTAAAAGGAAATGGGTGAATGAAACTTACTTAAGTGTTGGTTTCTTTTCATTTTCACCATCTTTCAATGGTCAATGTCAACTACTAGCTGAGCCAAATCGGACTACTTTAGATTAATCCATTGAGGGCAGGATTAAAGCGCAATCCTAAGTCTAAATTTTGTGGGATTGGATCTGATTGTGTTAGCCACCACAGTGACCTCAATTAGTGAAGATTTTCACAATTCTAGACTTGTAATATTGGGTTTAAAGGAGTGCATACAGTTGTGTTTGTTCCCCATGCAAATGGTGACGAAAACACAGACGTTCACCATTTTAGTAGGGATATGAACACATGATTGCAGTCCTGAGTCGAAAATCATGGAGTTGGATCTGGTAGTGTTAGCCACCACAGTGACCACTATCAGTGAAGATTTGCACGAATTCAGACTTCTAATGTTGGGATTAAGTTAAAAGGATTGCATACAGTTACGTTCACGTCCAATGCAGACGGTGACGAAAACACAAACGATCACCACTTTAATAAGGACATGAACACATGCAGACGATGACGAAAACACAGACGATCACCGTTAGATTCCAGTTCAGGAGAACCATCTGCATGTTATGACTTCCACCCACAGGTGGAGTCATGATGATGTGGCCGATTCTCGCCAGGATTGATTATTTAGGCCCACATTCATCCTGGATAATTCAATTGAAGGCCCTCAATCAATTGAATGTTTATTCGCCTGAAACTTCATAATATAAAGTCTAATGTGAGTTTATTTTTCAGTTAACATTCCAAATAGCTATAATACAGTTCCCCTTCTGACCGGCTCCAACTACAACACATGGAAGGAGTCTATTGAGATTGTCCTGGGGTGTATGAAGTTGGACATTGCCCTGAGAGAGCCAGAACCTCCTAAGCCTTCATCTGAAAGCAAAGAAGAGTAAAAAGCTCACTATAAGGCTTGGACAGAGTCTAATATAATGTGTCTCAAAATCATGAAGTACGCGATTTCAGAGGCCATGAAGGGTGCCATGCCTAATACAGATAAAACCAAAGACTTCTTGACCGAGATAGGCAAGCGTTTCACGAAATCAGAAAAGGCTGAATTATGTTCATTACTCAGCAAACTGATCCGTGCAACCTATAACGGTAAACGAAACATAAGGGAATTCATTATAGAACAGATCCAAGTAGTATCCAAGATACGCAACTTAGGACTGAAATTTGATGATAATCAGCTTGTCTATCTGATCATGATCTCCCTGCCTCCTCAATACAGTACGTTCCAGGTGAATTTCAATACTATTAAGGACAAATGGACGTTGGACGAACTGATTTCTCAGTGCGTCCAAGAGGAGGAAAGGTTGGCTAAGCAAGGCATCGTACATAATGTAAATTTCGTAACCTCAGGACAAGGGAGAAAATGGAAGAATAAGAAAAGGAAGCAAAATTCAGAAAAAGGTTCTTTGGATCCTACAGGTGGCAATCAGCCACAATCTAAAGGTAAAGCAAAGAAGAAAAGATGGGGTCCTGATGATGGATGCTTCTTCTGCAATAAGCCAGGACATCAGAAAAAGGACTGCGAAGGCTTTAAAGCATGGTTGATAAAGAAAGGTAATCATCATGATCTTGTTTGTTTTGAAAGCAATCTAACTGAAGTATCTACAGATTCCTGATGGATAGACTATAGCACTTCTATTCACATATGCACTTCCATGCAGGATATACTACAGAGCCGAATGCCAACTGACACGGAGCAATCAGTGTGCGTTGGCAATAGGTGTAAAAGTGAACGTTGCGGCAGTAAGAGTCTACAGACTTAGATTAGCAAATGGCCATTATTAGACCAAGTAGATATTTTTATTGCCTTTTATAAGGTGAAATTTAATTTTTTAATTTCCTTTTTCAGTTAAATGTGGATGCCCTTTTAAATTTAAGAATGAAAGTTTTAATATTTACTTTGGTTTGAATTTAGTTGGCCATAATTTTTTTGTGAATGAGCTATGTCAGTTGAACCTACACACCGCAAACGTTCTAAACATATACCTGCAGTCTAATAGAGCAGGAATAAAGAGAATAAAGAGGAATGAAGTTTTCTCCTTTTTTATGGCATAGGCAATTAGGCCATATCTCTTGTGAGATAATGGAAAGGCTTGTGCGAGATAGAATACTTCAATCCTTGGATTTCTCTTATTTTAAAGATTGTACAGATTGCATTAAGGGAAAACAGACTAGAATCAGGAAAAATGAACCAATCAGAAATGTAGGACTACTAGAAGTGATATATACAGATATTTGTAGTCCATTCCCTATAGTCTCATAGAGTGGACAGAAATAATTTATCACTTTTATAAACGTCTACTTTCACTACAGATCCATGAACCTAATAAATGAGAAATCAGATTCTTCCTTTTGTGATACTTTCTTTATCATAGGCATCGAGATTCATAGGAATAGATCTCGAGGACTGCTTGATTTGTCACAGAGATCCTACATTGGTAGGATACTCGAGCGATTTGGCATGCAAAGTTGTTTTCATGCTTGATGACCTATAACTAAAGGTGACAAGTTCAGAAGTTTTTTTTTAGTGCCTCAAGAATGATTTAGAAAAGGATCGCATAAAGTAAATTCCGTACGCGTCAGCAGTGGGAGTATAATGTATGCTCAGTTCTGTACGTGCCCGGACATTACTTTTATGGTTTGGAATATTAGGCAGGTAACTTCAGAAAGCGTTGCGCTACCTGCAATGGACGAAAGACTTTAAACTCACCTACAGAAAGCCGACCATCTGGATTTGGTCGATTATTCAGACGCAGATTATGCTGGCTGCGTCGACACAAGAAAGTCCACGTCCAGTTACATTTCTTTCTTATGAGTGGAGGAACTGTGTCTTGGAAAAGTGTAAAACGATCCACCACAGCCTCATCCACTATAAAGGCAGAATTTGTCGCATGTCACGAAGCTACAAATCAGGCGATGTGGCTACAGTACTTTTCTCATTGGTTTATGGGTCTTGGAGCATATCCCAAAACCTATGAAAATTTTTTGTGACAGTTCAGTTGCGATACATTTCTCGTACAACAGTGAGCACTCATCAAGGTCGAGGCATATCGACATAAAGTATCATATTATAAATGATAGAGTGCGGGATCATCAAGTGTCTATTAAGCTTTATCGGTACTAAAGAGATCATAACTGATCCTCTCACTAAAGGGCTTCCTGTGGCGCCATTTCAGGAGTATGTAGTGTCTATGGGAGTCATGACCTCGTAGATACATTCAGTTAGTGGGAGTTTTCAGAATCAGTATAGATCTATTTTATTCAGACACTCGTGGAGATCTCATATACTTTGATGATTCCATCTTTTGGTTTATACTATTTCTCTCATTTGGTGTGCACAATATATTTTGAGAATAGTAGAATTTCAGTATTGTCTCATTGGAGACATCTTAAGAAAGCTCCTAGGACCTCTTGAAGGTAGGCACTTTCAATCACACTTGAGTGTAACCTTCATACCACACGACCATGTTCACAATCTACGTCATTAAGATTGATGATACTAGTGACCGTGATTCGTCTCACTTCGCCTCAATTAATGTTGTGTAGACTACCACGATCCAATATTAGTAATCTTGATGGACTGGATTGGAAAAAACGTTGTCCACAGAATCTGACATATTGGTTGACCACTTAAGTATAATTAAAATCCGTGACATTGAACAGTTTGGCCCAAGTGGGAGAATGTAAGTTTTCTATATAGTGGGCCGACTGATCAATGGTCCAGATTTGAATACAGATGCAGATTCATGTGTGGACTGATCAATGGACCCCACTACAGTCGTGATCTACAGAATTAAGAGGGGTTGCGCGTCTACACTGCCTATGGCAGTATTGTAGTTGAACATGGATTCCTGATAGCCAAATTCGTGTGGAGCAAGGGTGGCAGTGTTTTGGTGGGTTTCAAACACTGCCACACCCACTACAAGCCCTATTTAAAGGGTGCTGGGTCCCCAATCCGGGATTACACTGAAAACAACCCCCATCTAAGGTTTTCTCTACAGCAATCCCAGGAGAGGAAGATCCAAATCTCAGACAGGAGATGGCTCACCAAACAGGTAAGTCTTTATTCTAGTTATCTGATCTCCATATCTCTGATGCACAGCAAGGTCCTATGTATTCCGCAATATAGAAATCCTTACAGAGCATTGATCAGAGTTTTACAGAAACTATAAATTTTCAAGAGTCCTCCAATCTATGGCTAGGATGAACCAAATGATGTGATATTTGGGTTTAACCCCGTCAATACTAAGGTACAAGAAATGAAAGGTCTAGATATGGTACATATATATTCCCGCATGTGCAGATAATGAGTGCTTGACAACTAAGTAAATAATATGATCAATAGAACTGGACCCAATCTCAATCACACACCAAAGTAAAAAAAGTAGGAGAAAGTGCCATTTAAACAGGCCACAAAATTCCATAACTTTGTCCACGAATATGGGTTCAAAACGAGAGTTGGTACGCCCCCATGATATGGCACACGAGCATATTTCAAAGGGCCTTCAAAAATAAAAGTTAAAAACATCTTAATTAGCAATGGAGAACAAACACACACAATATGGATTCCATAAATAAGTCCATGTTAAAATAACTGATGTCCTAGCATTCTTCTAAGATTCCCAACCCTAGTCAGTGATGAAGCGTACCTCTACACACTTGTATGAAATCTGAACCACTCATCTATTAGCCACACCTTAGAGAAGTCAAATGCCAAAAAATGAAAAAAATGAAAAAAAAAATGTGTAGAATCCTTTGAGTACAATATTTCATTGATCCAAACCCAAAGAACACCACATGTGATAAGGTCAAATCCCCAAGAACCACCCATATATGATAAGGTCAAATCCCCAAAAATACCCCATATGTGATAAGGTCAAATTTCAACAATGATCAAATAAATAGAATGATTTATATCAGTACTGTCTTCACCTTTGGTAAGGGCCGAGGGAGATTTTAACCATCCACAAGGGTAAACTACACAGAAAACGTGTGACGGAGAAAAAGAGAGATGGGAATCACTTTTTATCTCTTTTCTCCACCAGGTGACACCCAAGATAAGGAGCACCGAAGGCTCCGTTTATTTTCTATTGCTCTCTCCTCTTTACACTAATGTCTACAAATAAGGAAGGGTTAGAGTTTCAGAGGTATATACTATTATGGTACTCTACTAGTTTAGAGACTTCAGTATAGTCTATTATCAATGAATCTTATTAATCCACCTCTTAAATACGTACACTCATGATCTAATCCTCTATTGTCTAGGCCATCTACCGTAGATCCTGATTAATATTGATCAAGTGATGAACTGTCAGATCACCATCAAGTATGATAAAAAAAAAAAAAAAGTTTTAATAGTTAAAACAAAACTTTAACGGTTAAAAACCTTTTAAAATGGATTAAAATCTTTTAAGTGTTGGGCCCTAGTGGAAAAAACATTTAATAACCCCCTAATCTAATAAAATCTAACTCTAAGCAAGTACCTGGATAAACCTATAGTAGATCTCATGTTGGCTTATACAAGAATCAAACTTTGATGAACATATCCAGCATCACCTACCTTCAATAGCTTTTAGGAAGCATCATATAGTGTGTCAAAGCCGACCTGTCAAGATCCAAGACTCATACATACCCTCAGGTCTAGAGATAATTCATCTTTTGTGCATCATCATATCCTTGATCATATGATCATAGTTTAGGCTAATGCGCCTCCAAACTATTGATTTGATCTTCAATCCTCCAATGTAAATAGCCAAAGGTCTGATGTCAGGATCTTATATTGATGGCACACTCACACTCCTATGTAGAGTAAGGGCGAAAAGGTACAATTTACACTAAGTCGATTCTTGATGATGAAAACCTTCCATCCTATCCCAAGTTAATTCCCTCACATAGGATGACCATACATCTTATCTCCACAAGTATGTCTTAAGTATATGTGGCTGTTATGGCTCGCTTTGATCATCTCACCTAAAGTAAATCTTGCTAGAGCTAAAGCCATGGAGCATATCTTAGGTTTAGCTGGGCAAATTTGCCTATGAATTACATAGGAGTCTCGCTTTCAAAGGGATGTCAAAAAGTGGTTCACTTCTAGCCTAATGGTGCAAAGAATTATGAATTAGATTGTCGGTTGGAAAGTTTGCCAATGGTTGGGTGTCCAAAAGTGATTCACTTCCAGCCCATGGTACAAAAAATTATGAATCGGTTTGTGGGTTAGAAAACTCACTAGCGGATAGTAAGCTTTTCCTCATAAACATATCTTTTCCAGCAATCCTACTTATTTAATTGCATCTGCAACAGTGCCGAAAGGTATATTAAGGAGGATTGAGAGTAGTTTTACTAACTTCTTCTAGGGTTTCTCAGAGAGGAAGCCAAAGTGTCCTTAGCAAGGTGTTCCGTATCGGTAACGGTGGGCGTAACGGTGCTCATCATTTCCTATACGGATACCGGCCGTAACGACCGTTACGGGGGCGTAACGGCCGATACGCCCCCTGTAACGGTCAAATTTTTTTTTGTGTTAAAAAAATCTGGTAAAATATCCATTAAATCCAAAAAAATGTATATGTTCCAAATATGCATTCATTTATAATTTTGAACATGTTTATGGTAGTGTAACGGTCCACTCTTTGGTGAGAAAGCTGTGTCGGGCTGTCTGATGAATTTATTAACCTGACAACCTAAAATCGACTCCAAACTTTTAATATCAATATAAATTTATTACAATGAATGTAATACCAAAACATATCATATTTGTAGGTTTTACTATTATTTATAATTTGGTGCATTACATACCTCATGACTCACATATATTTCATTTCAATATACAGGATTTGGAAATTTTTATGTTATATTATGTAATTTATATACCTAATAATTTGATATCATTTGCCCCTAGATTTTAAATTTATGCAATTTATTAACACTTATCCCACTATTGCATTAGTGAACATTTATTGGACAGTGAAGAATGAAAAATATCAAATAGTCTTATTAAAAAAGAAAAGCAAGTGTTCGCAAATTAACGATGAAAATTGTTTAGACAAATAAATTTTGGTATTGTGGCTAAGCAACAATAATCCCAAAATTTTAATTAGTTAATTTTAGTTGGTGGACGTTTATTGAAAATTGAAGACGAAAAATATTAAATGGTCCTATTTCAAAAAATAATTGTCTACAAATTAATGGTTAAAATCGTTCAAACAATCCCACAGCAACAATGGTCTCATAATTAATTGCTTAATTTTGAGTTAATACGTCTCGTGCATATTTTTTATGGTCCCGTACGTGGGGCCCACCTTGATGTATATATTATATATCCATGTCGTCCATCCATTTTGCCAACTCATTTTAAGACATGGTCCAAAAATAAGGTACATGCAATATCCGGTGGACCACGGGTGGGTAAGGCCCTACACATGGGCCACCTTGATGTATGCATTGTATATCTCTGCAGTTGATCTATTTTGCCCACGAAGACATGGTCTAAAAAATAAGCTAGATCCAAATTTTAGGCGGACTACTGGTGGGTGAGGCTTTAAATGTGGGGCCCAAATCTAAATCTCAAGTGGACCATAGTGGATGATGCCTTAAATGTGGGGCCCACCTCAAAATATTTGTTGTATATCCATGCCGTCCATTTTTTTTTGCCAACTTATTTCAGGGCATGGTCCAAAAAATGAGGCAAATCTAAATCTCAGGTGGACTCCAGGAAGTTTTCTGGTAGGCGTTCTATTAGCACTGCTTCCAGTGGTGTGGTCTACTTAAAATTTTCATGCGCTTCAATTTTAGGACTGAGTCCTAAAATAATCTGAAGAAACAGATGGACGGCATGGATATACAACGAATGCATCCAGGTGGGCCCTATGTTCGGGGTCCCACCCACATCACTGGTTCCGAGGTCTCACCCAAGCCGCGCCCCTTGGAAGCGGATTGCGTACTGAGTAACTCCACACGCTAATGTGCGGAGTAAACTCTGTGGGGCTCACAATGATTTATGTATGTTATCCACTCCATCCATCCATCTTAACAGAAAATTTTAGGTATGGTGCCAAAAAATGAAGCATATCAAAATCTAAAGTGGACCACACCACAAGAAAAGTGTGAACTGAATGTCTACCATTGAAAAATTCTCGGAGGACACATAAGTTTTGGATCAAGATGATATTTGTGTTTTCCCTTCATTCATATCCATGTGATCTTATGAACAGGTTGGATGACAAATAAACATCACTGTAGGGCCTAGGAAGGTTTCAACGGTGGAAATCATTATTCCCACTGTTTCCCGTGGCATGGTCCACTTGAGATTTGGATATACTTAAATTTTGGGCTCAACCACTAAAATGAGTTGAAAAAACATATGGACGGAACAGATAAAGTACATACATTCCAGGTGGGCCCAACTGAGTTTACTCCGCACAATAAGAGCGTGCGGAGTCTCCGCACACAATCCGATTCCGCACCCCTTACGTGCGTGGCTGTGAAACAGCCACGCCTTCCTTTCGTTTTTCGAGAGATGAGAGGGAGAATGAGAGGGGGAAAAAAAAGAGGGAAAATGAGAGAGAGATTCACAGTTCGTTTTCGAGAGACGAGAGGGAAAATGAGAGAGAGAGAGAGAGAGAGAGAGAGAGAGAGAGAGAGAAGAAGAAGAAGAAGACGAAGCCGCAGCAGATGAAGATGAAGAAGATGAAGAAGCAGAAGAAGAAGGAGAAGATGAAGCAAAAGAAGGAGAAGATGAAGAAGCAGAAGAATGACAGGTACGTTTTTTTTCTTTTTTTTTCATTTTCTTTTAGGTTACTGTGCGTAACGGCTGTTACGGGGACTGTAATGGCCGTTATGCCCTGTAACGGCCGTTACGACTCTCTTTTTTTGGGCCTCACCGATTCAGCCCCGTATCGCGTAACGGTAACCGCCGTTACTGTTACGTATCGGCCGTCACGGCCGATACCTAATCGATTTGGGACACCTTGTCCTTAGGTGAAATGGAGGAGTGTATGCCTCCTAATAGAAGAGGGAAGCTTGGGTGTGTGGAGCCTTAAGGGGGTTATGACTAGCCTTTGAATACATATGGGTTGGTTAGTTCTACCATCTAATGGCGAGAGCATATGGAGCAATCCTATCATCTAAGTACAGAGTTGGTAGGAACGGATTCCAAGATCTTAGTCGAAGCAATTTTAAATCCCCATAATGAGTCCACTTGGAGCATATAGTATCGATTGGAGATGACTCTTAGCGTTTTTCTCTTCGCATCTAATTCTCTCATATGCTCCATGAAGCTAATGCGGTGGTGGATGCCTTAGCAAAGTTTGAGAGTGAGGGTAAGGCGAATGCGCGGTTCTTCTCCAAATTAGAGTTGCCCTCTTTTATCATAGGCATATTCACTCTGGACAATTCTGGGCTAGGGACGATAAAAAAAAGGATAATCGGGTGCCACCTGGGATGCTTTGTCTCTTCAGTCATCTATTCGTCTAAGTTTTTTTTGTGCAGGATTTTTTCCCTTTTTTTAGGTGTGGGTTTATGGCTATATGTTAGGTGGTGCGACGCTCCTTTTTTCTTGTGGCAACCTCTTGGAGTATAAGCTTGCTTGTTTTTATGACTAATAAAATTCTCTTTTTCTTAAAAAAAAAAAAAAAAGTACAGAGTTGGTAGGAATGATAAGTTATTAGTGATGTCTTCTCCTTTTAAAACAATTTATAAGCGAAGTGTGGAGGAATGTCTTCCTCATATTCTCTACAATTCAAAATGGATTACAAGGTAATGTAGAGCTAACATGTGGGATCCTTGCTGGTCAAATTTCAGAAAACCTACAAACCAACAACCATTGTAGAGGCCATTCAATAATTGGTCCACTTTAGTGTCATTTTTAAAGTTTTTGTAAGTTCTAATAAGGAGACATAGCAAAAAATAGAATTATTAAAGATAAGAAATAATAAAGGGATTATCTGGAGAGCTAAGGTATGTTACCGTCGTTGTTTTAAAGACAAATGTTTCCCCATAAGGAAGACCTTGATGCACTTGTTCTTGACTCTGCCCCCATAATACAACAACTTTCCTAAAAAATGAACAATTTGGATCAGCTGCACACATGAACTAAGCCATAAGAACTCAAGATTGCTTTTTTTTATTTGCCCAGAAGAAATGGAGAAAGAAAACCTCGAGAATAAACAATAGAAGGAGAAAAAGAGGACTATTTTCTGTATATGGAAAGAGATAACGATAGTTTGTTGGGGATGAGGCACATGTAATGTGATCAAACCAAAATATTGCATATCTATCCTCAATAATGCATTTCTTTTTCAGGCATATAAGTATTAAGTTGATATAATTAAGTATGTTTTCAACATGCAGGATGATTTTGAAGCCTAAGATGAAACTGTGCTTGAGACGATGATTTAAAGCCCAAAAGAAAATCATTAAAGACTTGAAGATTTAAAGTGTCAAAGAATCTAAGGAAATCAAGTACCAAAGCTGAGAAATCAACTTCCTCGAACTATGTCGATCAATCGACCACATTGATCAATAAAATTTAGAATTTTTTCCTAAACTCATAGGACAATTTTTGCCGTGTTCGGTCGATCGAAGTTGAAGGCTCGATCAATTGAAACTATAATTGATTTTTGAATTTGTTCATTGGACATTTGAATTGGAAGGAGGCTTTTTCTGGCAAAATGGACTAACCCGACCCAATATCGAGGTCGGTTGACCCCAAATGGCTCATAAGTTGTGCATCTCGTAATGATACCTAGATTAAAAGCTATAGTCGTTTTATGGCTCACACTTCGAACGACAATTTCTCGTTATCCAGAATGAATTTCTTCGATCCGAACACGCCTGGGGCCTAGTTACGTAATGCCCTACGTACAACTGGGCTCGAATCTGACAGAGTAAATCCGCTTCCATTCGGGCTTCTTTCGATCCATCTATGGCAAGAATAGGTATGTGGCCCGCTCTACATCAAACTTTTAAGATGTACTACCGACAAGAGGGTTCGCACCATATTCATGATTTGGATTTCACATATTTGTCACTTATGGGCCCGACGGAGCTAGAACAGATTGTAATTACCATGCATTAGAGTTGGAACGCATGTGCTCATTGCCCATGGACAACAATCCTCTGTAAAATCCATCTAATTCCTGCATGATCCTTTGATAGTAAAAGCTCAACTCCATCCATAATTCAGGTGGCCACACCACACGGTAAAATGGAGAGCAGAAGAAAACCATACATGATACAAAAAGACTTAGGGGGGCCTTTGGCATCTCTGTTGATAAGAGCTTGTCTGCTTATTCTTAAAGAATAGGCTCTTATTTGGAGAATAGACGCATGTGGTAAAGCACTAAGGGGGCGTTTGGCAAACCTACTAATAAGAGCTTATTTGCTTATTCTAAAAAAATAAGCTCTTAATATGAAAATAGACCATTTGGTAAAGCTTTCATTTTAGAGCTTTTTTTTTTTTTTTTAAGAAACTAGCAAAAAAATCTCTCAAATAATAAGTGATAGGGAGGTCACTTTTTCTTTAAGAGCTTATTTAGCTTAAGCGGGTAGACATTTTTAATTAATTTTTGGACAAGTTTGTCCTTAAACTTTTTAAGTAATTCCCATCTTGCCCTCTTCTCTTCGTTAGAGTATCTCCAAGGTGGGCCCACATCATATTGAAGGTGGGTTTCCACATGAAGGTGGGCCCACATAATGCATGGTCACATTAAAGGTGGGCCCCACATGATGAACGCCCACATCAAAGGTGGGACCCACATGATGGATGGGAGACATTGAAGGTGGGATCACATGATGGAAGGTTAACATCAAAGGTAGGCCCACATGATGAACAACCCATATTGAAGGTTGGGCCCCACATGATTGATGGTGAACACCAAAGGTAGGTCGCACATGATGGATGACCCACATTAAAATGTGGCCCCGCATGATGGATGGACTATCCACATCAAGTGGGGCCCATATGATGGACGGTTCATAGAAAAGGTGGGACCCACATGATGGATGGTGGACATCGAATGTGGGACCACATGATGGAAGATTAACATGCATTAAATGTGGGACCACATGATGAATGACCCATATTGAAGGTTGGGCCCCACATGATGGATGGCCCATAAGACCTACATGATGGATGGTGAACATCAAAAGTGGGTCCCACATGATGGACTATCCACATCAAGTGGGCCCCACATGATAGATGGTCCACAACAAAGGTGGGACCCACATGATGGATGGTCCACATCAAAGGTAGGATCCAAGTGATGAATGGTGGATATTGAATGTGGGACCACATGATGGAAGGCTGACATTAAAGGTGGGCCTACATGATGAATGACCCATATTGAAGGTTGGACCCCACATGATGGACTATCCAAAGTCAAGGTGGGACCTACATGATGGATGGTGGACGTCAAATCAGTCCCACATGATGGACTACCTACTTGATGTGGGCCCACGTGATAGTGGTCCACAACAAGGTAGGACCCACATGATGGATGATGGAGATCAAAGGTGGGCCCCTCATAATGAATGGCTCATATTGAAGTGGGGCCCCACATCAAAGTGGGCCCACGTAATGAAAAGTTCACATCAAAGTTAGGCCCCACATGATAGATGGCCCACATCATAGTGTGGCCCAACATGACGGAACATGCACATCAAGTAGGTCCCATTTAAATGGCATTCCAAGTCAAAGGTGGCATCCACATGATGGATGATGGTCATTGAAGGTGAGCCCACATGATAGTCAGTTGATATCAAAGATGGGCTCACATGATGAACGACCCATAATGAAGGTGGGGACCCCACACAAAGAATGGTCTACATCAAAGTGGCCCCACATAATGGACAGAATGGGCTTCACATGATGGATGGCTCACATAAAAGTGTGGCCCCTCATAATGGACAATTGACATCAAGTGGGCCCCACTTAATAGACGGTTCACATCCAAGGTCTCTCATGATGGATGACCCATATCCAAAGTGGGTCATATGATGGATGATCCATATAGAAGGTGCACCTCACACAATGAATGGAATATCAAAATTGGGCCCCACATGATGGACAAAACACTTCAAAGGTAAGGCCCACACTATGGACACATCAAATGTGGAGTCCACGGGATGGTGATGGGTAGTGGACATTGAGGGGCCCCACATAAAGGACAATTAGCATCGATGTTGGGCCCCACATGATGGACGGTCCACCCAAACAACCATTTGGATTACTCTTATATTTAAGTTGTTGTAATCTTTAAAAATGGCATCAACTACCCTTAAAATGTGGACCAAAATAATGTACTCACATTAAAGGCAGCCCCCATTATGAACCACATCAAGCAGGCCCCACCTGATGTACAGTCCACATTAAAGGTGAGACATGATAGATGGTGGACATGGAAGGTGGGACCATATGATGGAAGGTTGACATCCAAGGTAAGCCCACATGATAAACGACCATATTGAAGGTTGGGGCCCACGTGATGAATAGTTCACATCAATATATGAATCTACCATAGTTCAAGCTTTCAATATGAGACTTAAAAAAGGGTGTTTTCTTTTTTCAGCTAATGAATCAATCTATGATTCTAACTCAAATGTAGTGTGGCCCACATCATGAGTGGGTTTAGCTATGTTTGCTCCTGGTGATCTTCATGATATGGCCCACCATTTCATGGATCGTATACTCCAAAATGACATATTAGCTTAAATTGATTCCATGTGAATGGTTCTCTTTGCATACCTATTTCAAAGACAAGCCCACTCCACGCAGAGCAACCAGGACCGCCTGTGATCCACAGCAGAAGAGGGTCCTCTTCTGGATTCTTCTCAGACTCCACAAAGTAGTAAAACATCTGATTTTCAACCAGATCTCCCACACCCACGTACCTACAATAGATCAGGACCGTCGAATTAGTGGAACAGGAACTGGATTATTGCATTCCCGGGAATTGCACTCAGTGGACGTTCATAACAATCTGATCCATCTCTCATTTCCATACGTCGAGAAAAGCTTAGAGCAATGATCCAGAAAAAAATAAAAATAAAAATAAAAATTATAGATCCAACGGTTAGAAACATGTAAAGGCTGCAATTTTCTCTGATCTTCCCATTTTTATTGTGGCCTATTTGTTCGTCTTGAATGTAAATCAACAGATGCTAAGTGTAAGAGATGATTCCAAGATTGGCAAATGGAGGAGGATTACAGCTTACCCGGTTTCTAGATGGAAGGGTAGAGGGCCAGGAAAACCAGGTAGAGTTCTGACCGTTGATTGAGAGACCACAAGCCATGGATGGGAGGATGATAGCGCTATGAGTAGAAAGACGGAGATTGCATGCAACAACCCCCCCCCCCCCCCCCCCCCCCCCCAATTGTCTATCTTTATCACTCTCTCCTAGATGGGCAGAAGTAGAACTTATATGCTTCTTAACCCGAGGGCCGAGGATATGCAATGCATCCGCGGGTGTTCAGTTTGTACAATTGGGGCCAATGTTCTGGTGATGTAGGCAGTCCATCTGATGTCATCCACCGTCGATCATGGACGTCAATCTTGGACCTTTGATCTTTAACGTTGGTTGTGGCTCTATTTTATTATTGACCGTTGATTTGATTTCCATAATTTCAGAGGTCAGGATGGACGTATCGAAGTGATTATAAGGGCATGATCAATCCAGAGTAGGATCCAATGGACCGAAGGTCAGGATTATTGAACCACGTGCAAGACACTTAGCAGCGAGGTGGCTACTGGACACTGCACTCTGATCCCCACCATGATATATGTATTTTATCCAAGCCATTCATCTATTTTTTTTTTTTTTCCAATCATTTTATGGCATGAGACTAAAAATGATATAGATAAGATTCTCAAGCATACCACACCGCAATAAAACAGTGCTGATTTAACGGCCACCATTAAAAACTTCCTAATGTCCAATGTAATGTTTATTTGTCATCCAACCTGTTGATAGGTTAAACAGACCAGAGGGGTACGGGTCCTTGCCTCATTGGTATACTCTGTGAAGCTTTAACAAGGGGTCTCCGTCTCAAAACCCATTAGTGGTGAAATATCACATAGGGTGTTTTGGATCAGGCTGATATTTGTTTTTTCTTTTCATTAGGGCTCATGTGGGCCACACCCTCTTGCGTGAGGCCGGGGTCTTACCTTCTTAGGCATTGATCCAAAACTTTTCTAGCTGGCCATTAATGGTCAATCAACACACCCTAAGACAGTGAGGCCCTTACTGTGGGGCCCACCTTGATGTATGGGTTATGAATCCACTACGTCCATCCGTTGTTTCATATCATTTTAGTATTATTCCATAAAAGAAACAGATCCAATTATCAGGTGGACCATATGGTCTCACCACTAAAATCTTCTTAGGCATTCCTTAATGTTCTGGTAGTGTTCATTTACCATCCAATCTGTTGATGAGGTCACAGAAGCTCGGATGAAGGGGAAAAAATATATATATCAGTTTGATCCAAAACCTGAAATAAGAAGGTTATCCACTTACGCATGGTCTACATAATCACCTGTACAATGGTCTAGTTGAATTGAAATAAGAAGGTTTTGAATGACGCTCACTTCTGCCTCTTTTCCCTTCGGTAGAAATGGTTCCCCACACCGTTTTCACTAATCCAAATTCCAGCCAATTTAGGTTTCCAGATGGAATTCTATTTGGCTGGAATTTGCCACCAAACACACCAGTTAAAATTGGATTTCACTAGAATCCAAATTTTAAGCTGGAAACGGGCTTTTAGATGGCAACCAAACAGGCCCTAAGAAATGGTCAATCTAGAAATCAAGGATGTATCATCCATAACTCAGTGAGTTTTCTTGATACATTGTCATACTTAGTACATAAGAATGCATACATCCGTAACCCACTTTCTGTAACCCAAACTAGTTATTCATACATTAACCAGAACACAAAAAACATATGCCTATTACATATGTAGGCGCATTTGTACACAAATACACCATAAAGGCAGAATTCCATGCGTAACTCCTCTTGTGGGCAGACCATATCACCAAACCTCTGCCACTGGATTTTCTTTTGGACCTATTGTACAGTCCAGATCAATTGATTGCAGTGTCTAATTAAGTGCAACTAAATAACAGGTGTGCCAAATTTTGCTATATATCATTGCACATTGAAGGTATCAAATTATCTGACTCATCGAATTATGGTGGATACAGGTAGCTCAGCCGATATTCTGTATTTGGAGGCTTTTGACAAGATGGCACTTGCTAGAAGCCTCCTCAAGCCAGTATCGACCCCCCTTGTCGGCTTTGGAGGAGAGGTAGTAACACCTGAAGGAAGTATCGATCTCCCAGTCACTTTTGGAGAGAGTCCAGCGAAGACCACCGTCTTCGTAAACTTCCTCGTCGTGGATCGAAAATCAGCATATAACGCCATTTTGGGGCGGCCGTCTCTAACTAAGGTTGGAGCAGCCTTGCACCCTTCATATCTATGTGTTAAATTTCCTACCCCAAATGGCATCGGGGTCGTGCGAGGAAGTCAGCAGGAGGCATGGTCCTGTTACCAGATAGCCCTCCAAGATCGAAAGAAGGCTCAAGCGACGCCCGTCATGGAAATAGCTCAAGGATCACCCGACGTTCCCTCCACCACCTCGTTGGATCCGAGAGAAAATGCTCTGAAGTCGGGAACTCCGGGGGAGGAAACAGTGGCGATCCACCTGACCGAAGACGACCCATTTAAGATCGTGTACATCGGGTCCTCCTTGACCAGTGTCCATCGTGAAGATTTGATCCGTTTCCTCACTGAACACAAGGATGTGTTCGCTTGGTCTCATAAAGATATGCCAGGCATCGATCCCAATGTCATCGCACATCCTCTCAATATTGACCCGAAGCATAAACCCGTACATCAGCGTCGACGTGCCTTTACTGCAGAAAGACAAATGGCAATCAAAACTGAAGTTGAGAAGCTGCTCGCGGCTAATTTCATAAAGGAAGTTGACTACCCAGAGTGGGTCGCAAACGTAGTTCTCGTCCGGAAAGCTAATGGCAAATGGAGAATGTGCGTCGACTATTCAGACTTGAACAAAGCATGTCCCAAAGATATCTTTCCGACACCGCGGATCGACCAGTTGGTCGACTCAACAGCTGGACATGCTCTCCTCAGCTTTATGGATGCTTATTCTGGTTACAACCAGATTATGATGCATCCACCTGATAGCCAGCATACTGCCTTCATC
The DNA here is from genome assembly GCA_003013855.2 of Liriodendron chinense. Lineage (NCBI taxonomy): Eukaryota > Viridiplantae > Streptophyta > Magnoliopsida > Magnoliales > Magnoliaceae > Liriodendron > Liriodendron chinense. The sequence continues at coordinate 150,151 of PVNU02003798.1, read as the reverse complement.
ACAGATCGAGGACTATATTGCTACCAGGTAATGCCGTTCGGTCTTAAAAATGCAGGGGCCACTTATCAACGTCTTGTCAACAAAATATTCGCTGCTCAAATCGGTAGGAATATGGAAGTGTATGTTGACGATATGCTCGTGAAAAGCATCGTTGAAGATAACCACATTTCTGATCTTCGAGAAGCCTTTGATCTGATGAGGAAGTATCAAATGAAATTAAACCCAGAAAAATGCGCGTTTGGAGTGTCTGCAGGGAAATTTCTTGGGTTCATGGTTGGCCAGCGTGGAATTGAGGCGAATCCCGAAAAGATTAAAGCATTGATAGAGATGAAATCCCCCGTTACTCTGAAGGACGTCCAGCGTCTGGCTGGTCGCATCGCATCATTGAACAGGTTCATCTCGCGAGCATCTGACAAGTGCTTGCCCTTCTTCAAACTCCTTCGTGCAACGGCCAAGTCTGATTGGAAGTGGACACCTCAGTGTGAAGAAGCTTTTCAACAACTGAAGCAATACATGAGCACACCTCCCATTTTGTCAAAACCTGTAGCACATGAGCAACTCATTCTTTATCTTTCTGTGTCCGCTACGGCCGTTAGCGCCGCTTTGATAAGAGAAGATTCCGGGGTGCAAAGGCCCGTTTATTATATCAGTCGAGCAATGGTTGATGCAGAAACTAGGTATTCTGATATGGAGAAACTGGCCCTAGCCTTAGTCACGGCGGCTCGAAAACTACGACCATACTTTCAAGCTCATGCTATTTTAGTACCAACAAATCATCCACTACGACAAGTCCTTAAAAAACCTGAGGCTTCCGGGCGCTTAACTAAATGGGCGGTCGAGATCAGTGAGCATGATATCTCATTCTGTCCTAGGACCGCAGTCAAGGGCCAGGCCGTGGCTGACTTCATCGCCGAATTTACATATTCTTCTGAAGATAATGTCATGACCAGCGACCAGCCTCCTTGGTCGCTATTCGTGGACGGGTCGTCGCGGGCCACTGGCAGTGGAGCGGGCCTGATTTTAGTGGCTCCCGACGGGTCGCATTTTCAATATGCTCTGCGTTTCGAATCACGCGTCTCCAATAATGAAGAAGAATATGAGGCCCTGATTGTTGGCCTCGAACTGGCCATTGTCCTTGCAATCCAGAATTTGATAATTCATAGCGACTCCCAGCTCATTGTCAATCAAGTTCTTGGTGAATTCGAAGCCAAAGAAGAAAGAATGGCCTTATACAAGTCTCGTGTCCTCATCCTGCTCGCCAAACTAAAGACTTATAAAATAATTCATATCCCTCGCGAGCAGAACCAACTTGCCGATTCCTTGGCAAAACTCGCTTCTGCACCGGAATCGGAGTTATCACATTCGATCCCCATCGAGCACATTCATAACTTGAGTATCGACCAAGTGACTCTCGAGCAAGTTATATCGGTACAATCGTCTCCATGCTGGATGGATCCTATCATCCTTTATCTCAGAGATGGATACCTACCAGAAGACAAGAAAGCTGCAAGACAAATTTGGCTTCGAGCTGCCAGGTACACCTTACAAGATGGAATATTGTTGCGAAAAAGCTTCTCCTTGCCTTATTTAAGGTGTCTTCATCCAGAAGAAGCACTTCGTGTTCTAGATGAAGTACACCATGGGGAATGTGGTAACCATCCCAAGGGGCGATCCCTAGCGTATAAAGCGATGAGGCAAGGATATTATTAGCCTACTATGAAAGCAGACGCCATTGAATTTTCTAAAAAATGCGACAAGTGTCAACGATATCTACCTATACCTCGTGTACCGTCTGAGCGGATGACCCCAGTTGATAGCCCTTGGCCTTTTGCTCAGTGGGGGATCGATATCATTGGGCCCTTACCTATGGGAAAGGGACAGATTAGGTTCGCGATCGTGGCGGTTGATTATTTCACCAAATGGGCCGAGGTAGAACCATTAGCCAAGATTACTGAAAAACAAACTACTAAGTTTATATGGAGAAATATCATATGTCGTTTCGGACTTCCTCATACTATAATTACCGATAACGGAACGCAGTTCGACAACGCAACCTTTGATGAATTTTGCGACAAATGGAAGATACGTAATCTCCGCACTTCTCCATATCATCCTCAGGCGAATGGGCAGGTCGAGGCAGTGAATAAGATCATAAAGCATCATTTAAAGACCAAGCTAGGTGAATGTAAAGGGGTGTGGCCAGAACTTCTGCCAGAGGTATTATGGGCCTATAGAACCACGGCTTACACATCAACAGGTGAAACTCCTTTCTCCTTAGCATTTGGTGTTGACGCAGTGGTACCAGTGGAAATTCAAGTGCCCTCATATCGGATCGAGCAGTATGATCCCGCGAGCAATCAGGAAAACCTCCGACTTCATCTCGATCTCTTGGAAGAGCGAAGAAATGCTTCCCAAGTACGAGTGGCAGCATATCAACAACGTATTGCTCGTTATCGGAATGCGAAGGTTCGGCCTAGATCCTTCCAGTTCGAAGATTTGGTCCTAAGGCAAAATCTTGGAGTTCCTGCTCGTTCATTGGATCCGAATTGGGAAGGCCCGTATCGGGTTATTAGGGTTGTGCGACCCGGTACTTATTATCTTGAAGACATGCAAGGGAAGCCTGTACGTCGCCCTTGGCACGTGGAGAATTTGCTACGATACTACCCCTAGATTCGATGTAGTTTATTACAACGTTTTATGAATAAAGTGAAAGATATCTTTTGGCCGCTACTCCATTTATATGGACCTGAATAGCCCTGAAGAGAGTGCTTACACATCCTCTTGGCTAATTGCCTACCTTTGGTAGGACTGAAATCGTTACTAGTTGGTTGCTTCTCCATTTACATGGACCTGAACAGCCCCGAAGAGAATGTATACCATCTCTTGCCATTTACATGGACCTGAACAGCCCCGAAGAGAATGTATACCATCTCTTGACCAACCTTCTGCCCTTGGTAGAATCAAAATCTCAATCGATAGATCAGTCTATCTCAACGCGGACACGGTCATACGACCCCCGGATTGAGTCTAATTCATTTTTTCATGAGTTAGTTGCTCGCGACTGGTGAGAGGAGGGATCGCACTCCGGAATGCGAGCACCGCAGCTCGTGCTCTAATCGCGAGCACCGCAGCTCGGGCTCGAATCGTAGTCGTACACCTTAATTGCGAGCACCATAGCTCGCGCTCGAATTGTGGTCATACCCCCTAATGCGAGCAGCGCAGCTCGTGCTCGAATTAAAGGGTCGCATCTCTGATGAATCCATTTGAGATCAACATAAAGCAAAAAATGAAAGAAAAGGAGAATACATTACAGAAGCGGATATTCATTCAGAAAGACCAAAAGGTCGAGACAATTACAAATTTCTTCAAAAAAAAAAATACATGATGTAGGAAGCTGCCGAGGTCAAGGTTGGTCATCCTCATCTTGCGCAGGCTCGCGGCTCTCAGCTTCAGGACCAGCCTCAGGAGCAGGAGCGGCATCTGTTGCCTCAGTGGCTTCGTTCTCAGCGGCAGCCCGTTCCTTAGCTGCAACCTCGAATGCCACCCTGTCGAACTCCTCAACGTTAAAAGTTGGAGCGATCATCTGCATAACTCTGACCGCGAAATCGCGACCAGTGATATATGCATCGTACCGCTCCTCATCGTAAAGTGGAGAAGTTCGAAACTCCTGAACTGCGCGAGGACCCTCATCAGATATCATTTGAACGAGGGCCACTCGCTCCTCTTCCCAGTGGATGGAATCATCCTTCAACTGGTGAAGTTGCTGCTGGGCTTCCTTGAGCTCCTTCTGGGCCTCCTCGAGCTTCTTCTGGGTCTCCTCGAGTTTGGTCCGCGCATCCTTGAGCCATCCCTCAAGCTGGATCTTGTCCTGGTGGAAGATCTCCTTCTCCTTCTCGCTCTTGGTATGGATTTCTTGAAGCTTTGCGAGTTGGAGGTCCACTGACTGAAAGCGCTCAGTCAGGGATTGGATTTTGACAAGGAGAATTTTCTTCTCTTCGTCCAGCTTGGAGATCTGAACCTCCAAGGCCTTCACCAAACGGTCCCTCCCTTGGACCTCGGCTTCCATGGTCTTCTTCTTCTTCTCCACATCCTCCACGCTGCGGCGGGCTGCTTCGACATCCCGTCTCACGCGGAGTGTGAGATCCAGGCTCTGAAACAAATAAAGAAAGAAGGATTAGATTGTTAGTCATCTACTAAAATTCTGAAGAGATTGGTAGAAAAAGAAAAGGTTGTTACCTGAACCAGTCTCACTCCAATATCAGTAGAGAGAGCCTCTGGGCTTGGCTCAGGCAAACTCCCTAAGGAGTTGGGGGGAATGTTATCAAACATAAACTTGCATACAGGATGCAAGTGCGGAGGGATAACAAAAACCCCCGACCCGGAAGGTTGGGCCACCACCATCTCGCCAGAGCCCGTCTCGCGAGCACTCACGGCACCCATAGAGGGCGTCGCAGACTCGCGAGCACCAGTAGGCTCGCATCTCATATCCTTAGGAGGGAGGCCCCCCTCCCTCCGATCGCCTTTCGGCGAATTATCGGCGACTTCGATCACCAGCTGTCCGCGAGCACCTGGCGGTGGAGTCGCGGTAGCCGGAGGGGGCACGACAGATACAGGGGTCGCGATAACCGGAGGGGTCATGGTCGTACGAGAAGTCGTAGCGACCCCACCCGAACTGACCCCTCGCGATTGAGGAACGTGAGCAGACCCCTCTGCAGGAGTGGGCGCATTAGAAGGACCCCCTGCAGTCTTCTTTTGCCTCTTCGAGGCTGCAGCCTTTCAGACGGGGAAGTGCCCCCAGTGCACCTCTTTTTTCTCCTATGTTCGCCATTTCGTCTTGAGAGATTAAACCCGCTGCACGGAGACAATGAGGCTCTAGAGCAGCGTTGACGTGGCGTGCAGCCGCAGGGAGCTTGTAGACCTTGACAAGCTTCTCGTTGAGCCCTCCTCGCAAATTGGGCTTCACACCGATTGGGATTCCTACAAGCAAAATAGAAGGTTCGTTAAATCGTCAAAGTAGCAAAGTTATTGTTTGTCTGACAAATAAGCGAGCACTTGACCCACCTTCGCCAAAATGGCGATTAACGTTATGGCCTTTGGGGTCAGAGCCCATTTTGGACTCCCAGTTTCCGGAGACATAGAACCACTTCTTTCTCCATCCCGGGCAGTTGGAAGAAGGGTTCCCCAAAATGAAGTTATTCCGGTGCCAGAAGCAGAGGTAGTACCAACCCTTGCTAGCTGGCGCCTTCTTTAGCTGGAATAACCTCAAAAATTCCTGAGCGGTTAACTCCTCGTTACCCACCTGCTTCCAAAGGGTGAAACCACTCAAAAGAACCCGCCAGCCGTTAACTATAAGTTGGCCCGGGGCAATCTTATAGAGACGGAGGAAATTTCGAATGAAGGGGTGGAGGGGGAGACGTACGCCTACTTTGAAAAAGTATTCATAAACTGCAATACACCGAGGCGGTGGTGCATCGGCTGTTTCCCCTCTCCCAGGCCAATCTGAATATAACAGAGTCCGGCACTCTGTATGCCTCTCTAAGGCTAGAGAGCCTCTCCTCCGTCAAGATGGAAGAATACCCGGAGGCAGAATATCTACCAGCCGGTACTCTGGCATTATTTGATTCGGAAGAATCAGGGGTGTGATCTCCCAAGGGAACAATCTCTTCATCTGAGGACCCCGCCATCGCAAGAAGGAAAGCAAGAAAGAAAGATGAAGGGAGAAAGTTGGAGAAAAACTACCTCTGTGAAGAGGTTTTTTTCGCACCAGAAGCGAAGGAAGAAGAAGAAAGCAGGGAGCGCCGCAGCAGAGAATTCGAAAATGGAAGAATTTCTTCTAAGTCCGGTATTTATCGCAATCATTCCGTTTGATTTGCTGGACACGCGGCAGTTTCTCATCCGGCGCACCAGACGAACGGACGCTAGCATTAAATACGGAAACACGTGGCGCCCAACGCTTCATCTCTGGCGGCAGAAAAAGCTGCGCGAAAGCTGGCCATCATAAATGCGGAAGCACGTTAAGTGAATCATGCGCGATTATCTCCCAGCACCCAGCTGTCAACACTAGCAAACCCTTGGCATAGTTCCTCAATATCAAGGGTTTGGGAGGCATCTGTTGTAGGCAAATATAGTCTGACAAGAAGTGAAGGATCGCGGCAATGTGAATGCAAGGAGTCCAGGTCGTGTTCGCGGTAAGGGGTCGCATTCCCCGGATGCGAGCAGCTCGGCTCGTGCTCACTTGAAGAGGTCGCATCTCCCGGATGCGAGCAGCTCTGCTCGGGCTCGTCAGAAGGGGTCGCATCTCCCGGATGCAAGCAGCTCTACTCGGGCTCGTAAGAAGGGGTCGCATCTCCCGGATGCGAGCAGCTCTACTCGGGTTCATCAGAAGGGGTCGCATCTCCCGGATGCGAGCAGCTCTACTCGGGCTCGTCAGAAGGGGTCGCACATCACGAATGCGAGCATCCCTGACACAAGCAGCTCCCGACATTAGAATAGTCCTGAGTCTTTTGGTTCGGATGGTCTTCATACTTCCAACACCCGATTCCCGTCGAGCGGCTTGTTCAATCCCTCTGCGACACCAAGCAGAGTTACATCCAGCGTGGCGGTCTTCACCCTTTCGGCGTCTCCTTCCTTTTCGGTAGCTATGACTCCAACTACGAGCAATCAGTACTATTACCATGCCGATCAGCAGCCTGTATAGGTCGGTTTTTGGGCTTATCTTCTCTGGTGGTTCCGAATCTCAGGGGATTGCTATCAAGAAACGCGATTGCCGGAAGGAGTTATTGGGTTAGATATTGCCTCTAAGGATAACGGATCTTGTCCCACGAAAATCAGCGAGATTTCAGTATCGTACGCGACATCATCGGGATTTCGATATCTTACGTAACAAATTGGGTTGCTTCGGATCTATATAAGGGGGATGACTCCATTAAGAGAAAGGTACGCACACAACATTCAATCTTGGTCCCGTTTTGCTTGGCTTCTCTTCTTACTTTGGCCTGACTTAAGCATCGGAGGGCTAACGGCTGGTCCCCAGCCACCCTTAATTGCTATCTGTCTTGCTTCAGGTCTGGTGGTGGAAATCCCTGCTGGAGTGAAGGAGAAAAGCCGGAGGATCTCGTTACAAAATCTGACATTAACACCATCTATTCAATTTCCACAGTTTGAAAGGTCAGGATCGAACTATGGAACTGATATTCAGTGCATGATAAATCCGTAGTAAGGTACCACAAACCGGCAGTGAATTACTCAGTACGCTAATCGTACTGAGTAAACTGTGGGGTCCATCATGATTTAATTGTTTTATCCACTCCGTTCATCCATTTTATCAGATAATTTTAGATAATAGGACAAAAAATGAAGCATATTTAAATCTCAGGTGGACCACACCGCAGGAAAAAGTGTGAATTTAATACTTACTGTTGAAAATTTCTTCGAGGACATAGAAGTTCTTGATCAAGCTAATATTTTTTATTTACCTTCATCCATCTCGGTGGGATCTTTTGAACATGTTGGATGACAAAAAAACATTAATGTGGGCCCTAGAAAGGTTTCAATGGTGAAAATCATTATTCCAACAGTTTCTTGTGGTGTGGTCTACTTGAGCTTTGGATGCGCTTAAATTTTGGGCTCAACCCTTAAAAGTATCTGAAACAACGGATGAACGGAGTGGATAAACTACATGCATTAACTGTGGGCCCAATAGAGTTTACTTAGTGCGATAAAAGTAACGCGTACGCAATCCGATTTCCTCTCAAGCTCAGGATTTTTACTATATTAGCCCCGAGGTGTGGCCATTTTAACTAAAACTTCAATTTCTCATACAAAGTTTTTAAATTGGCCTTTTCACGAGAATTTGAAACTTTTGTGGTCGATTTTGCCCCTCTGACAAACTGCTCACGTACGGAGTTGCTTTTCACACAAGTATTTTTTCAAGGGGATTGTGGGGGCCACAAAATCAACGATTTTCACCATCGGTTTGACAATCTGATCCGCTCATATGAGATGATTAATTTTGAAAATCACGGGAAGTGTTTTTGGACTCATTTTTCGGCTATGTGTGGTCCACAAAAGTCTTGACGTTTCTCCTTCTTTCTAAATTCTTTTCTAATGGTGTGGTCCACCCGTACGAAGTTTTGTCTTGATATTTTCTGACGATACACTAGTTTAAAAGCCTTCTTCTACGAACGAATTTGATTTCTTCTGCCACCATCCTAATGGGCCCCACATACGAACGGTTTATCGGTTTGTAAAGGGTGGGGCCATTGACTCCTAGCCATTTGTTTAGAATTTCAAAAGGCAGGAGACCTCCACTGTCATCATCGCAGGGAACCACCACCAGGCACGACCTCCATCGATGTAGGGGACTACCACCGTCAACTCATTTTCTAAGAATGCGACCTCTAACTGGAGAAGGCGGTTAAGACCGTTGCTCCTTCTTCCGTAGGACCCACACTGACACCTCAAATCTTCTCTCATTGTGACTAATATGGCGTGTAGAGGTAAGAATATGTATTATTTTAATTATTTCTCCTGTGTCTTTTTCGAAAGTCTTCTTGGATCCCTCGAGCACTGTGGATTCCTCCTGATCACTGTCGATTCCCCCCGAGCACTGTTGATTCCCCCCGAGCACTGTGGATTCCTCCTGAGCATTGTCGATTCCCCCGAGCACTATCGATTCTCACTAAGCACTGTGGATTCCCCCTGCCACTGTGGAATCCCCCTGATAACTGTGGATTCCTATTGATCACTGTGAAATCCCTCAGGCACTGTGGAATCCCCCCGAGCACTATAGATTCCCACTGAGCAGTGTGGAATCCCCCAGGCACTGTGGAATCCCTTTGAGCATTGTGGATTCCCACTGAGCAGTGTGGAATCCCCAGGCACTGTGGAATCCCACTAATCACTATGGAATCCCCCAGGTACTGTGGAATATTCACCCCTGAGGACTGTGGAATCCCCCTGAGCACTATGGATTCCCACAGAGCAGTGTGGAATCCCCTTCAGCTCTGTGGATTCCCATTGCTTACTATAGAATCCCCCAGGTACTGTGGAATCCCCCTGAGCACTGTGGATTCCCACTAAGCACTATGGAATCCCCCTGGCATTGTAGATTCCTATTGAGCACTGTGGAATCCCCCAGGCATTGTGGAATCCCCTTAAGCACTGTGGATTCTCAGTGACCACTGTCGAATCCCCCGAGCAGTGAGGATTCCCACTAAGCACTGTGGAATCCTTAGTAATTATGGATTTTCACTGAGCAATGCGGAGTCCCCCCGGCATAGTGGATTCCCAATGAGCACTGTGGAATTCGGCTTGCATTGTGGATTCCCCCTAAGAAGTATGTGTTACATCCATCAAGGTGCACCATTTGAATGACCCCAATAACCTTTGATTGGATTCTATAATAAACATTTCAATGGCGCCAATAGAGGTGGGCACAAACCAAGCTAGCTCGAAAACTAAACCAAGCCTCAAAGTCAAGCTCTTTAAAAGAAAACAAAACCAAGCTCAAAGTAGGGTAGTACCGGGTCAATATGGCTCGAAGCTCGGTTCGATCCAGCTCGGTTCAATTCAGCTTGGTTTGATTCGGCTTAATTCTGCTCGTAGATTGTAAGTAGATTGTTTCCTGTAGTGTGATCCACTTGAGCTTTGGATATGATTTTAAAATCATATCCTAAAATGATATGTAAAAATGGATGGATGGCATGGATAATGCATATACATGATGACATGAATAATACATAATACATATACAAGGATGCATGCTGTTCTCATGCAGTTGTAAAATTATGCTCCTGAAATTTTGTTTCGAATAGGCTCTTACATGGATGACATGAATAATAATACATAATACATATAATACATATACACAAACCAAGCCAATCCATAAACCGGGATGGCATAAAAACATGCAGATGTATTCTGTTCTCATGCAGATCTATTCTGCGAAACCCGTGATCTCTAAAACTAATTTTTTCTTTCAACGCCATCCCCCTTTTTTTAATGGTGCGGGTAAATGCATTTGTTTACTTTTGTGTTTTGGCAGGGGAAACTATGATAGTGACATGCGTTAAATGTTTAAATGAATTGTTTCCATTCTGGGATATTCGTTGATTCTTTTATGTAACGATGAATGCGTGCACGTGCGATTCTTATGCATAGAGAAAAGCGTAATTATTCGAACTTCGTATATACGTACGCATACACATGCCTTTCTCCATTCAAGTAGTAAATTTCGTAGACAAAATGTTTATATGACAAAGTGTGGATTTACAAAAAGATACGTCCAAAATTAAATACAAAGTGAGGCTTTACGTATGCAAAACAGCTGGTCAGAAGGGCAAAACTGACCACAAAAGTTTCAAATTCTTGTAAAAAGGCCAATTTAAAAACTTTGTATGAGAAATTGAAGTTTTAGTTAAAATGACCATACCTCGAAGCTAAAATCCCTCTCAAAAGCCTGTACCATGTGCACAGAAGCAGGATTACGTCCTGAGTAACTCAAGACGCTAAAAGTACTGTGTAAACTCTGTGGGGCGGCCCACCATGATCTTTAATTGTATCTACTCCGTCCATCCATTTTAGAAGATGATTTTAGGACTTGAGAAGAAACAATGAAGCAATATAAATCTCAAGTGGACCACACTACAGGAAATAGTGTGAATTGAACATCTACCATTGAAAAATTAATGGTGCCCACAGAAGTTTTGGATCGAAATGATAATTTTTTTCCATTCATCCATGTCTTTATGATCTTATGAACACGTTTGATGACAAATAACATCACTGTGGGCCTTAGGAAGGTTTCAACGGTGGAAACCATTATTCCTACTGTTTCATGTGGTATGATCCACTTGAGCCTTAGATATGGTTAAATTTTTATTTCAATTCTAAAATGATCTTTAAAAATGGATGGACGACATGGATTGACCATATACATTCACGGTGGGCCCCACAGAGTTTACTCAGTACCATAAAAGCGTACTGAGTAACTCAGTACGCAATCCGATTTCCATCTGTCCATATCCCGCGAGCATTGCTGCTGAATGTCGGAATAGTTACCAAATGAAGGGGTGGATCCGATTTCCACTTGAGTCTTTGGATCCGGTTCATTTTTGTTCTCATGTCCTAAAATGAGCTCCCAAAACGGATGGACGGGATGGATTCATCAAAAAACATCAATGTGGGCCCCACCTTGGTTCCCAGTAGTGCAGGAACTTCCGGCGCAAGGCTTTGGCAGGAAATCCGCGCTCCCAAATGAAGAAAGATAAGATAATAAAGACCCAATATATTAATATTCTGGCGGAGCATGGCTACCAGTGTACCTTCGCATGGACACCGAAAACGTGGCATGCATATACTTCAATCCAATACGTCCAAATCACTGGCATGCATATACTTCAATCCAATACGTCCAAAATTTCTATACTATTACAAATGGAGATTCATTAATTGAAATTGGACCACTCATTATTTTTATTTAAGCATCCTTGAATACAACAATAGAATAACTCAATCAATTTATTTCTGTATGATGGTCCATCCATAATGGACGGCCCTGCTTCAATCATACACGCTCATTCTGAGGTAGTCGCATGTGGGGTCTGTGTGAAGTGCGACATAGCTGCGACCCCCAAAACCAGCACTGTTCGGTGAGGCCCTGACCGTAGATATGCATTCATTGTATGCCGACGCCGTCTGTGCGTTTCCAGCCTGTTTTAGAATAGGGATTTTGGCCAAAGTAGTTCGGTAGTATAGCCAAATACCTTAAGGGCCCCCGTTTGGATACTACCAGATAATTTACTTTTTCTACTTACAGCAGTAGATAAGTAACTTATTTCACATAATTAAGTTTGGTTTATGATTAGTAATAAGTAACTTTTTTACTTCAAATTACATAATCACTTCAGATATTTTTTTTTTAGCTTTTCAACTTTTACATAGGGGTGAATGAGAGTAAAAGCTTATAAGTATGTTGTTTACCGAATAAATAAAAACTAAGATAAGCTACTTGTTGCATAAGTAACTTATCTTAAGTAACTTATGATCCAAACGGGCCTTACAAGTCTGGACTTTTAAAATATTTTCAGAGATAGCCCCCAATAGCTCATTCAAGATTTTTGGGACTGGGGTCCACTATGGTGTTTGTGAGAAATCTACACCATTAACATGTTTTGTCAAATTATTTTATGACATAAGCCCAAAAATGAGGTAGATCCAAAGCTTAAGTGGGCCACATAACAGAAAACTGTGGAGATCGTACGCTCACAGTTGAAACATTCATGGGGATGTAGATGCTTTGGATCAAGCTAATATTTTTATTCTCATAGTTCATCCTCATGGTAAGGACCTTATGAGCATTTGGGCAACTTTATGAACAATTTAGATAGCATATAAACATCCTTGCAAGAATCGATCCCAAGGCCGAACAAAATGGATGGTTTAGATCATTTTTTATAAGTATCTAATCATGCTTCTAGATCCTTCAGCTTGTGGGACCCTCCTTCAATTCACATTTCGTTTCAAAAACCACTTAATCTGATCCGACAATCCTAGCCATCCAATCCGTGGCCAACAAAATATGTAGTCCCAATCTCTTCGACGTTATGTTTCATCTATAGACTAGACCAACCATCTTTTGAGCCCGTCTACGATTATGGTCAAAGGTGGGGCCTACATGGACTTAGACTATCAATCATGTGGGCCTGACCACCCGTTTCGTTTGGAATACAGCTCTTTTGAAAGAGAACCTATCAGAATACTTCTGGAGAGGTTCCCAAACGCACATCTGTACTGAAGGTTGGCCCAGCCCACTAGATCAGCAACAAGGCCCAAGCCCAAAGCAACTCGTTGAGAAACTACCACCCCCAAATATGGTGAAGGGGCTTTCCTGACTGGGCCTTGGGATGCATACTAAAGCCTAGGCCCGGACCCAAACCATGGACATTTAACTTCAGCCCATCCACTCAGAATCAATATGGGCCTGTATGGGCTTAGGCCCATCTAGCCCAATTGCAGTTGTAAATGAATGGTCCAACATGATGACATGTTCAAATGCTGACATCCAAGTTGTAATTCTATCAGTTTCTTTTTTTTCTTTTTTCTAATAAATTGAAAGATCGTGATCTAAAGGACTGCAGCTGTAACACCCGAAACAGTTGGGATGAGGAAAATCCAGCTGTGTGGGACCCATTGTGTTAGTTTATGTGCTATCCAATTTATCAGTAGATCTTCTCTACCAGAATGAATGGACAACCCAAAATTCCAGCAATTATAAGACTCAGGTGGGCCACAAAACGTGATTTTAGAGATTTTAGGGATCATTTTTTTATGGTATGGACCACCTAAATAAATTTTAGACCAGCCTGAATTTTTAGTAGAACATGAGGGGCACAGATGATAGACTCATTGGATGTCATGCACATAGTGGGCCCCAGACGGTGGTTGTCGACTAAGCTTCACCTACAAAGCTTTGTAGTGCATCCTGCTGCAAGTTTAAAATATTTTTATTTGAAATTTTATTGGATTTTACTGTCAAGGTCATTTTATCACTAATTTCTAACTCCTAAATATATAATACATTATGTTCATTGAGAAAATGTTCCCAGAGTAGGTTTTAACTGTCCATTTAAAAAAAAAAAATAGTTCATTTTTTTTCTTTTTCTTTTTTTAAATTAATAAAAAAAAATTGCAGAAAAGAACGAACATGAACGTTACCAGCAACCATTGAATGTATCCTATCATATCACACATATAGGGCTTGATACAATATATATGTTCTATTGATATTTTGGACCATGGAGATCTAGACCACTCATCTGGTGGCCCCACCATATATATGGTCCATCACAAAAATTAGGTGGGTCGACAGACCCTAAGGTGTAATTCCTAAGCTTGAAAGACATCTCGACCATTTCTTCTTTAAAATAAGGCCACTCCATGCAGAGCAACCAGGGCCGCCTCTGAGCTACAGCACAAGATGATCCTCTTTTGGGCTCTTCTCAGACAGCACAAAGTAGTAAAACAGCTAGTTTTCTTCCAGTTCTCCCACAACCAAGTGCCTGCAACATTCCCATGCATGAGAGAAACGACTTATAAAGCACAGAAAGGAATGTAACCTACAACCTATTGCATGATAGCTTGCTATTAAGGGTGGCAATGGGTCAGGTTTGGGCCACGTCGGAGTCAGCTTGAGCCCAACCCATTGACTTAACGGGCCAAAAATTATAGTCCTAACTTGACCCAACCCACTTAAAATTCACCAAACCCAACGACACGACATGTTTTACTGTAATTGAGCCGGGACTGACTGACCCAGCCCAAGCTACCATGACCAAACTCAGGCTTAAGAACGTAAATTAGACTAAGGCATGCACAACTTGCCCTAAGTGGATGGATATATACAGAAACTTATTATCTATACATTTCTTTTTTGCTTTGTCTGGGGTTTTGGATTGGGTCAGGGCATCTCCAATCCACTGATAGCTTATAAGTTCAGGCCAGGTAGGGTTCAACCCATTTACTTAATAGGCTACATCACCCACCTCAAAAGAAAGCTAGGCCAGTGGGCTAGTGGACCAACTAACCTATTGCCACCCCTACTCACTATTCGTACCAGCCCGGGACCATAAAATCTCGAGAAATCCCAAACCCTCTCTACAAGCCGGGCTAGAGCCACGTGAAGCCAACTTAGCCTAGAACCAAGTCAGTGAAGCCAACTTAGCCTAGAACCAAGTCAAAAGTTTGTTTAACACCATACATGAGCCCTAGGAGCCAAGTTTGAATGTGCACATGGTTTGAATGTGCACATGCATCGCATGTGTGCCAAAAGAATTTTTCTTGCTCCAGATGCTTGACTAATAGCATAAATGCATGTGCCAAATAATTGATCCATGCGCCACATACATGCAAGACTCTCTGCAAGTTGGGCTAGAGCCAAATTAAAGCCAAAGCAAGCCCAAACCTGAGCCTAGCTCAATTAAAAGATCATCCCACACCATACATATATATATATACCCATAGTTGCAGATGCCCCACGTGTCAAATTCTAATTGCTCCTCCCTCCAACTGCTCGACAAATAGCATGCATGTATCATACTTGCCCCAATGCTAAAGAATTGTTCCATGAGTAGAGTTAGGGAACCCTAGATCTCTACATGCTAAGTCAAAGCCAAAGTAAGCCCCAACATAAGTCCACCCCATTTAAAAGTTTATCCATACTATATATGTGCCACATGTGCCAAATAATTGTTCTTTACTCTAAATTAATGCTTGACAAATAGCATGCATATTCCATACATGCGTCACATGTGCTAAATTATTATTATTCTGTAGTTTTAGAGCTGGACAAGTGATGTAGAGCGGGCTGCAGACTTACTCATGGCACAAATGCATTGAAAGAAGCCTGAACGGAAGCAAACGTAGTCCATTAGATTTGGGCTCAGTCCTACATGGGGCATGACATAATTGGACCTCAAGGCGCATCCGGATCGAAGAAATTCATTCCGAATTGAGCAAATTTGTCGTTCAAAGTGCAAACCGTAAATTGGCCATAACTTTTAATCCGAGATGAGTTACGGGACGCACAACCAATGACTTTTGACTAGGAGCGAGCCATCCGAGGCCAACAGTGAGTGAATGGGTCGCTCCGTTTTGTGAGAAAATGACTCATTCTATTCAAAATTAAAATTTTATGAAAATTTATTATTTTTTGTAAGTTTTAGATTGGACGTATCTCTTTTGCTTTAGAGTTCTAACATGCGATGTTTTCTTAAGATTTTTCTTATCATACTAGAAATCATTTAGAAAAGTTAAATTATAACTTAATAGTTTTAATAAATTTACTATTTCGGGTAAGTTTCAGTTTAATCGCATTAAGACTCTTTATGAGGGTTTCAGTTTGTGGTTTTTTTATTTATTTAAAGTATTATAATCTCATTTTAGAGACAGACATCCATAAAATTATCGTAAACTTTCTTTTATTTCTTCTGTATTTAAGAGTTATTATACCTTGTGGATTCAAGGTTCATATTACATAAAGGAGACGCACAGTGATCTTCCTCTTCACCTTCCCACACCCTTCCTTGTGTGCACAAGACTCTCTACAAGCCCACTCATGTTGAAGTAAGCTGCCACACCAACCTAGCTAAGTTAAATGTTTATCCAACACCATACATATGCTATATATGTCAAGTTTCAACTTGTATATGCATTAAAAATACCTTGCTCCAAATGCTTAGACAAATGGCATACATGGGCGGCATACATGGGCCATGCATGGCACCACATGCTAAATAATTGTCCCACGAGCTCTCTACAATACAAGCCAGGTCAAAGTGAAAGAAAGGCCGAACACAAACCCGCCTTATTAAAAGTTAATTTGTCTGACCCCAATGCATGTATCAGGTTTGAACGTTTACATGAGCCGAAAGTGCTGAGTAATCGTTCCTTACCAAGGACATAAAATAACTGGTCTGAGATGCCTTAAGGAAGATTTGATGAACCTAACCCAATCAGGCTATACAGGACTAAATTTTGGTACTACCAAACTTCGTTCATGTGGGGGTCATGCTTGGGCTATCCAAGCCATTGGCTCTCATCATGGATGGACCATGCCCCCAAATGTCTCTCAAATTTGAAGATCCTAGCCACAAATCTTTAGCCTCTGTCCATTGAATTTGGCCTGGTTGTGTATTTCTTCTTCACCACGTCTGTGTATCAATAACTGAAATGTACAATTGTCCAATTTAAGTGATTCATTTGGGCATTGTCTATTATGATGGGAGTCACAAGATCAACGGTCTGGATCAGACCCATATGTACAAACTCCATCCACAATGCTTACCCAGTTTCTATTATGATGGGAGTCACAAGATCAACGGCCTTCAGCTTACCCGAGTTTCTAGATGGAAGAGGAGAGGGCCCCAAAAGCCTGGTAAAGATCTGACCGTTGATTGAGAGACCGAGGTCCATGGATGGATGGAAGCCAATACTAGTAGACAAGGAGATTTGGGGTTTGGAGACATTCTTGCTGCCATTTGCATGACTGTGCGCTGGAAGAGTATGAAAGCTATGAAAGCATTTATTGGCATTCACATAATTGCTTACACGTGGCATACAAGTACCACAATCAAAGCCATGCATGTGGTGGGCCAGACTGTATGTTAAGAAGTGTAAGACTCCTGTGATAGGTCACCACCAATTTAAAAACAGTGATGATTCTTCAGACGTACAGATGGCATAGGTTGTTCGACAATCTAGACCGTTGGAACATCTTAGCCCTTCTTCGATAGAGCATAATAAAGCCGTTACGCAGTTAAGAGGAAAGTAACCATCTGCGTTTGCACCTGGAACCAGACTGCACTTGGAAGTAACCATCTGAAAGTAACCGTCAATTTGACTTGAGATCCACTAATTGAAAGGCTGTGATCACCCATCACTGTACTATTTGGGCCTCAAAATGGGTCCAACAATTTAGTCAGTCGTAAACGCAACGAGTCACCACCGTTTAAAAATGACAGTGTATATGAGGCAAGGAGCGGATTCAGTCAGATCGTGACCGTGGGCCCACCTTGATGCATTTCTTGTATATCCATTCCGTCCATCCGTTTTCCAGCTCATTTTTAGGAAGTAGGACAAAAAACGAAGCATATCCAAATCTCCGTTGGACCATACCACAGGAAACAGTTGTGATTGACCATTAAAAACTTTTTGTGGGCCACAAAAGCTTTGTATCAAGTTTATATTTATATTTTCCCTTCATCCCGATCTTTTTTACCTTATTAACAGGTTGGATAGAAAATAAACATTACGGTGGGCCCTCCGAAGTTTTTAATGGTAAGGCGTTCAATCACTACTGTTTCCTGTGGAGTGATCCACCTGAGATTTGGATCAGCTTCAGTTTTTGGCCCACGTTCTAAAATGCGATGGAAAGACGGATAGACAACATGGATGTACAACACAGAGATCAAGGTGGGCCCCACGGTCATGACCTGACCGAACTGGGTCAGGTCCACGTGAGTGAATCCGCTCCCCATCACGGGCAGTGAGCGGGTTAGGTGTTACCCGGGAAACACGTTAGTCCGTGTTTTCCTGATCGTGTGGCCTACATTGATGAACATGTGTTTTGTATCCACGCCATTTATCAGTTTTCCAGCTCATTTTAGGACATGGCCACAAAAAAGAAGTATGCAAATCTGAAACGAACATTACGGTGGACCGTAGGAAGTTTTTAATGTTCTGCGTTCAATGATCGGTTTTTTCCTATGGTGTGGTACACTTGAGATTTATTTCTGCTTTATATTTTGGGAGATATCCTAAAATGAGATGAAAAAAGTGATGGACGGTGTAGATATATATGAAATATGTACATAAAGGTGACCCAACGGTTAGGGAAACACCCACTACCTTGTTGGAGAGAAACACCTAATCCGCTCCCTCTAGGCCTGCACACGGGTCGGGTTAGGTCGGGTTGGGCCCAATCCTAACGCGGAACCTAAACATATTTTAAAGGTTTGAGTTTGATTTGGGTTGTGACCGATTTAGGCTGACCCAACTCTAACCATACCCTGTTTGCAAAATGGTTAGGGTAACCCTAACCCTATCCTACCCTATATGTTAAATCGGGTCAGGCCGATCTAAAGCATTTTAGGCCCACAAAAGGTTTTCAATGGAAATTAACCACGGTTTCCTATAGTGTGGCTCACATGATATTTGTATATGCTTCATTTTTGGTACCATGGCCCAAAATAATACATAAAAGAAGTTGGATGGCGTGGATCTATAATTCATAAATTGAGGTGGGTCCATATAGGGTCTCGCCGCATCGCTAGTTTTGGGGTCTCACCAAAGTTACTCTCCCACGGGACGATGATCGTGGGGCCCACCGTGATGTTTGTGAGAAATCCACCACGTCCATTCGTTTCTTGGAAGTTATTATCCAAAGTTCCAATTTTCGGGGCGAAACGGGTCAGGTATACATGGGTCGGGGTATGGGTCGGGTCGGGTCGAGGCGGGTTTGACGTGTACCCTAAACCATACCTAAATTAAAAATGGTCTAGCTGCATCCACTCGGGACTGGACCAGTTTCTCTATCGAATCGGGACAGATTAGGTTCCTACTCAGTCAGTTCAAGCGGGTTGGGCAGGTTAACCGGGCACATGTGCAGCCCTAGCTCCCTCAAGGTACTCTTAAATGCTGCCCCCACAGCCTAGGCGTGGACTCACGTGGTGTGGGGACACGTGGCAGTGATGTAAATCGTTGTGAACCTGCACCTCACCGTGGATGGGAGAACCCAAAAATCTACCGCATTGGAATGTGTCAGACCTTTTATGAATGTGGACCATCTCCTTAACCATTTGTTTGTGGACCATCCATTGAAAGATCAAAATCATCTAATATTATTATTTTTAGACAACCCCAGTAACCAATGTATATCTCGTTAGATCAACGGTGTGGATCACCGAAACATGGACCCATCAACGTCAGCAAACTGTACATTTGCTGATTAGCAGCCATGCACTTCTTTGTACCAGACAATGTTTTAAACTAAAAACCGAACCGGATCTGGACCGGTTTTTGGCATGGCCCGGTTCAATCGCCGGTCCAATCCGCTGAACCCATTTTTGTGCGGCAGGGTATGATGGTTCCTACTCATGCTCTTCTAAATTTGTACACGTGGCATTCATTGACTAAAAATATTCCGTACAATTTATGAGACCATCAATGGATACAACAATAGATAAGAATAAGATAGATTTGAGAAATTATATACTCTGATTAAAAGAAATATGTTCTTTAAAATCAACCGTTCATCAAAATGTCCATCAAATGCGTGATGATTTATCTAAAGATGGCCCACTATTTAGACGGTTTAAATTGGTTACTTGTCCACCACGTGTACAAGATCATAATGCGTGTGTACCATCTCCACTCACGTGCACCATATGTAAAAACTCTTCTCTTGCATTGCTTGGACCACCAAGGTAGTTAACCACATGTTCCAAGCCAAGTAGATCCAACCATATATCAGATAGGTACCACCGTGCAACTGCCATTAACAAAAATATTCTGGGCCGCTTACGGTTAGTTGAGCTACAGGTACTTATGAAATAAATGCACGGCCAACCTTTGTTTCTATCACCGTGAGTTTTTAGTGGAAGTGACTACGTAGCCCAAGCTCTGTGGGACCCATTGTGATTTTTTTTTCTTTTTTATCCACGCCGTCCATCCGTTTTTGCCAGCTCAGTTTGGGGCATGAGCCCAAAAATGATGCAGATTCGAACTCCAAGTGGACCACACCACAGAAAAACAATGAGGATTTATGACTACAGAAGTTTTGGGTCAAGCTTATAACTTGTGTTTTCCCTTCATCCGAGTCTTTGTGACTTTATGAACAGGTTGGATGGCGAATAAAGCATCACGGTCGCATCAAGGTCAGCCTTAGAAAGTTTTCAATGGTGGGCGATCAACTCTTATTTATTTTTTTTGGTGTGGTTTATTTAAGCTTTGGACATTCATCATTTTTGGCTCATGCCCTAAAATGAGATGGCAAAACAGATAGATGGCATGAATAAAACACATACATCACAGTGGGCCCACAGAGCTTGAGCCACGCCACAGTCAATCCACGTCCAATTTTAGTCAGCCACATCTACACAATGGGTGGGGTACAATAGTTGACCCGTTCCATTGATATGGACACACTTGAGATCACCAAATGCCCGGATTCAATTCCTTGTTTACGTTAGCATTTGTTTATTTTATAAATGATCCGACTCGGTGGGTGGGTCAGTCAAAACCGCCTCGTCCTGGCGATTTGCAAAACCTGCTGGACCCAGGCAGTCCAACCTCAATAGGCTACTGGTTCAGGTCCAAACCGACCTGACCACCTGGTCCAGTCTCAGGACTGTAAAATTCTGAGTACTCTTGTGCAACCTCTTTGGGAGGTTTGCTACAACTCAAGCATCAAGATTGTAGATTTTGATTCAATGATCCAAACCGTTTATATAATGGGCCTCACCATAGCAGGAGATGTGGAAACCTTTCGTGAACGCCTTCCTTTGTGCTGACGTAGGGGCACGACCTTCACTTGGTCCAAAAGCATTTTCATGTGATTTAACTTCAGATTATATGGAGTCCACACATGTTTAAACTTCTAGGTTTCAACCAATTCTTACTCTGAATTTTAGAAAGTTTCAAGTCCTAGAATCTAATTCAAACCATTCTTAGGTCCTTGAGGTGATATAATTCCTTGCTCTAGTTCAGTATCGCAGTTTAATCTATTTGCCTACAAATCTCAATGAAATTAGCAAAAATTAGGACTGATGGATAGGTCTTCACTCCCAGAATTTTTATTTTAAAACCGTGAATCAAAATGTCCTGAAATTTGAAACTTACGGTCCTGACTATCTAGTGGATCATAAAAAAAAAAATTACATAAAAAATTTCACATTTGATTAGGGTTTCACATCTGTTAAGGTGGAAAAACTCTGCTATCTAGCAGCAGTTTATACGATTTCCAGACCATTGTTTGAATTCTTGAAAATTGTCTACAATTTCTGATTGATATAAAATTTTGTGGAGTTGTCTAGAGTTATGTTGGTGACCTCCAGAAAATTTTCAAAAATTGTTGGATGTGAAACTGTCTGGTTTAATTAGAGATACTAATTTGGTCTAGAATTTCCACCATCACTAGAAAATTAGAAAAATCCACTTCCAACTATTCACATTTGCTATTACTTTGGGAAAGAAAAAATTATTTCAAGCCTAAGGATTTGTCCAAGAGAATTTAAGTTTTAATTCCCCATAGATTCTCTTTAGGGTGACGTTCCACATGAGGTTTTTTTGTTTAACTTATAATTCAATATGGTGGAAAATTATTTCCCACTCTACCTAAGTGCCTATGTCTATATGTTCCATGGCTATCCTATCAAGTTTTTTAGAAAACCTAGCGTTTGGGTTTCTATATTCATCAAGTTACCCTAATTTCACGGGGAATTCATGTAGGTTACAAATCTCTAATTTTGAGATTTTATCCCAAGTTGCGTGAAGTTTATGTAAAGTCTTAGCCCAATATCCATTTTATCTCATTCTCATACTTTGATGCTAACTATAGCATCCCCAAAATTTATCACCCGAGTATAGGGACTTAGACCCGAATTCAATGATATTAGATGATGATGAATGCTTCTAAATCACACCTTGATATACACAACCTGAAATCCTCTCTCAAAATTCAAGTATGCCCTTCAATCGCTTGATTATTGAGGGAACAATGGGAATCGGTTTCAAGTGTTGTGATCATTTAAGGCCTGTACTTGGCCTTTCAGAAATCACAAAAATTAATTATATGGGAACAGAAGATGTGATAAGATATTAAGTTAACGTCCAATAATATTAGTGAGGTGCGACTGATTAGAGAACAAGTTTGGATTACACTAAGTGCCTCATTAGTAGGAAGTCCTTTTTTTAGTTGTGTTTGATGGCGTGAATGTCATTGCATAAAAGAATGCAATGCGGGCACTTGCGACACCATGTATTGGAACTTGCGTTCCTCTTATTTAAGACAAGAACAAAAGGGCACATGCTCATTCGATGACAATTACAGTTTGCTCGTATTTCGTAGGAGGGGGTTCGTCGATCAACCCAACCCTTCATTCAATTGACCGAAGGTCCCTGTCTTTGTCTGCTCCTCCTGCTGTCGTACTGCTATCATGTGCTCGCCAGATGCTCCACAAACATTGTTGAACCATAATGAAATGGGAAGGGCTCGCCTCTGACATTGATAGACTTTGAAAGGTGTGATGTCCGCATCAACTCCCCTCGGCTGAGAAGAGCTCATCTCCGGCAAGATAAAACTTTTATGCCTCTCTAACAAGTCTGGATCCAGTTGCTGCAATTCCATTTTCGTGAGCCACGTACAATCAGATGGTGGTCTGTTTTTTCATTTAACCAAATACCTTTGGAAACCTCCATCTCTTGTAGATAAAATCTCCTTATCCACAATTCATTCAATCTCTTCTCTTTTCTCAGGTAAAGTTAGGATAGGTGGAGTAGGTTGGGAAGAAAATTCTGAATATGGCCAAGTAAACGAAGTAGGGTCTATGTGAGGGTTTGGACAAAGGACTAGATCTTCCACGTTGAATGTTGGATTAATTTTCATGCTAGGTGGAAGTTCTATCGTGTACACATTAGACCCAATTTTTCACAAGACTTTGAATGGTCTAACACTGCGTGCTTGTAATTTTCTCACCGCACCCTGAGGAAACCGTTCAAGCCTCATCCGAACCATTACATAGTCTCCCTCATGAAACTCTTGAACCGTATGATGCAAATCAGCTTAATGCTTATAATTTTCATTGTTTACATTTATCTACCTCCTAATGTTTGAATGTAATTCATGAATGTGACGGGAAAATGTATCGGTTGACTCTGACGCCCTTTGGTTAACAGACATTCGTAATAAATCTATGGGCATTCTAGGCCTGTAACCACTAACTATTTCAAAATGACTCATACTTGTAGACCTATTAACTGAACTATTATAAGAAACTCGACAATAGGTAAAACTAAGTCTCAAGTTTTAACATATTCACACACAAGGCATCATAATAAGTTTTCAAGACTTCGATTAACCAGCTCAGTCGACCATCCGTCTGAGGGTGGTATGCAGTAGAAAACTGCAACCTGGTGCCCATTATATGCCACAATGTCTTAAAAAATAACTGAAAAACCTCACATATCGATCAGACACTATGGTTTTAGGCAACCCATGTAAGAGAACCACACCATCAAAGAAGCATCGAGCGATATTAGACACATTTGATATTTTTAAATATGGAAGGAAGTGCGCCATCTCGAAAAAATGATCGACAACTACAAAGATGTAATCACGCTTTTTTATTGTCTTGGGAAGCCTAAGCATGAAATTTATGCGAATGTCTTGCCACGACGCATGTAGCACTATCAATGGTGTGTACAAACAAGTGTTCTGCTTTCTCTGTTTTTGTCAGTTGACATGTGCGACACTGTCCTAAAATCTTGGCAACGTCTCGCTTGAGACTTGGCCAATAAAAGATGTATTCTATGAGGACAATGGTCTTATCCTGACCAAAATGGCCAGCTATGCCTCCAGAATGAAACTCTCATACAAGGAAATTTCGGAGGAAAGTGCGGAGAATACAAAGGTGATCTCCTTTAAAAAGAAAACCATCTTTAAGAATAAATTCACTCATACTACGTTGGTCATTAGAGAGTGATGTATGTGTACCTTCAAAATCTGGACACATGGGATACTCATCCTTTAATTGCTCAAAATCGACGACATCTACACTCAAGGAATTAATCAAGGCCACTCTTCAACTAAGGGCATTGGCTGGTTTACTCTCAATCACGACCTTATGTTTTAGGATAAATGAATATTCCTGGAGAAATACTACCCACTTAGCATTCCTTGGGTTAAGCTTCTTCTGAGAATTTAGATACCTTAAGGTCTCGTGATCGAAAAACAAGATGAATTCTTACGGTAAAAAATAATGACACCAGTGTCTCAACGATTGCACAATCGCATATAATTCTTTGTCATAGGTGGAGTATCTTTGTTTCTCCTGATTTAGTTTTTCACTGAAATAGACTACTGGATGACTTTCTTGACTCAATACTCCTATACCTATGCCTGACGCATCACATGTTACTTCGAAGACTTTTGAAAAGTCAAGAAGACGCATGATAGGAGCTTCTACCATTCTACCCTTTATCTCCTTAAAAGCATTAGCTGCGGCTTTGGACAATACAAACTCTCTCCTTTTCATGCACTCGATGACGGGAGTCATGATCGTGCTAAACCCCTTGATGAACCGACGGTAAAAGGTTGTTAAGCTATTGTAGACACCCCACCTTCGGCTACACTGTTGGTAGAGATAGCTGGTTGAATGGAGGACCATACCCCCAAATCCCAAGTCCAAACTCAGCCAAACTCACCCTTGTCAGCCCCATTCCATAGCCTAGTTCAAGCCTGAACCAAGTCAACCCAGTCCTAAACATCACCCTGAAAAACCCCCAGAAAAAAAGGCCAGTCAAAAAATCCTAAAAAAGTCAAACTCACTGAGTCAACCCGCTGAGTCAACCCGCTGAGTCAACCCGTCAAGTCAAAACACCGAGTCAACCCGTCGAGTCAACCCGTCGAGTCAAACCACCGAGTCGACCCGCTGAGTCAACTCACTGAGTCGACCAGCGAGTCCAACAGCAGCCCCGAGGGAGCGACGGTACTCGCTGGAAACCGAGGAGCGGCCGTACAGGCGGCCCATAGCAGGCCGCCCGGAAAAAATTACTAGCTCTGCCACTGTTCGCTGCTATAAATACCCCCCTCCCCTTCTTATTTCAACATCCCTTCAAGTCCAGCCAGTCCGGGTGCGATCCGAGTCCCCTTTCCCCTTTAGCCCATTTTTCCACCAAGGAGAGCCCGAGTGAGGAGAGTCTAGCCCTGGTCCAGCCCAGCTTGACCACCGGTCCAAGCCTCCCAAGCCATCCAAGTCTTGATCCAGCCACTCGAAGCCAACCCTTGCGACACCCCCGTCCACTCAGCTACTCTTTTCCAGCATCATCTCATTTGCATCTAGCATAAGTGCAACATTTACTTTTCTTCCAACCCCCCTGCTTCACTGCAAACACTTTGATTATTCAAACACACCGCATGCATCTCGCATAAAGCACCTGTCAGTTCGAGCGTATGCTCTGGGCTTGCCCGTTGTTGGAACCTGCCCATCAGAAACTCTTACTGTTCAGACCTGCATTCACGTACATATCACTATAAGCGCTTTGAATATTCAAGCACACAGCATGCATCATCTCGCATAAAGCACCTGCCAGTTCGAGCGTACGCTCTGGGCTTGCCCGTTGTTGGAACCTGCCCATCAGAAACTCTTACTGTTCAGACCCGCATTCATGCATCATGTCATCCATGAGAATATACGAGGATTAAACTAGACTTTCAAGTATTTGATCGATTCTGTGAAGTAGAGACCGTACTTCGGTACGGGCAGTGTGTGGGGTGCTTAACCTCTTCCCACCCTGTAACCGTGATCCCTTACCTTGAATCTCTGGCCGCAGATCAACAGGAGTCATTTTAGAGGAAAGGATCTTCGGATCCCCTTCTCTAACGTTTCTACGGGGTCTAGCCGACTGTAGATTCGAAGTAACTGGCTAGTGGCGACTCTAGTCTTATATAAACTCATTTAAACATATCCAGCTTAACACGACAACCAAACAAAGCCCTCGAGAACGAGGCAAGCCAGTGGCACAAACGGCGATTTCGCACTCACGCATCCTCATCTCCTTCTTTTCCGAAAGGAAAGGGGAAGGGAGAAGAACGTCGTGTGGGGAGCGCGGAAGATCGGCGAGGGTCCACAGAATGGCGACTCTGCTGGGGATGAGCTAGTCTCACTAGTCGTGATCCGACTTGAAAAACAGAATCCTTCCCGTACTTGAAAGTCACTAATCCTCATACAATCTCATCTGCATAGCATTCCACAAAAAAAAAAAATAGAAGATCCCAAAACCAAAAAAAAAAATAAAAAATTTCAAAACCCAAAAAGAATATAGTCCTCACCATTGCGCCTCCTCGGGCTCAACGTGTTCGGAGACAGCTTCCCTTCCGCAGCATAATCCGCACTCGGGCTCAGCAAGCCATGTCCGACCACGAAGAAGAAACTCATCACTTCCCTGCTCTTGAAATGACCGAAGCGCAACCTCCAGCGCAACAGCCCGTTGACAATACGTCAATCATACAAGAATTGGCACAAGGAATGAGAGCAATGCAAGAAATGCTCTTGCAATTCATGCAAGCACAAACCACCGCATCAGCCAACAATCAAGTTGGCCCAGTTCAGCAGTCTCAGCAACCATGCCGGGTCCTTCCGGCCTCCAGTTCAAATCAAGCGCAACCATCGGAGTCTGCCCAAGACTACCGACAACAGCCATCTCAGCCCTTCGCTACGGGGCATCCTTCTCAATATCTTCCTGCGACGACAAGGCCATCTCAGAGCACTTCCGTTGCAGAAACATCCAGTCAGCTTCCACTCAATCTTGCAAACAACAATCTCAGTAGATCTCAGCATGTCCCCGCCGATGGGACACCTTTTCAATTCCAGCACATCCCCGCCGACGGGATTTCAATTCAATTTCCAGCAACAGGGACAGCACTGGCGAATGCCCACAACGGGGGTCAGTGTCAAGCCCACATCAATCAGCGGACAGTGGCGAATACCCAACAAGGGGGTCACTTCCCAGCATCTCAGCCTCCTGCAAACAGGAGCACTTTTCAATTCCAGCACATCCCCGCCGATGGGATTCCAGTTAATTTCCAGCAATCTTCAATTCAGCAAAATCCACTTAATTTTCAGCAATCTTCAATTCAGCAAAATCCAGTCAATTTCCAGCAAGTTCCAGTTCAACCTTCAGTACAGTCTCCAGTTCAGTTACCATGATTTCAAGCACAAGTTCATCAGAATCCAATTCAGTCATCAAATCAATTTCAGCAACCCGCGGTTGCTTTTCAACAAGCCCATAGGGTCGAAGACATCGACCACTATGCCGAAGAAGAACGTGCCTTACTCCAGGAGGCACCAGTCGCTCGAACAGATCACTCAGGACTGGACGAGTTGCGGGAGCAGTTCCAGATCTTGCAAAATCAGCTTCAGCGACAGCAAGGAATCGACTTACCTTCGACCAAGTTCAGAGACTTGTGTCCTTTCCCAGATGCTCAAGTACCTCAAAACTTTGAGGTACCAAAATTCAAGAGATACGATGGCAGCGGTTGTCCCACAGCACATCTCAAGGCTTTCTGTGGAGAACTGAGTGCAATCTCAGGAAATGAAGGGGCCCTTATTCGCTTGTTCCAAAAATCTCTGAAGGGCGATGCCCTAGATTGGTACACCTCATTGGACTGCCACCGCATCAGGACATGGGAACAACTTTCCCAAGCTTTCGTCGACAGATTCGCGTACAATCTCAACAGGGCACCCAGAAGAGCCGACCTCGCAGCTCTCAGGCAAAGGAGTGATGAAACACTATCAGCTTATGTGGGACGTTGGCGAGCTATGGCAGCCAGAATGCGGACACCCATCGACGATGAAGAACAAATCTCCATGATTGTTCATTCAACATATCCAGGCATATCCGGGTATCTCATCTCGCATCCATATGCGAACTTCTCGCAGCTAATCCGTGCTGGAGAGCAAGTCGAAGCAGGAATCCGTGCCGGGACGATTTCCCCATGGCCTCATCAAGCCACTCCAGTCAAGAGGAACAGAGTGGAAGGAAGACCCATCGGGCACGGGAATGGAAACCGTAGTGGTTCTCCTCCCCGCCCAACAGAGGTAAACAACATCAACACCACTGCTCAAGGAAATCAACGTGCTCCCCCACAGGGACGCCAACAGTATCAGCAGAATCAAGTTCAGCATCAGCCTCAGCGGTATCAGCCACAACCAAATCCTCAGCCACAACCACCTCGACAACAACAGCAGTTCAGAGGAAACGGCCAATACTCATACCAGAACAGGCAGAATTACAGGGAGTCCAGGAAGTTCACTCCACTCAGTCAACCACTTAGTCAAATCATGACTACGCTGGTACAAAAGCAATTACTTACTCTAATGGCACCTAGGCCTCCTCCTCATCCTTTACCACCAAACTACCGAGAAAATGAGTATTGCGCCTATCATCAAGGACGTGGCCACGCCACTGATCGATGCTATACTTTGAAGAATGCCATACAAGACCTGATTGATGACCGCAAGATCGTCATCTCGGTCCCTGGAACTTCTTCAGCAGCTTCCACCAACATCCTTCAGAATCCTCTGCCTCAACATCCGACGGACCCCAGTTCATCTCGTGGCCCTGCAGTCAATAGTATAGAAGAAGGGGATCATCTCGATCACTTCTTCTGCCCCATCCAATCCATTCACGCCTACACTTATGAGCCAACAAATCCTCCTCCAGTCTTGCAAGGGGCAAGTCCCTTTCTTCCTTCAATCTCCGAGCCAGTAGTGCTTGAAGGAGCACCTCATATGATATACCAGTTGTTCAAGGGGCACCTTACAACCATTCAAGCTAGGAACCAGTCGTCCTGGAAGGAGCACAATCATACATTGAGCCCACATACGAACCTGTCATCTTGCAAGGGGCAACTCCAGAACAATCCAATCCGCAATGGAAGGATTACACTCATCAGCAGCAAGAGCCCGTTGTCTTGGAAGGAGCTCTTCCAGTCAAGCCTGTCATATTGCAAGGGGCAAGTCCCGGAGGCGTATCAATCACGCTACGACAGCTCGGACGAACAGAGAAACCTCCTGCCATATCAAGAGGACCAGTATTCATTCCATGGGAGCCTCCCGCCCCAGGAACAGTCAAGCCAGGACCACGACCTTATGTGGTCTATGAAGACAAGCCTCGATATTACCCCTTCAGCACAGGCAACAATGTAGTCCTCAAGGCAAAAGCTCCATACGAGGAAGATCTGGTACCCACAACAGCACCGTTGCAAGAACCAGTGGTCCTGGAAGGCAAAAGGGAGGAAAACTACAAAGAGGTTCCATGGCACTATCCAGAATGTGCGGAAGTGGGGAACATGAATCCCAATGGGCGTTGCATCCGAAGAGATAATCAAAACAGAGGAGATACCAAAGGCGCTCTCTCAGGCCTCGGCAACAAAAATGAAGCCGCATACGATGTGGCGACTCAGCTCAAGTCAATCCCTGCACAAATCTCAGTATGGGAGCTACTCTGCACATCTCGCATACACCGAGAAATGTTTGCCAAAACCTTGAACGATGCTCATGTCTCCTCCGATACGGCACCAGAAATGATAGCTTTGATGATTGGACAACTCCTGGCTCCGCGCGCCATCACCTTCACAGATAATGAGTTGCCACCAGAGGGACGTGATTATGGGCGATCCCTCAACATAGCCTTACGATACAAAGACCTCTGTGTTCCGCTGGTCCTTATCGATAATGGCTCAAGCTTAAATGTTTGCCCACTCAAGACTGCAGAACGTCTGGGAATCAGTCCTTCTTCATTCCGACCCAGCACCATATGCGTCAGAGCATTCGACAACACCCGCCGATCAGTGGAAGGGGAGGTCGACATAGAGGTACAGATAGGTCCGGAAGTCTCCACCATCACATTCCAAGTCCTGGATATATCAGCCTCTTTCAACATGTTGCTCGGACGACCGTGGCTGCACAAGGTTGGAGCTGTGCCATCAACCCTGCATCAACGAGTGAAGTATATCTGTGGAAATCAAGTGATCTCTATCCATGCAGAGAAGGAGCTCATCATTCCTTCCAATGCTGCTGCCACTGAACCAGACATCCCGGTCATCGATATCCAGCACTCTGAAGAAGACATCCCGTTTCATAGTTTTGAATTCGAGACTGTGAACTCTATCGCCAATCCAGAATCGATAAGGGTGGAACGTGTCTTTTCACCGGTAGAGCGTCTAAGCCTCAAATACCGAATGAAGAATCACTTCAAATCCAGAAAGGTACCGCTAGTATATAACCAACGCAAGTGGGGACTCGGATATAGGGCAACCTTCATGGACAAAAGGAGGAAGCAATTTCGATGCTCGCCCATCCAATTCGTCAAGCCAGGAGAACCTTACAAAGATCCAGGAGGGAATCAACCAACTGCACTACACAAAGGCCTCCCATTCGAGCCTAGTTTGGGCCACATGGCCTCCCATTCGATGGGATCAGATTCTCGAACCATCTAAGCCTCCAGAAGAAGAAGAAAAGGATGAAGACGAAAAAGGAAGTCAAATACAGCAGCTTCAGGACCAGGTTACTCTGACACCTGCTCCCAACCAGAGGCACAACTTGCCCACTTCTCTCAACCAGGGGCACAACCTGCCCACTTCAATCAGCAAGGGGCACAACTCGCCCATCTCAGCACCAATTAGCAAGGGGCACGACTTGCCCATCTCTGCAAAGTCAACATCATCAATCATCAGCCAGGGGCAGAAGCAGCCCATCCATTGGACCAAGAAAGGGAAGTGGCCAGCCCTAGATTGGTCTGATGTCCAGGTTCCAAACTTGTGTCTCACTGTGAAACCAGACGAACTGCAATGCGAGGTAAGTGATCCGGGAGGGACTGAGTGCGACTCAGATCTCGAACCCGACCAGCAAGAAGTCATGGTCATTGGGCCAGACCATGATTCTTCGCCCAAATCATCAACCCCCACCTCTTCAGGGGAGGAAGTGTGGGGTCCTGAATGGTCATCTGTTCCCCTCACTTTTGAATCAGCCAAAGAGCCATCTGAGGGCTCTGGCTTCCAAAAAAAAAATGCCTGTTTAAGCAGCGACCGGAAGTTTGGAACAAGTTGGGATCAATCATGGTCTGCAATGCCCGCTTGTTCAAAGTCCCGTGAATTTCGAAAATCCAAAAAAATAAAAAACTTTCAAAAGCCAAAAACATCTAGTATTTCCATTTCAGAAAAATCTCAAAAACCAAAAAATATTTCTTTTCCTGCATTCAATACTGTGCCAAGTTCGTCTAATGAGTCGCATGAGTTTGAAGTCGAATCATATGATTTCGACATCGAATTAGACTTCGAACTCATGGGTCTGGACGAAGCTCGGGACGAGGAAGATGATGATCCAGCTCCCGAACTAGAGGATCTCCTCAAAAAGTTCGAATCTAAAGCCAATGTTGTAGCCGATGATTTCGAGATAGTAAACTTGGGGACGTCTGAGATCCCTAGGGAAGTACGCATTGGAAAATCGTTGCCACCTGAGATGAAACAGAAAATGATAGAGTTCCTAGCTCCAAGATTGTCCAACTTCGCGTTCTCATATGAAGACATGCCGGGGCTCGATGAAGAGCTCGTTGTACACCATCTGCCAACCAAGGCAGATATGAAGCCAGTGAAGCAGAAACTTCAAAGAATGAAGCCAGAGTGGGCCCTGAAAGTCCGAGATGAAGTCATCAAACAATACAATGCGGGATTCTTGGTAGTCTCCAATTACCCTGAATGGCTCGCCAACATCATACCAGTACCGAAGAAGGATGGCAAGGTTCGAATGTGCATCGACTTCCGAGATCCCAACAAAGCCAGTCCAAAAGATGACTTCCCTTTGCCACATATCGACACTCTGGTCGACAACACTGCTGGATACAAGATCTTCTCATTCATGGACGGGTTCTCAGGTTACAATCAGATTAAGATGGCCGTCGAAGATCGTGAGAAGACAGCATTTATCACTCCCTGGGGAACCTTCTGTTACAGGGTGATGCCGTTCGGTCTGAAGAACGCAGGAGCAACATATCAGCGAGCAATGACAGCACTATTCCACGACATGATGAACAAAGAGCTCGAAGTATATGTGGACGACATGATCGTCAAATCTCGCACAATTGAAGAACACTTTGAAGATCTGAAGAAATTATTTAACAGATTAGAAAAGTACAAGCTCCATCTCAACCCTCAGAAATGTGTCTTCGGTGCAATGGGAGGCAAACTCCTCGGTTTTATGGTGAGCGAGGACGGCATCAGGGTCGACGAGACCAAAACCAGAGCAATCATCGAGATGCCCCCTCCTAGAACAGAGAAAGAAATTCGTGGCTTCCTCGGCAGAATTCAATACATCAGTCGCTTCATCGCACAGCTCACACCTATCTGTGAGCCCATATTCAAGCTCCTTCGGAAGAACGTCCCAAAAGAATGGAATGATGATTGCCAAGTCACTTTCGACCGCATCAAGAAATATCTCATGAATCCTCCAGTCCTAGTGCCACCCACTCCTAGACGACCACTATTGCTATACATCTCAGTAGCAGCAAAAGCCATTGGCTGTGTCCTCGGCCAACACGACGAGACCGGGAAGAAGGAACAAGCAATATATTATTTAAGCCGAAAGTTCACCGACTACGAGACCAGGTATTCCCCGATCGAGAAGACTTGCCTCGCCCTAGTCTGGGCAACTCAGCGACTCCGTCAATACATGATTGCATTCCCTATTCTCCTCCTCGCTCACATGGATCCGCTCAAGTACCTGTTCGAGAAGCCGGCACTCACTGGAAGGATAGATAAATGGCAGCTACTCTTGTCTGAGTTTGACATCACCTATGTCACTCAAAAGGCAATCAAGGGGCAGGCCCTCGCCGATCATCTTGCGGCTCACTCTCTCCTGGACTATCAGCCGCTCAAGACGTTCTTTCCTGATGAAGATCTCTTACTCATTGAAGAGGATGAAAAGAAGAAGAAAGATGAATGGACATTATTCTTCGACGGTGCAGCAAATTCTAAAGGGAGTGGTATTGGAGCAATCCTTTACTCTCCAGATGATGTCCCTATTCCTATCTCGAGGAGCATCGCATTCGAGTGCACCAACAACATGGCAGAGTATGAAGCATGCATCGCTGGCTTAAAGGAAGCCATAATCTTGGGCATCAAGAAGCTACGAGTGTTTGGAGACTCACAGCTTATCATCAATCAGACCAATGGCGAATGGAAGACCAAAGACGAGAAGTTGATACCATATCATGTGTATCTTGACAATTTGATCGAAGAATTCAAGGAAATCACCTTCTCATACATGCCCAGAGCCAAGAACCAGTTCGCAGATGCTCTCGCCACGCTCGCATCAATGCTCGAGATCCCAAAAGGAGCTTCAGAATGGGAGCTCACAGTCGAAATTCAAGAAGAACCTGCTTTTTGCCTACAAATAGAAGAAGTCGAAGCTGTCCCTGACAAACCCTGGTATGCCGACATCAAGCAATATCTCGAAACCCAGGAGTATCCAGAGTCAGCAACAGCAACAGATCGCCGAACCATCCAGCGTTTGGCCGGCCAATTCACCATCAGTGGCGACGTTCTCTACAAGCGGTCCTATAATCACATCCTCCTCCGATGCGTCGATGAAACAGAAGCTGCAAAGATCATGAAAGAAATACACGAAGGAATCTGTGGCCCTCACATGAATGGGCACATGATGGAAAAGAAGATTCTACGACTCGGCTACTATTGGCTCACCATGGAGACAGACTGTTGCCAGCACGTCAGAAAATGCTTCAAGTGTCAGGAGCATGCAAATCAAATCCATGCCCCATCATCAGAGTTATACAACCTGACCACCCCCTGGCCCTTCTCCATGTGGGGACTCGACATCATCGGCAAGATCAGTCCCAAAGCATCAAATGGTCACGAGTACATACTTGTGGCAGTCGACTACTTCACCAAGTGGGTAGAGGCAGCCTCCTACACCACGATTGCAGCATCTCAAGTGATTAGATTTATGAAGAACAACATCATATGCCGGTATGGAATCCCTAATGCTATCATCACAGATAATGGGACCCCGTTCGTCAACAAGAAGATGGATGACTTCCTCCGCAAGTTCAAGATCCAACGTCATCGATCAAGCCCCTACCGTCCCCAGATGAATGGTGGGGTAGAAGCCGCAAACAAGACAATCGTCAGGATACTCGAGAAGATGGTCGTGACCTATCGAGATTGGTCAGATATGCTCCCATATGCACTTTGGGCCTATCGAACGTCTGTACGGTCTGCTACGGGCGTTACTCCTTTCGAACTTACCTATGGAATGGAGGCAGTTCTACCAGTCGAAGTGGAAATACCATCACTACGGGTGTTATTAGAAAGCGGAATTGAAGAAGGAGAATGGCAACGGGCCAGATTCGATCAGTTGCAGCTAGCAGATGAAAAGCGCATGCGTGCACTAAGTCATTCACAGTGTTATCAGAAAAGGATCGCTCGGGCTTACAACAAGAGAGTCCGAAAAAGAAGTTTCAAGGTAGGCGACATGGTTATGAAGAAGATTCTACCGTCGCACCTTCCGGACCCCAGAGGAAAGTTCAAACCCTAGTGGGACGGGCCACTGATCGTCAGGGAAGTACTTCCCGGAGGCGCCCTCCGACTCACCAGCATGAGAGGGGTGGATCTTCCTGAGCCAACCAACGCCGACAACGTGAAGATCTTTCACGGGTAAGCCATTCTGACCTTATCAAAAGTTACTTTAATAAAGCTGAAGTGAAGAGGTTGAAGCTAAGACCTCTGAGAAATCATTTCCATCCACCAACAAGTGTTTCAAACAAGGGGATTCAAAAAGAGAAACATACAAAAAAAAGGGGGGGATTTAAAAGGAAAAGAAAAAAAAGGGGAGAGAAAAAGAATATAAAAAAAAGAGAAAAAAAGAGAAAGAAAAAGGGAAGCCAAAGAAAGGCACTCAAGAAAAAAAATCAATCCAAGAAACACAGTCATCCATCCATTCATCTCAGAGGGGTCTTTAGTAAAGACCGACAACTCTATTATCGTAACTCAGGATAAGGGCTGAAAGACTGCCATCGGCCGGCAACGACGGATTCCCGACCTCTAGCCGCCGCAGTTATCTAAGGATGCAGAAAAAGAAAAAGAAAAAAAAAGAGAGAAAAAGAAAATGTGTGCCTAAACAAAGAGGGCGGAGTGAAAACCCGAAAGGGTGCTCCGAGTAAAAACAGTGGGCATATAGCGGACTTGGTGAAAACCTGAAAGGGCGCCAAGGGTAAAAACAGCATAGCTGCCAAGGGGCAGGCAAGACCAAATACCCGGGACGTGGTGAAAACTTGAAAGGGCGCCACGGGCAAAAATGACGGGAAAAAGCCGGTTGTGGTGAAAACTCGAAAGAGCACTGCAGGCAAAAATGGCTCAAATGAAAAAAAGAAAAAATAAAAGTGCAGGTACCAAGAAATCAGACAGTCCAGATCGGTTCAAGCAGTGAAAGTGCAAGAACAAGAGGAAGTACAGTCAGGAGTGAAGAACTCTACAAACTCTGACAATCTCAGGAAGCAAGAGTTTCCATTGCCTACATCTCTAGGGAACCAAAGGATCAAGCAAGACAAATCTCGAGACATCGGTCAAATCATTGACCGAGCCCCAGTTCTGATTCCTATATCCCGACGCAAAGTCCAGAAACACTCATAAGACAACTCATGGCACAGTAGATTTTCAAACAGTTTTCTCTTTTTTAATTAGATGCATCATATTTCTTTTACACATATCATATCATCTTTTTCAAAAAATACAAAAAAAATACATCATCATCAATCATACATGTAAAAAAGAATGTGCAGGTAGCCAACACAATCAATCTCTACCCTCCTCCTCGGCCACATCAGGTGAGTCCTCTGACTCATAAAAAGATAGTCTCGCTCTCAACCTGCTCACCTCCATACGCAGGTAATGCGCTTCATCGCCCTCAAGGGTACGGATCGCTGTCTCCTCATCAGTCAACCTCTGATCGGTAACCAATCTCCTCGACATCATCTCACAATGATACCGAAGTGCAGAGATCTCAGACAGCAGATGGCCATGAGTGGCCAAAAGGAAGCCAGGATCGATAAATGGGCGCTCCTCAAAGGGTTCATATGAACCAGATGAAGAGCCTGCATCCCCAAGGATATCCTGCTCATCCTCATCAGCAGTCTGGTGCCAGCAAGGGATACGTCGGTGTAGACACCCCACCTTCGGCTACACTGTTGGTAGAGATAGCTGGTTGAATGGAGGACCGTACCCCCAAATCCCAAGTCCAAACTCAGCCAAACTCACCCCTTGTAAGCCCCATTCCATAGCCCAGTTCAAGCCTGAACCCAGTCAACCCAGTCCTAAAAACCACCCTGAAAAACTCCCCATAAAAAAGGCCAGTCAAAAATCCCAAAAAAAGTCAAACTCACTGAGTCAACCCGCTGAGTTAACCCGCTGAGTCAACCCGTCGAGTCAACCCGTCGAGTCAAAACATCGAGTCAACCCGTCGAGTCAACCCGTCGAGTCAAACCACCGAGTCGACCCGCTGAGTCAACTCACTGAGTCGACCAGCGAGTCCAACAGCAGCCCCGAGGGAACGGCCGTACTCGCTGGAAACCGAGGAGCGGCCGTACGGGCGGCCCATGGCAGGCCGCCCGGACAAAATTACGACTTCTGCCACTCTCTGCTGCTATAAATACCCCCCTCCCCTTCTCATTTCAAGAAGCCATTCGAGTCCATTTCAGCCCGAGAGCTCTGAGTCCATCTCTCCACCCTTTAGCCCATTTTTCCACCAAGGAGAGCCCGAGTGAGGAGAGTCTAACCCTGGTCCAGCCCAGCCTGACCACTGGTCCAAGCCTCCCAAGCCATCCAAGTCTTGATCCAGCCACTCGAAGCCAACCCTTGCGACACCTCCGTCCACCCAGCTACTCATTTTCCAGCATCATCTCATTTGCATCTAGCATAAGTGCAACATTTACTTTTCTTCCAACCCCCCTGCTTCACTACAAGCACCTTGATTACTCAAACACACATGCATATGTCTTTATATTAAGCACCTGTCAGTTCGAGCGTATGCTCTGGGCTTGCCCGTTGTTGGAACCTGCCCATCAGAAACTCTTACTGTTCAGACCTGCATTCATGCTTCACCATAAAACACCTTGATCACTCAAACACACATGCATATGTCTTTATATTAAGCACCTGTCAGTTCGAGCGTATGCTCTGGGCTTGCCCGTTGTTGGAACCTGCCCATCAGAAACTCTTACTGTTCAGACCTGCATTCATGCTTCACCATAAAACACCTTGATCATTCAAGCACACTGCATACGTCTTATATTAAGCACCTGTCAGTTCGAGCGTACGCTCTGGGCTTGCCCGTTGTTGGAACCTGCCCATCAAAAACTCTTACTGTTCAGACCCGCATTCATGCATCATGTCATTCATGAGAATATACGAGGATTAAATTAGACTTTCAAGTATTCGATCGATTCTGTGAAGTAGAGACCGTACTTCGGTAAGGGCAGTGTGTGGGGTGCTTAACCTCTTCCCACCCTGTAACCGTGATCCCTTACCTTGAATCTCTGACCGCAGATCAACAGGAGTCATTTTAGAGAAAAGGATCTTCAGATCCCCTTCTCTAACGTTTCTACGGGGTCTAGCCGACTGTAGATTCGAAGTAACTGGCTAGTGGCGACTCTGGTCTTATATAAATTCACTTAAACACATCCAGCTCAATACGACAACCAAACGAAGCCCTCGAGAACGAGGCTAGCCAGTGGCACAAACGGTGATTTCGCACTCACGCACCTCTTCTTCTTCTTCTTCCGAAAGGAAAGGGAGAACGACGTCGTGTGGGAGCGCGGGGAAAATCGGCGAGGGTCCACAGAATGGCGACTCTGCTGGGGAAGCTAGTCCCACTAGTCGTGATCCGACTTGAAAACAGAATTCTTCCCGTACTTGAAAGTCATTAATCCTCATACAATCTCATCTGCATAGCATTCTACCAAACCCAAACAAAAAAAAATAGAAAATTCCAAAACAAAAAAAAAATAGAAAATCCCAAAACCCAAAAAGAGTAGAGTATAGTCCTCACCATTGCGCCACCTCGGGCTCAACGTGTTCGGAGACAGCTTCCCTTCCGCAGCATAATCCGCACTCGGGCTCAACAAGCCATGTCCGACCACGAAGAAGAAACTCATCACTTCCCTGCTCTCGAAGTGACCGAAGCGCAACCTCCAGCGCAACAGCCCGTTGACAATACGCCAATCATACAAGAATTGGCACAAGGAATGAGAGCAATGCAAGAAATGCTCTTGCAATTCATGCAAGCACAAACCACCGCAGCAGCCAACAATCAGGTTGGCCCAGTTCAGCAAGCTCAGCAGCCATGCCGGGTCCTCCCAGCCTCCAGTTCAAATCAAGCACAACCATCGGAGTCTGCCCAAGACTACCGACAGCAGCCATCTCGGCCCTTCGCTGTGGGGCATCCTTCTCAATATCTTCCTGCGACGACAAGGCCATCTCAGAGCACCTCCGTTGCAGGAACATCCAGTCAGCTTCCAGTCAATCTTTCAAACAACAATCTCAGTAGATCTCAGCATGTCCCTGCCGATGGGACACCTTTTCAATTCCAGCACATCCCCGCCGATGGGATTTCAATTCAATTTCCAGCAACAGGGACAGCACTGGCGAATGCCCACAATGGGGGTCAGTGTCAAGCCCACATCAATCAGCGGACAGTGGCGAATACCCAACAAGGGGGTCACTTCCCAGCATCTCAGCCTCCTGCAAACAGGAGCACTTTTCAATTCCAGCACATCCCCGCTGATGGGATTCCAGTTAATTTCCAGCAATCTTCAATTCAGCAAAATCCAGTTAATTTCCAGCAATCTTCAATTCAGCAAAATCCAGTTAATTTCCAGCAAGTTCCAGTTTAACCTTCCGTAGAGTCTCCAGTTCAGTTACAATCATTTCAAGCACAAGTTCATCAAAATCCAGTTCAATCATCAAACCAAGTTCAGCAACCCGCAGTTGCTTTTCAGCAAGCCCATAGGGTCGAAGACATCGACCACTATGCCGAAGAAGAACGTGCCTTATTCCAGGAGGCACCAGTCGCTCGAACAGATCACTCAGGACTGGACGAGTTGCGGGAGCAGTTCCAGATCTTGCAAAATCAGCTTCAGCGACAGCAAGGAATCGACTTACCTTCGACCAAGTTCAGAGACTTGTGTCCTTTCCCAGATGCTCAAGTACCTCAAAACTTTGAGGTTCCAAAGTTCAAGAGATACGATGGCAGCGGTTGTCCCACAGCACATCTCAAGGCCTTCTGTGGAGAGCTGAGTGCAATCGCAGGAAACGAAGGGGCCCTCATTCGATTGTTCCAAAAATCTCTGAAGGGCGATGCCCTAGATTGGTACACTTCATTGGACTGCCACCGCATCAGAACATGGGAACAGCTCTCCCAGGCTTTCGTCGACAGATTCGCATATAATCTCAACATGGCACCCAGAAGAGCCGACCTTGCAGCACTCAGGCAAAGGAGTGATGAAACACTATCAGCTTATGTGGGACGTTGGCGAGCTATGGCAGCCAGAATGCGGACACCCATCGACGACGAAGAACAAATCTCCATGATTGTTCATTCAACATACCCAGGCATATCCGGGTATCTCATCTCGCATCCATATGCGAATTTCTCACAATTGATCCGTGCTGGAGAGCAAGTCGAAGCAGGAATCCGGGCCGGGACAATCTCCCCATGGCCTCATCAAGCCACTACAGTCAAGAGGAACAGAGTGGAAGGAAGACCTATCGGGCACGGGAATGGAAACCGTAGTGTTTCTCCTCCTCGCCAAACGGAGGTAAACAATATCAACACCACTGCTCAAGGGAATCAACGTGCTCCCCCACAAGGACGTCAACAGTATCAGCAGAATCAAGTTCAGCATCAGCCTCAGCGATATCAGCCACAACCGAATCCTCAGCCACAGCCACCTCGACAACAGCAGCAGTTCAGGGGAAACGGCCAATACTCATACCAGAACAGGCAGAATTACAGGGAGTTCAGGAAGTTCACTCCACTCAGTCAACCACTTAGTCAAATCATGACTACGCTGGTACAAAAGCAGTTACTCACTCTGATGACACCTAGGCCTCCGCCTCATCCTCTGCCTCCAAATTACCGAGAAAATGAGTACTGTGCCTACCATCAAGGACGTGGCCACGCCACTGATCGATGCTATACTTTGAAAAATGCCATACAAGACCTGATTGATGACCGCAAGATCGTCATCTCGGTCCCTGGAACTTCTCCAGCAACTTTCACCAACCTCCTTCAGAATCCTCTGCCTCAGCATCCAACGGACCCCAGTTCGTCTCGTGGCCTTGCCGTCAATAGTATAGAAGAAGGGGACCATATCGATCGCTTCTTCTCCCCTATTCAGTCCATTCATGACTACACCTATGAGCCAACAAATCCTCCTCCAGTCTTGCAAGGGGCAAGTCCCTTTCTTCCTTCAATCTCCGAGCCAGTAGTGCTTGAAGGAGCACCTCCATACGATATACCAGTTGTTCAAGGGGCACCTTACAACCATTCAAGATGGGAACCAGTCGTCCTGGAA
This sequence comes from Liriodendron chinense, assembly GCA_003013855.2. Lineage (NCBI taxonomy): Eukaryota > Viridiplantae > Streptophyta > Magnoliopsida > Magnoliales > Magnoliaceae > Liriodendron > Liriodendron chinense. The sequence continues at coordinate 109,231 of PVNU02003798.1, read as the reverse complement.
GGAGCACAATCATACATTGAGCCCACATACGAACCTGTCATCTTGCAAGGGGCAACTCCAGAACAATCCAATCCGCAATGGAAGGATTACACTCATCAGCAGCAAGAGCCCGTTGTCTTGGAAGGATCTCTTCCAGTCAAGCCTGTCATATTGCAAGGGGCAAGTCCCGGAGGCATATCAATCACGCTACGGCAGCTCGGACGAACAGAGAAACCTCCTGCCATATCAAGAGGACCAGTATTCATTCCATGGGAGCCTCCTGCCCCAGGAACAGTCAAGCCAGGACCACGACCTTATGTGGTCTATGAAGACAAGCCTCGATACTACCCCTTCAGCACAGGCAACAATGCAGTCCTCAAGGCAAAAGCTCCATATGAGGAAGATCTGGTACCCACAACAGCACCGTTGCAAGAACCGGTGGTCCTAAAAGGCAAAAGGGAGGAAAACTACAAAGAGGTTCCATGGCACTATCCAGAATGTGCGGAAGTGGGAAACATGAATCCCAACGGGCGTTGCATCCGAAGAGATAATCAAAATAGAGGAGATCCCAAAGGCGTCCTCTCAGGCCTCGGCAACAAAAATGAAGCCGCATACGATGTAGCAACTCAGCTCAAGTCAGTCCCTGCTCAAATCTCAGTATGGGAGCTACTCTGCACATCTCGCATACACCGAGAGATGTTTGCCAAGACCTTGAATGATGCTCATGTCTCCTCTGATACGTCACCAGAGATGATTGCATTGATGATTGGACAGCTACTGGCTCCGCGCGCCATCACCTTCACCGATAATGAGTTGCCACCAGAGGGACGAGATCATGGGCGATCCCTCAACATAGCCTTACGATACAAAGACCTCTGTGTTCCGCTGGTCCTTATCGATAATGGCTCAAGCTTAAATGTCTGCCCACTCAAGACCGCAGAACGCCTGGGAATCAGTCCTTCTTCATTCCGACCCAGCACCATATGCGTCAGAGCATTCGACAACACCCGCCGATCAGTGGAAGGGGAGGTCGACATAGAGGTACAGATAGGTCCAGAAGTTTCTACCATCACATTCCAAATCCTGGATATATCAGCCTCTTTCAACATGCTGCTCGGACGGCCATGGCTGCACAAGGTTGGAGCTGTGCCATCAACCCTGCATCAACGAGTGAAGTATATCTGTGGAAATCAAGTGATCTCTATCCATGCAGAGAAGGAGCTCATCATTCCTTCCAATGCTACGGCCACTGAACCAGACATCCCGGTCATCGATATCCAGCACTCTGAAGAAGACATCCCGTTTCACAGTTTCGAATTCGAGACTGTGAACTCTATCGCCAATCCAGAACCGATAAGGGTGGACCGTGTCTTTTCACCGGCAGAGCGTCTGAGCCTCGAATACCGAATGAAGAATCACTTCAAGTCCAGAAAGGTATCGCTAGTATATAACCAACGCAAGTGGGGACTCGGATACAGGGCAACCTTCATGGACAAGAGAAGGAAGAAATTTCGGTGCTCACCCATCCAGTTCGTCAAGCCAGGAGAACCTTGCAAAGATCCAGGAGGGAATCAACCGACTGCACTACACAAAGGCCTCCCGATGAGCCTAGTTTGGGCCACGTGCCCCCCCATTCGATGGGATCAGATTCTCGAACCCTCTAAGCCTCCAGAAGAAGGAGGAAATGATGAAGACGAAGAAGGAAGACAAATACAGCAGCTTCAGGACCAGGTTACTCTGACACCTGCTCCCAACCAGGGGCACAACCTGCCCATGTCAGCATCAATCAACCAGGGGCACAACCTGCCCACTTCTCGCAACCAGGGGCACAACCTGCCCACTTCAATCAGCGAGGGGCACAACTTGCCCATCTCAGCACCAATTAGCAAGGGGCACGACTTGCCCATCCCTGCAGAATCAACGTCATCAATCATCAGCCAGGGGCAGAAGCAGCCCATCCATTGGACCAAGAAAGGGAAGTGGCCAGCCCTAGATTGGTCTGATGTCCAGGTTCCAAACTTGTGTCTCACTGTGGAACCAGACGAACTGCAATGCGAGGTAAGTGATCCGGGAGGGACTGAGTACGACTCAGATCTCGAACCTGACCAGCAAGAAGTCATGGTCATTGGGCCAGACCATGATTCTTCGCCCAAAACATCAACCCCCACCTCTCCAGGGGAGGAAGTGTGGGGTCCTGAATGGTCATCTGTTCCCCTAACTTTTGAATCAGCCAAAGAGCCATCTGAGGGCTCTGGCTTCCAAAAAAAAATGCCTGTTTAGGCAGCGACCGGAACTTTGGAACAAGTTGGGATCAATCATGGTCTGCAATGCCCGCTTGTTCAAAGTCCCGCGAATTCCGAAAAGCCAAAAAAATAAAAAACTTTCAAAAACCAAAAACATCTAGCATCTCAATTTCAGAAAAATCTCAAAAATCAAAAAATATTTCTTTCCCTGCATTCAATAGTGTGCCAAGTTCGTCTAAAGAGTCGCATGAGTTTGAAGTCGAATCATATGATTTCGACATCGAATTAGACTTCGAACTCATGGGTCTGGACGAAGCTCGGGACGAGGAAGATGATGATCCAGCTCCCGAACTAGAGGATCTCCTCAAAAAGTTCGAATCTAAAGCCAATGTTGTAGCCGATGATTTCGAGATAGTAAACTTGGGGACGCCTGAGATCCCTAGGGAAGTACGCATTGGAAAATCGTTGCCACCTGAGATGAAACAGAAAATGATAGAGTTCTTAGCTCCAAGATTGTCCAACTTCGCGTTCTCATATGAAGACATGCCGGGGCTCGATGAAGAGCTCGTTGTACACCATCTGCCAACCAAGGCAGATATGAAGCCCGTGAAGCAAAAACTCTGAAGAATGAAGCCCGAATGGGCTCTGAAAGTCCGAGATGAAGTCATCAAGCAATACAACGCGGGATTCTTGGTAGTCTCCAACTACCCTGAATGGCTCGCCAACATTATACCAGTACCGAAGAAGGACGGCAAGGTTCGAATGTGCATCGACTTCTGAGATCTCAACAAGGCCAGTCCAAAAGATGACTTCCCGTTGCCACATATCGACACTCTAGTCGACAACACTGCAGGATACAAGATCTTCTCATTCATGGACGGGTTCTCAGGTTACAATCAGATCAAGATGGCCGTCGAAGATCGCGAGAAGACATCGTTCATCACTCCCTGGGGAACCTTCTGTTACAGGGTAATGCCGTTCGGTCTGAAGAACGCAGGAGCAACATATCAGCGAGCAATGACAGCACTATTCCACGACATGATGAACAAAGAGCTCGAAGTATATGTGGACGACATGATCGTCAAATCTCGCACAATTGAAGGACACTTTGAAGATCTGAAGAAGTTATTCAACAGATTAGAAAAGTACAAGCTTCGCCTCAACCCTCAGAAATGTGTCTTCGGTGCAATGGGAGGTAAGCTCCTCGGCTTTATGGTGAGCGAGGATGGCATCAGGGTCGACGAGACCAAAACCAGAGCAATCATCGAGATGCCCCCTCCCAGAACAGAGAAAGAAATTCGTGGCTTCCTCGGCAGAATTCAATACATCAGTCGCTTCATCGCACAGCTCACACCTATCTGTGAGCCCATATTCAAGCTCCTTCGGAAGAACGTCCCAAAAGAATGGAATGACGATTGCCAAGTCGCCTTCAACCGCATCAAGAAATATCTCATGAATCCTCCAGTCCTAGTGCCTCCCACTCCTGGACGACCACAATTGTTATACATCTCGGTAGCAGCAGAAGCCATTGGCTGTGTCCTCGGCCAACACGACGAAACCGGGAAGAAAGAACAAGCAATATACTATTTGAGTCGAAAGTTCACCGACTACGAGACCAGGTATTCCCCGATCGAGAAGACTTGCCTCGCCCTAGTCTGGGCAACTCAGCGACTCCGTCAATACATGATTGCATTCCCTATTCTCCTTCTCGCTCACATGGATCCGCTCAAATACCTGTTCGAGAAACCGGCACTCACTGGAAGGATAGCTAAATGGCAGCTACTCTTGTCTGAGTTCGACATCACCTATGTCACTCAAAAGGCAATCAAGGGACAGGCCCTCGCCGATCATCTTGCGGCTCACTCTCTCCTGGACTATCAGCCGCTCAAGACATTCTTTCCTGATGAAGATCTCTTGCTCATTGAAGAGGAAGAAAAGAAGAAAAAAGATGAGTGGACGTTATTCTTCGACGGCGCAGCAAATTCTAAAGGGAGTGGTATTGGAGCAATCCTCTACTCTCCAGATGATGTCCCTATTCCTATCTCGAGGCGCATCGCATTCGAGTGTACCAACAACATGGCAGAGTATGAAGCATGCATCGGTGGCTTAAGGGAAGCCATAATCTTGGGCGTCAAGAAGCTACGAGTGTTTGGAGACTCACAGCTTATCATCAATCAGACCAATGGCGAATGGAAGACCAAAGACGAGAAGTTGATACCATATCATGTGTATCTTGACAATCTGATCGAAGAATTCAAGGAAATCACCTTCTCATACATGCCCAGAGCCAAGAACCAGTTTGCAGATGCTCTCGCCACGCTCGCATCAATGCTCGAGATCCCAAAAGGAACTTCAGAATGGGAGCTCACAGTCGAAATTCAAGAAGAACCTGCTTTTTGCCTGCAAATAGAAGAAGCCGAAGTTGTCCCTGACAAACCCTGGTATGCAGACATCAAGCAATATCTCGAAACCCAGGAGTATCCAGAATTAGCAACAGCAACAGATCGCCGAACCATCCAACGTTTGGCCGGCCAGTTCACCATCAGTGGCGAAGTTCTCTACAAGCGATCCTATAATCACATCCTCCTCCGATGCGTCGATGAAACAGAAGCTGCAAAGATCATGAAAGAAATACACGAAGGAATCTGTGGCCCTCACATGAATGGGCACATGATGGCAAAGAAGATTCTACGACTCGGCTACTATTGGCTCACCATGGAGACAGACTGTTGCCAGCACGTCAGAAAATGCTTCAAGTGTCAGGAGCATGCAAATCAAATCCATGCCCCATCATCAGAGTTATACAACCTGACCACCCCCTGGCCCTTCTCCATGTGGGGACTCGACATCATCGGCAAGATCAGTCCCAAAGCATCAAATGGTCACGAGTACATACTTGTGGCAGTCGACTACTTCACCAAGTGGGTAGAGGCAGCCTCCTACACCACGATTGCAGCATCTCAAGTGATCAAATTCATGAAGAACAACATCATATGCCGATATGGAATCCCTAATGCCATCATCACAGATAATGGGACCCCGTTCGTCAACAAGAAGATGGATGACTTCCTCAGCAAGTTCAAGATCCAACGTCATCGATCAAGCCCCTACCGTCCCCAGATGAATGGTGGGGTAGAAGCCGCAAACAAGACAATCGTCAGGATACTCGAGAAGATGGTCGTGACATATCGAGATTGGTCAGATATGCTCCCATATGCACTTTGGGCCTATCGAACGTCTGTACGGTCTGCTACGGGCGTTACTCCTTTCGAGCTTACTTACGGAATGGAAGCAGTCCTACCAGTCGAGGTGGAAATACCATCACTACGAGTGTTACTCGAAAGCGGAATTGAAGAAGGAGAATGGCAACGGGCCAGATTCGATCAGTTGCAGCTGGCAGATGAAAAACGCATGCGTGCACTAAGTCATTCACAGTGCTATCAGAAAAGGATCGCTCGGGCTTACAACAAGAGAGTCCGAAAAAGGAGTTTCAAGGTAGGCGACATGGTCATGAAGAAGATTCTACCGTCGCACCTTCCAGATCCCAGAGGAAAGTTCAAACCCTCGTGGGACGGGCCACTGATCGTTAGAGAAGTACTTCCCGGAGGCGCCCTCAGACTCACCAGCATGAGAGGGGTGGATCTTCCCGAGCCAACCAACGCCGACAACGTGAAAATCTTCCACGGGTAAGTCATTCCGACCTTATCAAGAGTTACCTTAATAGAGCTGAAGTCAGGAGGTCGAAGCTAAGACCTCTGAGAAATCATCCCGTCCACCAACAAGTGTTTCAAATAAGGGGATTCAAAAAGAAAAAAAAAAGAGAAAAAGAATGCAAAAGAATAAGAAAAAGAAAAGAAAAGAAGAAAAAAAGAAAGAAAAAAGGGAAGCCAAAGCAAGGCACCCAAGAAAAAATCAACCCAAGAAGAAACACAGTCATCCATCCATCCATCTCAGAGGGGTCTTTAGCAAAGACCGACAGCTCCATTATCGTAACTCAGGATAAGGGCTGAAGGACTGCCATCGGCCGGTAACGACGGATTCCCGACCTCTAGCCGCCGCAGTTATCCAGAGATCCAGAAAAGAAAAAGAAAAAAAAAAAAAAGAAGAAAAAAGAAAATGTGTGCCTAAACAAAGAGGGCGGAGTGAAAACCCGAAAGGGCGCTCCGAGTAAAAACAGTGGGCATACAGCGGACTTGGTGAAAACCTGAAAGGGCGCCAAGGGTAAAAACAGCACAGCTGCCAAGGGGCAGGCAAGACCAAATACCCGGGACGTGGTGAAAACCTGAAAGGGCGCCACGGGCAAAAATGACGGGAAAAAGCCGGCTGTGGTGAAAACTCGAAAAAGCACTACAGGCAAAAATGGCTCAAAATGAAAAAAAAAAAAAAAAAAAAGAAAAAAAAAAAGAGAAAAAATAAAAATAAAAGTGCAGGTACCAAGAAAGCAGACGGCCCCGATCAGTTCAAGCGGTTACAGTTCAAGAACAAGAAGAAGCGCAGTCAGGAGCGAAGAACTCTACAAACTCTGACAATCTCAGGAAACGAGAGTTCCCGTTGCCTACATCTCTAGGGAACCAAAGGATCAAGCAAGTCAAATCTCGAGATATCGGTCAAATCATTGACCGAGCCCCAGTTCTGATTCCTATATCCCGACACAAAATCCAGACACACTCACAAGACAACTCATGGCACAGTAGATTTTCAAACAGTTTTTTCTCTTTTCAATTAAATGCATTATATTTCTCTTACACATATCATCTTTTTCAAAAATACAAAAAAATGCATCATCATCAATCATATATGCAAAAATCAGTGTGCAGGTGGCCAACACAATCAATCTCTACCCTCCTCCTCGGCCACATCAGGTGAGTCCTCTGACTCATAAAAAGATAGTCTCGCTCTCAACCTGCTCACCTCCATACGCAGGTAATGCGCCTCATCGCGCTCAAGGGTATGGATCGCTGTCTCCTCATCAGACAATCTCTGATCGGCAGCCAATCTCCTCGACATCATCTCGCAATGATACCGAAGTGCAGAGATCTCAGACAGCAGATGGCCATGAGTGGCCAAAAGGAAGCCAGGATCGACAAAAGGGCGCTCCTCAAAAGGTTCATATGAACCAGATGAAGAGCCAGCATCTCCAAGAATATCCTGCTCACCCTCATCAGCAGTCTGGTGCCAACAAGGGATACGTCGATACAAAGACTGCTCCGCAACCCAGTACTGATATGGGGCGGTCGCCATCGGAAAAGTCCGTAGCTCAAATCCCAACAAATCAGCTGTCAAATAACTCGCCCAAGAACAATCAATCCGGGTCTTAAAGTCAGAGGATCTGGATGGAAGTGTTCGACGCCCGATACCCGCGAAAGCGAAATGAGGAACATCCTGCTCATACCCAAACTGCCGCAGGAACCGGATGGGATGGTAAGAAAAGTAGGATCGAAAGCCTACCAACATCAGAGGATGGCGGTGTGCATCGCAAAGCACTGGAGGAAGTGAAAGCCAAGATGACTCCCAACGAACGTTCCAGTCACGAAGTTCAGCGAACATCCTGCGATACAGGGGCTCGCTCATCCTAGCTGAAGGCGGAAGGAACTCGATGATATAACGCATAATGTCAGAGCTAGGAATGCCAGGAAGAGGTACAGGAATGGTCAGAGAAAGACGCTCCCATAGCCAGACCTGATCACAAAAAGGAAAAGAAGTTCAGCTAAAGCAAAGCAATCCCCAACAAAGCAAGAAGAAAAAAAAGGATGCAGAAAAGATACCTGAAGGAAAGTACAACAGCCGCGAAGGACACGAGTGCGGCCCAGGGCACAGTCGGTCAACCCATCGAATAGCTCGGCCAAGATGAGAGAAATGATCCCCTGCCGACGGACAGCTCGGCTCATCACCTCAAAAAGTAAAGGAGTCTGGGATCTGCGCCATCCCGAGAACAGCACCTCAGCGATCAAGCAGAACATCAGTGCGTTCCGAGCAAAGGTAGAACCGGCCGTACCCTGAGGACCCGAAAAAAGATCATACAGCAAGTCCAAAGAGAACACGACAGCATCCTGGCCACCGGCTGCAGGCCGAACAAGATAGGGAATCCCGAACCAGTTCTGCGGTGTAGCAGTCTTCGGCGATGTCTTCGGCGAGAAGTACTGAGTGTAATCCAAGGGTAAGCCAGTCAAGCGTGCAAGCTCCTCCAAAGAAGGCCCCATCTCCATATCATTGAACGCAAACAAGTTCAACGAAGGGACCCAGTCAATCACGGCAGCTCCGAGCATCCTCCAGTCAATGTCAACTCTAGCCATATGAATCAGACTGCCAAAGCCATAGGACTCCAAATCTCGAATCTCATAAACTGACAAGCTGTCAAGCCAAGCAAGCAGTCGTGGCGAGCAAGAAGGACGAGGAAGCAGCTGACAAGTCCTCACTGGTACCCCATCCAGAACAAAAGGCCCAGAAATCAATAATGACTCATCAAGGATCGGAAGGTCAACGGGCGAAGGAGAAGGAAAAGCTGGAACCTCTGCCGACTCGACAGCCCCTGACCTGTCCTCAGTGGCGGCTATGTCTGATATAGTCGCATCACTATCTGAAACTGTCATAACCTCAGCCGCATGGGAAGACTCGCCCACCTCATGAACGGAGTGCGCAAAGGACCGATGACCAAGGGAAGGACAATGCTCCCCATCAAAAGGACTGTCAGTAAAGATCACACCACACATCGTGGCACCCTGGCTAATCTGACCGTCAAAGAATGCATCTGAACCATCCAAAAGGGTCCCGGCTACCCGATCGAAGAATCAACGGTCAGATCCGGACCTGCGGCCCTCTCCAGTAGGAAATCATGAATCCAGTCATCATCCTGGCCGATCAAAGGGATCATCGAGGCATCCACACCGTCCATCATCAAGGGGACATCATCAATGATCACATCAAGTCCACCCAAAGAAGTATACCGCACATCCTGGCCCTCATCCAGAGCATCCAAACCGTCAAAGGTACCATCTGAGCCATCCATACCATCCAGACATGAGATCAGCCCATCTATGTCCCTCATAGTCCCATCATCACCGTCCATCACATCATCCATGGGGCCCACACTCAAGGGATGCATAGCCTCACCTATGTCCCATCCCATCATCTCATCCATACCATCCATTCCTCCCATAATGAGGGGCCCATTCAAATCGGAAAATCCAGCCATCCCACCATTAATGGAGCCATTCAAAGCTCCACCAACCACCATCCCAAGCTCTTCATCAATGCCCCCTCTTAATGCCCCATCTACCCCATCCATTAAAGGCATCTCCCCATTATCAAAGCTCAGTTGAAGATCTGAAGTGTGGGACCCATCTTGGATAGCCCCCACAGCCCATAAATCCCCACCATCCATTGCCCAAGAAAGGACAAACCAAGATGAAGACAAGATGATGAGGAAAGAGGAGACAAGAAGAATATTCATGGCTGCAATCGAACCCGGACGTGCATGGAATGAGGGGACAAAGACAGTGGACAGTGAAGAATGTCCGAACCAGGGCCAGCCCAAGCCGCTCAAGAGGCGAACCTTGGGCGGCCTGCCCTAGGCCGCCCGTACGGACGCAAGCTTCCTCTCTCCGCGGGATTGGCTCCAAGGTTCTTGGTAGGTGAGGCTGACAGTCCACGTCAGCAGATGGCGCTCCGTGGGCCGCCCAAGGCTCCGGTCCACTCCAGATTTCGACTAAAGATGATCAAGATCATACAAAAGGTGCCCCACTGGTCCAATCATGAAGCAATGTGACCGGAATAGGGCTGATCAAGCCAAAGAGAAGGAAAGGTGATCAAGTGGGGGCCACAAGCAATCCAAGCCATTCAAAGACTAGATCATCATGATCCAAACCATTGAAGAACCTACATGAGCCATGAAACAACAAGATCAAAGGTTAATCATCACAAGAAGGGCCAGAATCCAAGATCTAGTCATCAAGTGGGCCCACAAAGCCAAATCAAGCGATCAGAGACATTCAAGCCATCATCCACACCATGAGAAGCATTCCTAACCTCACAAATCATCAAAAGAAGTGCCCCAAAGTAAAACTAAGGTCTCAAGTGGGCCCACAGGGCCAAATCCATCAATCTGAACCATTCAAGGGCCAAATCATCAAGATCCAAACCATTGGAAAGCTTACACAAGTCATGGAGCAGCAAGATCAAAGGTTCGATCATCAAAAGAAGGGCCAAAATCCAAGATCTAAACATCAAGTGGGCCCGCAAGGCCTAATCAAGCAATCTGAACCATTCAAGTCATCACCCATGCAACTAAGCAGTCTCAAATCATGAAGGAATGAGTCAAGAGTCAAAGCATCCAGACATCACCAAGGAATTTGGGAGAAATCAAAGCCTGTATATTCATCCAAAAGGGCTTGATACAAAAGGGGACAAAAACAAAAGTACAAGGCCATACAAAGCAGAGCCAGCTACAAGTCACCAACATAATCATCATCGCCCCTCCTCGCGTCCCGCTCCCGACGATAAAGATCCATCAAAGGAGCAGTCACTGAACCTCCAGCATACCTGCGACGGCCACCTGGAACATAAAGCGAAGGAAGCAAAGGCCCCTGGCCAAATAGCAGATACCACTCGTCATAATCACGATCCGGGATCGTGAAACGGAAGCCAGGCTGGCCCACCAGAGCCTCAACTCTCTCATCAGCTGGCATCCGAGCAGCTGGAGGAGGTGCAGAACAGGGGACCCGAGCTACCCCAGTGACTTGCCGAAGCAATCTCTCTCCCAAGTACCATTGGAAGGACTCAGCATCAGAAAGCATAATACGGAGACATGAAGCATCATATGCCTCCACGCGCTGGGGTGTGTAGTAGAGAGGGAAACTAGCGTACGGCATCCGGGCAAACTGCAGCAGAAGAGGTTACCACGATCAGTTACAAGTACAGTACAAGGACAAAGACAAGCAAGATACTTACGTCCTCAACGGTCAGCCCGTCTATATCAGCACGCCAATTGTCCCCGGGAACTCGGGAGTTCCGCTGACGATTCTGCTGATGCCAATACATGTGGCGATACTGAGCGGGTTCAATGTCATCTCGCATCCTCGGCGCAAGATGCGGAAAATGGTCATAAAAGCAGGTCTGGATGAAAGTACATTTAATGATCAGAGAGAGAAAGGAGGCAAACGGCTCCAAAGAGGATGAAAGAAGAGGTACCTCAACGACAGGCCAGAAGCCTGTGAAGGACCGGCTATGCCGACAGGTCTTGTCCAAACCTTGAAAGAGACAGGTCAGGATGGCCCCATTCCAATTATAGGGGTGATGAAGATCTTCGACTAAACGAAGAAATTTAGGATCAACTCTCTCATTCGCATGGCAAAAAAGAAAGGATCCAAAAGCATAAGTGATCATGGCCCGCGCCTTGTGGAGGGCCTCTCGCTCGGTGGTAGGGACGACGGAAGCAAAATTGTTGTAAAACCATCGCATCTTCACTTGATGGCCTTGGAATTCACCCTCAGGAGGGACGTCACCGACAAGTCGCAGCCAATCAGTGGAAGAGAGGGGAGCTAAAGAGCTGACTTGAGGGACAATTGCCCCATGAAATGGGAAACCTATCTGCATGTAAATGTCCAAAGGGGTTATCCCCCATTCTCTACAAGGAAGCTGGAAGGTGTGGGTCTCATCCCGCCACCTCTCACAAAGGGCCGCAAGCATCATGCGGTTGGCGTCGTTGTTATGGAAGCGTAGGGTGAGGAGGCCAACAAAAGGAGTACCATCTAGTACTCACTCAAGCAAGGGCTGTGGCTCCTTCATCCAATTGTCCCAGCGATCCCTGGTACCTCGACCCTTGATGGCAGGAAGAGGTTGATGCTCCATAGCTAGGGAACACATGTGGTCCCCCCGGCGGACAATGAAAGCAGGATCATCCTCGTCAACCACTTGGTGGCCCCTGGTACCATCCGCCATGGAATCCTACAAGCTTGGCAAGGTAAGTCCCTATCCTTTACCCATTAACATCCAAATTCTCATCCAAGAAACCCATGGGATTGGACTCACATTCAAATGCAAAATCTAAAGTCCAACTCCATGTGTCACTTAGGATATGTGTTGGACCCATTGGAAAAAGTAAGGCCTGCCTTAAAGAAGGTGGCATGGCATGCCTCAGGTAAGAAAAGTCCATCATCCAAGGACACATTTTGGACAACAAATGCACTCAAGTGCCATGAAATCAACTAAGGATGAGAGTCCTACTGCACATGAGAAGTTCCTCTTCAAAGTCCACATGTGGCCAAGGATTGACTCACTTTTATGCCAAGGTCATGATTCTCACTTAGGATGTCTCCATCTTTTTACACATATGCATGGACAAGTGGGGAGTAGAAAGGAAACGGGTCTCTAAGAGTAACCCAAATGCCTCATCTCAATGGATTGGAGAGAGCACATAGCCCACTTGAAGAACATGAGGACCCATTCATGGGTTAACCATGGGCAACCTTATGTGCCTCATCTTGATGAAAATTTTGACCACGAAAATGCAACAAGGAGGTCTACCCACAAACATATGAATCAAAGAAGCTAAGGGTAGAAAGTCGATGCACATAGCCCACATGAAGAATCAAAGTTGAAAATGCCCATGAAAAGGCAAGTTTGGGCAACTTATGTGCACCAACTTTTTCACCAAAAGGGAGACCATTTGAGCACAAAAGAGCATGGCTTGATGAGTCACCCAACCATCATGAAAATGGATAAGAATGGTACACATAGCCCACTTGAATATCAAAATCCAAAATGTCCCAAGGCATGGGACAAAAATGGGCAACCTATGGGTATCATTCTTTCCCACAAATGGAAAGAAAAACCACTCATACTTGAGAATGATAGTGGATGACCCACCAAGTCCCCAAAGAAAAGATCAAGGACCCATGGTTGTATGGGTAGCTCACTTGAGAATCATCCATTTGAGGTTGATAACATCTAAGGGAAACTCTTGAAAACCACAATCCTACCACAAAGAAAACCATTTGAACTTAGTGAGATTGTGGGAACAACTCACTCATGGGACTTGTAGATGGTCAAGTAGCTCAAGTCCTCCATCCATTAAAGAAAAGAGCATGAAAATAAAAAATCCACATGGACAAAGTGTAGTGGGGCACACATGGTTCAAAGAAGTGCCCAAGTTTCAATGAAGGCCCAAAAGCCCATCCACATGAAAAACTTCAAGGAACCCACCACACTTTGTACAAGGATGTACATCATAATCAAGAAATAGTGGAAGACTTGGGCTACTTGTCCATATAAGCCCACCTAGGAAAACTAGCCCACTTGAGATCCAAAATGAAGAATGGGCTAGCCACCTTGATCCATACACATGTAAAGAAAGATGGGGTCACCCAAAGTGAGCCCCATGAGCCCAAAACTTGAGATGGGCCCTACCATGCCCATGGGCCCAAATCTTGAAAAGAAGAGGGAAAAGAAAGGATAGTTCCAAAGGAAAAATGACAAAGGCAAGAAAGTATGAGGGAGCCCAAAATGAAGCATTGGGCCCATCAAATACACCAAGGGCCATGACTTCACTTTGAGCCCATTTGATACACATGAAAAGAGGCCCAACTCCCATGAAAAAGATAGAGTATTTTGCCATGCACACTTGATGACATGGCAAAATTACTCCTTACATGCACATGGAGGGAGTGTGAAAAAGGAAAAAATGATGAAGTGGAGAGCTTGCAATGTCCTTCTCCATGCACCACCTTTGAAAGACTTGAGATCTAAGAAAAGATCAAGAATGCTTGGGCCCACCTTCACACCCCTTTGAATAGCTACATGAAAAAGAAAAAGGATCATGAGAAGAGACAATGAAGATGGAAAAGGACAAGAAAGAGAAAGGAAGTGGTCCATACCTTTACCACTCACCAAAGAAGGACCACCTTGCTGTCCCAAGATTTCTCTAAGGCCCACCACTTGAAAAGAGCAAAGGACCACCAAAGAAGAGAGAGGAAACTTGAAGAAAGAAAGAGTATGAGAGAGAGAAGAGAGAGATTGCACGTTTGAGGGGGGGAGGGTGCCCCATGTTATATAGAAAAGGGGAGGGCACCCTTTTACCCAGCCCCCTGAAGAGACCAGGAGGCGCAGACCGGTCGGGCGGCCCATGGGAGGCCGTCCTAGCCTCTACCTAGGTGAAACGACCTCCCTCTCCCCCTCCTTGGGAAGAACTCCCCCTTGGGAAGGGTGGTTGCAAGTGAATCTTGTACCTTCATGTAAGAATGAAGTGATGGAAGAGAATGATGAGAAAAAGGAAGAAATCTCACCAAAATCTCATCTCATGAGAAATGGGTGAGAAATTGGGTTGATGATGTGGAAAAGTTCCATGGAATTTTCAAGAAAAAGAAAGAAGAATTTGACTTGGTCAAACAATGATCTCAACCATCCAAAGGCATGACCAGATGATCCAAACCATTCCAAGAAGAATCCCAAGAATCTCCGCCCTTGATTACTGTTCACATGTATGAATTGTGGTCCGAAGACCTTAAACTACGTCGGGATCAAGATCCCGAGGGATTGTCAATAAGACTGGCATCAGTCTTCTTCAAGATCTGGTGGCTCCGGACATTTTCAGAAAACCAAAAAAAATATATACATCACTTGTACAGTTTCTGGTCCGAAGACCTTAAACTACGTCGGGATCAAGATCCCGAGGGATTTTTAATAAAAATGGGTATCGATCTCGATCAAAATCAGAATCGATGACCCAGAATTTTTTCCAAAAAAAGAAAACAAAAAAATGTCTTTCCTCTTTTAAAGTTTTGGGTCCGAAGACCTTAAACTACGTCGGGATCAACGTCCCGAGAGATTTTTAATAAAAACCAGCATCGATCCCAGCCCTTTCAGGCCAAGATCTGATGATCTGGATCATTTCGAAAAACAGAAAATATGTTTGCCCCCTCTTGTACATGTTTTGGGTCCGAAGACCTTAAACTACGTCGGGATCAACATCCCGAGAGATTTTCCAATAAAAGCCGGCGTCGGTCTTGTTTGCTCACATCAAGATCAATGACTCCGGACATTTTCAAAAATCATAAAAATATATTACCAGCCCCGCTTTTAAAGTTTTGGTCCGAAGACCTTAAACTACGTCGGGATCGACATCCCGAGAGATTTTCAATAAAAACCAGCATCAGTCTGGATTGTCCATCCGCTGACATCGGACATTTTTTCAAAAACAAAAAAAACATGTTTGCCCCTCTTTTGTACAGTTTCATGGTCCGAAGACCTTAAACTACACTGGGATTAATTTCTCGGGGGACCTTTCTCGCTTTCAACTAAAAATCGGCATCGGCCTCGACCGTGGGGATCATGGTTCGATAACCCGGATCATTTCAAAAATACCAAAAATATTTTAAAGCTTTCCATAAAAACCAGTATCAACCTTGATCATCCGAGTTGAAATCTGGAACCTTTTCAAAATATATATATATATATATATATATATATATATATATATATATATATATATATATATACAATATAAAACAAAAAGTTTTCACCACCAGTTTCAACCCACCAATTTATCCCCAGTGGTCCGAAGACCTAAAACTACACTGGGATTAACTTCTCGGGGGCTTTCTTTCCTAACCTGTTCCAGACATGGCTGACACTTGATCGTACGGGTGTCTGGAATCTTTTAAACAGGTAAAGGCTGAGGCGGGCAGAACTCCGCAATCCTGTTCGTGTTGAACGCACCGTGATAGACAACCTTGAGTTGGAAGTCGCTGTTGAAGCTGACGGATGTTCCCTGTTCCTAGAACTCATGAAGGGGATTAAGGCCGTTGGGAGGTGAAGCTCACCCTCACGGAATTGTGAGCAACGTAAGACCCCAAACTGGATTGACTAAGGGAAATGTGAGGATGTGGCTCATCTTGTGGCCGAAGGAGTCCGTCGGACGATACGTGGTCTATGTGCATTGCACGTGAGGAACAGGCAACTTTGTGGGTGTGTTGACTAAAAACCCTCAAAATCCCCTCATCCGAAGATGTAAAACTACGGCACTTAACTGTGTGAGACTCGTCTTACTCGCTGACGTAAAATGGATCGGGTGCCTTACCAGCAGTAGAAGCTGGAAGTGGATGGAAATTCCATATCTTTTCCCTGCATTTCAGAAAAATCACAAAATACAAAAACATTGCAAAATCATCTCTTCAAAAATCACAAAAATATTTCCATCAAATATCTGCAAAAATCACAAAAATATTTCCCTTGCTTTCAATCAAAATATTTCAAAAATCACAAAAATATTTCCTGTGTTTTCAATAACCAATATCTATCCTGATCGCTCAGGTAAAGATTCGGACCACATATTTACAAAAAAATCACAAAAATTAGCATCCCCAGCACTACAATTCAGGAGTCTTGAACTCCGCTCACTTCACAGTATGGGATGACGGATCCAATCGCCTGCAAATTGGAATCTTGACCAAAACGGGCAACCAAACACCATCTCAATCACATGTATGCCCAGAAGAACATCTTGAAGTCGGATAATATCCTCGTACATTCTCATTAGCAAAGAAACAGCATCTTGGGACGATGGACCTGATCGACCACGGGTCGGGATCTTGACCAACCCGCTGTCCAAACCTCCGTATCAAAAAGAAAAATCCCCAAGGGAGTACAACCCTGCAAGCAATAAGCTCAAAATTCTCTGCATCTCCAGCAAAAGCAAAATCATCAAACCAGAAGAGAATGAGCCAAGCCATGCATTCATCATGCATCTCCATGCATCAGCATCCATTGCATCAATCATCATGTTTACCTGCTTTCAAAATAAAAGCCGGTTAGCCAAAGACCCCACAGGCATCCCTAGTGGAGGCACGTGCAAACCAGATTTCCATTTCAAAAAAAAAATATTTCCATTTGCAAATAAAAACCCCACGGAGTATCACTCCCCAGAGTGGGTGCCTTTTCAAAAAATCCAAAAATGTTTTCCAGTAGAGCGTTCTGCCTCCAACACGCTGGGAGATCTTCCATATCTCTGGGTAGGAGCCAACGCAAAAATCAAGTAAGATCCAATGTCTCGCGGTTTCCCCGGAGATCATCGGATCCAATGCACTCAAAGTACGGTCGAACCGAACTCCAGTGTCAGTGCGGTCGTACCACATGCCAAGATACAAAAAAGATGAAAGCCAAAAGACTCGGTCACAGAAACCATTTGAACAGGTGGAAACGATGAATTGTAACCCAAGTATCCAAATCAGCAGATTGGGTGGAAAGAGTTCACCCGCACATACCTAGGCGTGGATGCCTGAAGTACCTTGACTGAGTCCAAGTCGGCGTAGTAGAATCCCGTAAGACTATCGGACGCAGGGCGTCTAACCACTTTGACAGTCAAGCGAAACAAGTACTCCTGGAGTGATCTGGGAAAACATCAAACATCACACAAACAGTCTCAGGGTCAGCATCCTCGTAAGACTAACAGACACAGAGGCTCTGCTGTACCTTTCCGATGTTAGTACCGATCGGGAATGGAAGGGTTGCGATTGGGTACCCAGGTTGCAGCAAACTGCAGGGACGATCGCAACGTTTTCTCCAAACTCTCGCGGTATGTGCGAGTTATCAATTTTCAGACAATCAACTGACTCAGATACAAAGGACAACAAAGATTCCAGACCACAATCAAGGAAAGAATGAATTGCAAACCAAGCATCAAAACCAGCAGATCGGGTGGAAAAGCCCACCCGCACATACCTAGGCGTGGATGCCTGAAGTACCTTGACTGAGTCCAAGTCGGCGTAGTAGAATCCCGTAAGACTATCGGACGCAGGGCGTCTAACCACTTTGACAGTCAAGCGAAACAAGTACACCTGGAGTGATCTGGGAAAACATCAAACATACAATCAATCACAGGGTCAGTAACCTCGTAAGACTGTCGACGCAGAGGCTCTGCTGTACCTTTCCGATGTTAGTACCGATCGGGAATGGAAGGGTTGCGATTGGGTACCCAGGTTGCAGCAAACTGCAGGGACAATCGCAACGTTTTCTCCAAACTCTCGCGGTATGTGCGAGTGAGCGATCTCCAAACGATCAACTGGCACAGATGCAAAAGCAAGCAAAGATTTCAGACCATGATCTATGAATGACCGGGTCAGAAGTGGGGTGTCCACTCGCTTTGGCATTCGGTTGCACGCAACCTCTGCCAAAGAGGGGCATCTGTAGACACCCCACCTTCGGCTACACTGTTGGTAGAGATAGCTGGTTGAACGGAGGACCGTACCCCCAAATCCCAAGTCCAAACTCAGCCAAACTCACCCCTTGTAAGCCCCATTCCATAGCCCAGTTCAAGCCTGAACCCAGTCAACCCAGTCCTAAAAACCACCCTGAAAAACTCCCCATAAAAAAGGCCAGTCAAAAATCCCAAAAAAAGTCAAACTCACTGAGTCAACCCGCTGAGTTAACCCGCTGAGTCAACCCGTCGAGTCAACCCGTCGAGTCAAAACATCGAGTCAACCCGTCGAGTCAACCCGTCGAGTCAAACCACCGAGTCGACCCGCTGAGTCAACTCACTGAGTCGACCAGCGAGTCCAACAGCAGCCCCGAGGGAACGGCCGTACTCGCTGGAAACCAAGGAGCGGCCGTACGGGCGGCCCATGGCAGGCCGCCCGGACAAAATTACGACTTCTGCCACTCTCTGCTGCTATAAATACCCCCCTCCCCTTCTCATTTCAAGAAGCCATTCGAGTCCATTTCAGCCCGAGAGCTCTGAGTCCATCTCTCCACCCTTTAGCCCATTTTTCCACCAAGGAGAGCCCGAGTGAGGAGAGTCTAACCCTGGTCCAGCCCAGCCTGACCACTGGTCCAAGCCTCCCAAGCCATCCAAGTCTTGATCCAGCCACTCGAAGCCAACCCTTGCGACACCTCCGTCCACCCAGCTACTCATTTTCCAGCATCATCTCATTTGCATCTAGCATAAGTGCAACATTTACTTTTCTTCCAACCCCCCTGCTTCACTACAAGCACCTTGATTACTCAAACACACATGCATATGTCTTTATATTAAGCACCTGTCAGTTCGAGCGTATGCTCTGGGCTTGCCCGTTGTTGGAACCTGCCCATCAGAAACTCTTACTGTTCAGACCTGCATTCATGCTTCACCATAAAACACCTTGATCACTCAAACACACATGCATATGTCTTTATATTAAGCACCTGTCAGTTCGAGCGTATGCTCTGGGCTTGCCCGTTGTTGGAACCTGCCCATCAGAAACTCTTACTGTTCAGACCTGCATTCATGCTTCACCATAAAACACCTTGATCATTCAAGCACACTGCATACGTCTTATATTAAGCACCTGTCAGTTCGAGCGTACGCTCTGGGCTTGCCCGTTGTTGGAACCTGCCCATCAGAAACTCTTACTGTTCAGACCCGCATTCATGCATCATGTCATTCATGAGAATATACGAGGATTAAATTAGACTTTCAAGTATTCGATCGATTCTGTGAAGTAGAGACTGTACTTCGGTACGGGCAGTGTGTGGGGTGCTTAACCTCTTCCCACCCTGTAACCGTGATCCCTTACCTTGAATCTCTGACCGCAGATCAACAGGAGTCATTTTAGAGAAAAGGATCTTCAGATCCCCTTCTCTAACGTTTCTACGGGGTCTAGCCGACTGTAGATTCGAAGTAACTGGCTAGTGGCGACTCTGGTCTTATATAAATTCACTTAAACACATCCAGCTCAATACGACAACCAAACGAAGCCCTCGAGAACGAGGCTAGCCAGTGGCACAAACGGCGATTTCGCACTCACGCACCTCTTCTTCTTCTTCTTCCGAAAGGAAAGGGAGAACGACGTTGTGTGGGAGCGCGGGGAAAATCGGCGAGGGTCCACAGTCGGTACAAAGACTACTCAGCAACCCAGTACTGATATGGGGCGGTCACCATCGGAAAAGTCCGCAGCTCAAAACCCAGCAAATCAGCAGTCAGGTAGCTCGCCCAAGAACAATCAATCCGGGTCCTGAAGTCAGAAGATCTAGAGGGAAGTACTCGACGCCCGATACCCGTGAAAGCGAAATGAGGAACATCCTGCTCATACCCAAACTGCCGCAGGAACCGGATGGGATGGTAAGAAAAGTAGGATCGAAAGCCTACCAACATCAGAGGATGGCGGTGTGCATCGCAAAGCACTGGAGGAAGTGAAAGCCAAGATGACTCCCAACGAACGTTTCAGTCACGAAGTTCAGCGAACATCCTGCGATACAAGGGCTCACTCATCCTAGCTGTATGAGGAAGAAACTCCATGATGTGTCGCATAAGGTCTGGGCAACGAGTGTCAGGAAGAGGTACAGGAACAGTCAAAGAAAGACGCTCCCATAGCCAGACCTGATCACAAAAAGGAAAAGAAGTTCAGCTAAAGCAAAGCAATCCCCAACAAAGCAAAAGAAAAAAAAAGATGCAGAAAAGATACCTGAAGAAATGCACAGCAGCCGCGAAGGACACGAGTGCGGCCCAAGGCGCAGTCGGTCAGCCCATCGAATAGCTCGGCCAAGATGAGAGAAATGATCCCCTGCCGACGGATAGCTCGGCTCATCACCTCAAAAAGCAAAGGAGTCTGGGATCTGCGCCATCCCGAGAACAGCACCTCAGCAATCAAGCAGAACATCAGTGCGTTCCGAGCAAAGGTAGAACCGGCCGTACTCTGAGGACCCGAAAAAAGATCATACAGCAGGTCCAAAGAGAACACCACAGCATCCTGGCCACTGGCTGCAGGCCGAACAAGATAGGGGATCCCGAACCAGTTCTGCTGTGTAGCAGTCTTCGGCGATGTCTTCGGCGAGAAGTACTGAGTGTAATCCAAGGGTAAGCCTGTCAAGCGTGCAAGCTCCTCCAAAGAAGGCCCCATCTCCATATCGTTGAACGCAAACAAGTTCAACGAAGGGACCCAGTCAATCAAGGCAGCTCCGAGCATCCTCCAGTCAATATCAACTCTGGCCATATGGATCAGACTGCCGAAGCCATAGGACTCTAACTCCCGAATCTCATAAGCTGACAAACTGTCAAGCCAAGCAAGCAGTCGTGGCGAGCAAGAAGAACGAGGAAGCAGCTGACAAGTCCTCGCTGGTACCCCCTCCAGCACAAAAGGCCCAGAATCAATGATGACTCATCAAGGATCGGAAGGTCAACGGGCGAAGGAGAAGGAAAAGTTGGAACCTCTGCAGACTCGACAGCCCCTGACCTGCCCTCAGTGATGGCTATGTCTGAAATAGTCGCATCGCTGTCTGAAACTGTCATAACCTCAGCCGCATGAGAAGACTCGCCCACCTCATGAACGGAGTGCGCAAAGGACCGATGACCAAGAAAAGGACAATGCTCCCCATCAAAAGGACTGTCAGTGAAGATCACACCGCACATCGTGACATCCTGGCTAATCTGACCATCAAAGAATACATCTGGACCATCAAAAAGGGTCCCGGCAGCCCCGATCGAAGAATCAACGGTCAGATCTGGACCTGCGGCCCCCTCCAACAAGAAATCATGAATCCAATCATCATCCTGGCCGATCAAAGGGATCATCGAGGCATCCACACCATCCATCATCAGGGGGACATCATCAATGATCACATCAAGTCCACCCAAAGAAGTATACTGCACATCCTGGCCCTCATCAAGAGCATCCAAACCGTCAAAAATACCATCTGAACCATCTATCCCATCCAAGCATGAGATCAGCCCATCTATGTCCCTCATGGTCCCATCATCACCATCCATCACATCATCCATGGGGCTCACACTCAAGGGATGCATAGCTTCACCCATGTCCCACCTCATCATCCTATCCATACCATCCATTTCTCCCACAATCAAAGGCCTATCCAAATCTGGAATTACAGCCATTCCACCATTAATAGAGCCATTCAAAGCTCTCCCAACAACCACCCCTAATTCATCTTCAATACCCCTATTCAATGCATCATCCCCATCATCAATCAAAGGCACCTCACCATCTTTAAAGCCTTCATCAATTGCTGCAACATGGGACCCACCAATCTCTCCCACAATGGCCCCCAAGCCATCATCAATGGCTGCCCAAGAGAGGATCAATAAAGAACAAGACAAAAAGAGAAGGAAAGAAGGGACAAAATGTAGATTCATGGCTGGAATCGAAGGATCTAGTGCAGAGGGAGAGGGGACAAGAGAAAAGGACAGCAGGGAATGTCCGAGCACGAACCAGCCCAGGCCGCTCAAGAGACGAGCTCTAGGCGGCCTGTACGGACGCGGTTCCTCTCTCTCCGAGGGATTGGCTCCAAGGTTCTTGGTAGGTGAGGCTGACAGTCCACGTCAGCAGATGGCGCTCCATGGGCCGCCCAAGGCTCCGGTCCACTCCAGATTTCGACTAAAGCTGATCAAGATCATATAAAAGGTGCCCCACCGGTCCAATCACAAAGCAATGCAGCCAGAGCATGGCTAATCAAGTCAAAGAGAAGGAAAGGTGATCAAGTGGGGGCCACAAGCAATCCAAGCCATTCCAAGATCAGATCATCATGATCTAAACCATTGAGGGACCTACATGAGCCACCAAACAACAAGATCAAAGGGCGGATCATCAAAAGAAGGGCCAGAATCCAAAATCTAATCATCAAATGGGCCCACAAAGCCAAATCAAGCGATCTGAAGCGTTCAAGCCATCATCCACACCATGAGAAGCCTTCTTAGTCTCACAAATCATCAAAAGAGGTGCCCCAAAGTAAAGCTAAGGTCTCAAGTGGGCCCACAGGGCCGAATCTATCAATCTGAACCATTCAAGGACTAGATCATCAGGATCCAACCGTTGGAAAGCTTACTCAAGTCATGGAGCAGCAAGATCAAAGGTTCGATCATCAAAAGAAGTGCCAGAATCCAAGATCTAATCATCAAGTGGGCCCACAAGGCCTAAACAAGCAATCTGGACCGTTCAAGTCATCATCCATGCAGTTAAGAAGTCTTAAATCATGAAGGAACAAGTCAAAAGTCAAAGCGTCCAAACATCATCAAAGAATTTGAGACAAGTCAAAGACTGTATATTCATTCAAAAAGAGCTCGATATAAAAGAAGATAAAAGCAAAAGTACAAGGCCATACAAAGCAGAGCACCCGAGCAGGCTACAAGTCGCCAACATAATCATCATCGTCCCTCCTCGCGTCCCGCTCTCGACGATAAAGATCCATCAAAGGAGCAGTCACCGAACCTCCAGCATACCTGCGACGGCCACCCGGAACATAAAGCGAAGGAAGCAGAGGCCCCTGGCCGAACAGTAAATACCACTCATCATAATCACGATCCGGGATCGTGAAACGAAATCCAGGCTGGCCCACAAGAGCCTCAACTCTCTCATCAACTGGCATCCGAGCAGCTGGAGGAGGTGCAGAACAAGGGACCCGAGCCACCCCAGTGACTTGCCGAAGCAACCTCTCCCCCAAGTACCACTGAAAAGATTCAGCGTCGGAAAGCATGATACGGAGACATGAAGCATCGTATGCCTCCACACGCTGAGGGGTGTAATAGAGAGGGAAACTGGCATACGGCATCCGAGCGAGCTGCAGCAAATGAAGTCACCATGATCAGTTACAGTACGGCATGAGGGCAAAGACAAGCAAGATACTTACATCCTCGACAGTCAGCCCGTCTATGTCAGCATGCCAATTGTCCCCAGGAACTCGGGAGTTCCGCTGACGGTTTTGTTGGTGCAAGTACATGTGGCGATACTGAGAGGGCTCAATATCATCCCTCATCCTCGGCGCGAGATGGGGAAAATGGTCATAAAGCAGGTCTGGACAAAAGCACATCTAATGATCAGAGAGAGAAAGAAGGCAAATGACTTCAAGGAAGACGAAAGAAAAGGTACCTCAACAACAGGCCAGAAGCCTGTGAAGGACCGGCTATGTCGAAAGGTCTTGTCCAGACCTTGAAAAATACGGGTCAAGATAGCCCCATTCCAGTTATAGGGGTGATGAAGATCCTCGACTAAGCGAAGAAATTTAGGATCAACTCTCTCATTCGCATGGCAGAAAAGAAAGGATCCAAAAGCATAGGTGATCATGGCCCGCGCTTTGTAGAGGGCCTCTCGCTCAATGGTGGGGATGACGGAGGCAAAACTGTTGTAGAACCATCGCATCTTCACTTGATGGCCTTGGAATTCACCCTCGGGTGGGACATCAACAACAAGCCGTAGCCAGTCGGTGGAAGTGAGAGGAGCTAGGGAGCTAACTTGAGGAACAATTGTCCCATGAAACGGGAAGCCTATCTGCATATAAATGTCCAAGGGGGTTATCCCCCATTCTCCACAAGGGAGCTGAAAGGTGTGGGTCTCATCCCGCCACCGCTCGCAAAGGGCCGCGAGCATCATGCGGTTGGCATCATTATTGTGGAAACGTAGGGTGAGGAGGCCAGCAAAAGGAGTACCATCCAGTACTCGTTCAAGCAAGGGCTGTGGATCCTTCATCCAGTCATCCCAGCGATCCCTGGTACCTCGACCCTTGATAGCGGGAAGAGGTTGATGCTCCATAGCTAAGGAACATATGTGGTCCCCTCGGCGGACGATGAAGGCGGGATCATCTTCGTCAATTACTCGGTGACCTCTGGCTCGACAAGGTAAGTCCCTATCCCTTTACCCATTAAAATCCAAATTCTCATCCAAGAAACCCATGGGATTGGACTCACATTCAAATGCAAAATCTAAAGTCCAACTCCATGTGTCACTTAGGATATGTGTTGGGCCCATTGGAAAAAGTAAGGCCCACCTTAAAGAAGGTGGCATGGCATGCCTTAGGCAAGAAAGGTCTATCATCCAAGGACACATTTTGGACAACACATGCACTCAAGTGCCATGAGATCATCAAAGGATTTTAATTCACATGAAGCCCCTCTTCAAAGTCCATATGTGGCCAAGGATTGATCCATTTTTATGCCAAGGCCATGTACCTCACTTAAGATGTTCCCATCTTTTTACACACATGCATGAACAAGTGGGGAATAGAAAGGAAGTGGGCCCCCAAGAGCAACCCAAATGCCTCATCTCAATGGATCGGAGAGAGCACATAGCCCACTTTGAAGAATATGAGGACCCATTCATGGGTTAACCATGGGCAACTTTATGTGCCTCATCTTGATGAAAATTTTGACCATGAAAATGCAACATGGCGGTCCACCCACAAACATATGGAATCAAAGAGGCCAATGGTAAAAATTTTGATGCACATAGCCCACATGAGGAGTCAAAGTTGGAAATGCCCATGTAAAGGCAAGTTTGGGCAACTTATGTGTACCAATTTCTTTACCAAAAAAGGGAGACTATGTAAGCACAAAAGAGCATGGCTTGATGAGTCACCCAACCATCATGAAAATGGATAAGAATGGTATACATAGCCCACTTGAAGATCAAAATCCAAAATATCCCAAAGCATGGGATAAGAATGGGCAACTTATGGGTATCATTCTTTCCCACAAATTCAAAGAAAAACCACTCATATTTAAAATGATGGTGGAATGACCCACCAAGCCCCAAAGAAAGGATCAAGGAGCTATGGTTGTATGGATAGCTCACTTGAGGATCATCCATTCGAGATTGATAACATTAGAGGGAAACTCTTGAGAACCACATTCCTACCACAAAGAAAACCATTTGAACTTAGTGAAATTGTGGGAACAACTCACTCATGGGACGTGTAGATGGTCAAGTAGCTCAAGTCCTCCATCCATCAAAGAAAAAGCATGAAAAGAAAAATCCTACATGAACAAAGTGTAGTGGGGCACACATGGTTCAAAGAAGTGCCCAAGTTTCAACGAAGGCCCAAAAGCCCATCCACATGAAAAACTCCAAGGAGCCCACTACACCTTGTACAAGGATGTACATCATAATCAAGAGATAGTGGAAGACTTGAGCCACTTGTCCATGTAGGCCCAACTAGGAAAACTAGACCACTTGAGATCCAAAATGAAGAATGGGCTAGCCACCTTGGTCCATACACATGTGAAGAAAGATGGGGTCACCTAAAGTGGGCCCCATGAGCCCAAAACTTGAGATGGGCCCTACCATGCCCATGGGCCCAAACCTTGAAAGGAAGAGGGAAAAGAAAGGAAGAGCATTAAGGAAAAATGACAAGGGCAAGAAAGCATGAGGGAGCCCAAAATGAAGCATTGGGCCCATCAAATACACCAAGGGCCATGACTTCACTTTGAGCCCATTTGATACATATGAAAAGAGGCCCAACTCCCATGAAAAAGATAGAGTATTTTGCCATGAACACTTGGTGACATGGCAAAATCACCCTTTACATATACATGAGGGGAGTGTGAAAAGAAGAAAGAAAAAAAAATGATGAAGTGGAGAGCTTGCAATGTCCTTCTCCATACACCACCTTTGAAAGAGACTTGAGATCTAGAAAAAGGTCAAGAATACTTGGGCCCACCTTCACACCTCTTGGAATAGCTACATGAAGAAAAGAAAAGAGCAATGAGAAGAGATAATGAAGAAGGAAAAAGACAAGAAAAGAAAAGGAAGTAGTCCATACCTTTACTACTCACCAAAGAAGGACCACCTTGCTGTCCCAAGACTTCTCTAAGGCCCACCACTTGAGAAGAGCAAAGGACCACCAAAGAAGAGAGAAAACTTGAAAAAAGATAGAGTATAAGAGAGAGAAGAGAGAGATTGCACGTTTAAGGGGGTAAGGGTGCCCCATGTTATATAGAAAAGGGGAGGGCACCCTTTTACCCAGCCCACTGAAGAGACCAGGGGTCTAAGACCGGTCGGGCGGCCCATGGGAGGCCGTCCTAGCCCCTACCTAGGTGAAACGACCTCTCACCCCCTCTCCTTGGGAAGAACTCCTCCTTGGGAAGGGTGGTTGCAAGTGAATCTTGTACCTCCATGTAAGAATGAAGTGATGGAAGAGAATGGTGAGAAAAAGGAAGAAATCTCACCAAAATCTCATCTCATGAGAAATGGGTGAGAAATTGGGTTGATGATGTGGAAAAGTTCCATGGAATTTTCAAAGAAAAGAAAGAAGAATTTGACTTGGTCAAACAATGATCTCAACCATCCAAAGGCATGACCAGATGATCCAAACCATTCCAAGAAGAATCCCAAGAATCTCCGCCCTTGATTACTGTTTACTTGTATAGATTGTGGTCCGAAGACCTTAAACTACGTCGGGATCAGGATCTCGAGGGATTTTCAATAAAAGCCGACATCGGTTTGGATCGAATCAAGACCTGATGATCTCGGACATTTTCAGAAAACCAAAAAATATATACATCACATGTACAGTTTCTGGTCCGAAGACCTTAAACTACGTCGGGATTAACATCCCGAGGGATTTTCAATAAAAGCCGGGATCGGCCGTGACTGCTCGAATCAAGATCCGCTGATACCGGATATTTTTCAAAAAAAAGAACAAAAAAAAGAAGAAAAAAAAATATGTTTGCCCCCCTTTTGTACAGTTTCTGGTCCGAAGACCTTAAACTACGTCGGGATCAAAATCCCGAGAGATTTTCAATAAAAACCAGTGTCTATCTTGACCGTTCAAAATTGAAATTTTATGACCTGGAACAGTTTTCGAAAAATCACAAAAAAGAATGTATTTTCAGCATGTACATATTTGCGGTCCGAAGACCTTAAACTACACTGGGATTAGTTTCTCGGGGGACCTTTCTCGCTTTCAACAAAAACCGGCATCGATCCCAGCCATTCGAGCCAGGATCTGATGACCCGGATCATTTCCAAAATACCAAAAAAAAAAAAATTCTAAGCTTTCCATAAAAACCAATGTCAATCTCGATTACTCGAGTTGAAGTCTGGAACTTTTTCAAAAAAAAAATTATACAATATAAAACAAAAAAGTTTTCACCACCAGTTTCAACCCACCAATTTATCCCCAGTGGTCCGAAGACCTTAAACTACGTCGGGATCGAGATCCCGAGGGATTTTTAATAAAAACCAGCATCAATCCCAGCCTTTCAGGCCAAGATCTGATGATCTGGATCATTTCGAAATATATATATATATATATATATATATATATATATATATATATATCTGCCCCTTTTGTACAGTTTCTGGTCCGAAGACCTTAAACTACGTCGGGATCAAAATCCCGAGAGATTTTCAATAAAAACCAGTGTCTATCTTGACCGTTCAAAATTGAAATTTTATGACCTGGAACAGGTTTCGAAAAATCACAAAAAAGAATGTATTTTCAGCATGTACATATTTGCGGTCCGAAGACCTTAAACTACACTGGGATTAGTTTCTCGGGGGACCTTTCTCGCTTTCAACAAAAACCGGCATCGATCCCAGCCATTCGAGCCAGGATCTGATGACCCGGATCATTTCCAAAATACCAAAAAAAAAAAAATTCTAAGCTTTCCATAAAAACCAATGTCAATCTCGATTACTCGAGTTGAAGTCTGGAACTTTTTCAAAAAAAAATTATACAATATAAAACAAAAAAGTTTTCACCACCAGTTTCAACCCACCAATTTATCCCCAGTGGTCCGAAGACCTAAAACTACACTGGGATTAACTTCTCGGGGGCTTTCTTTCCTAACCTGTTCCGGACATGGCTGACACTTGATCGTACGGGTGTCTGGAATCTCCTAAACAGGTAAAGGCTGAGGCGGGCAGAACTCCGCAATCCTGTTCGTGTTGAACGCACCGTGATAGACAACCTTGATTTGGAAGTCGCTGTTGAATCTGACGGATGTTCCCTATTCCTAAAACTCATGAAGGGGATTAAGGCTGTTGGGAGGTGAAGCTCACTCTCACGGAATTGTGAGCAACGTAAGACCCCAAACTGGATTGACTAAGGGAAATGTGAGGATGTGGCTCATCTTGTGGCCGAAGGAGTCCGTCGGACGATACGTGGTCTATGTGCATTGCACATGAGGAACAGGCAACTTTGTGGGTGTGTTGACTGAAAACCCTCAAAATCTCCTCATCCGAAGATGTAAAACTACGGCACTTAACTGTGTGAGACTCGTCTTGCTCGCTGACGTAAAATGGATCGGGTGCCTTATCAGCAGTAGAAGTTGGGAGTGGATGAAAATTCCATACTTTTCCCTGCATTTCAGAAAAATCACAAAATACAAAAACATTGCAAAATCACCTCTTCAAAAATCACAAAAATATTTCCCTTGCTTTCAAATCAAATATTTCAAAAAATCACAAAATATTTCCCTTACTTTCGAACAAAATGTTATAAAAAATCACAAAAATATTTCTCTCACTTTCAAAGAAAATACTTCGAAAAACACAAAAATATTTCCTTTGCTTGCAGCCAAAAATTTTCAAAATCACAAAAATATTTCCTGTGTTTTCAATAACCAATCTCTATCCTGATCACTCAGGTAAAGATTCGGACCACATACTTACAAAAATCACAAAAATTAGCCCCCAGCACTACACTTCAGGAGTCTTGAACTCCGCTCACTTCACAGTATGGGATGACGGATCCAATCGCCCGCAAATTGGAATCTTGACCAAAACGGGCAACCAAGCACAATTTTAATCGCATTTATGCCCAGAAGAATATCTTGAAGTCAGATAACATCCTCGTACATTCTCATTCGCAAAGAAACAGCATCTTGGGACGATGGACCTGATCAACCACGGGTCGGGATCTTGACCAACCCGCTGACCAAACCTCCGTATCAAAAAGAAAAATCCCCAGGGAGAACAACCCTGCAAGCAATAAGCTCAAAGTTCTCTGCACCCACAGCAAAAGCAAAATCATCAAACGAGAGGAGAATGAGCCAAGCCATGCATTCATCATACATCTCCATGCATCAGCATCCATCGCATCAATCATCATGTTTACCTGCTTTCAAAATAAAAGACGGTTAGCCAAAGACCCCACAGGCATCCCTAGTGGAGGCTCGTGCAAACCAGATTTTCATTTCAAAAAGACAAAAAAATATTTCTATTCGCAAATAAAAACCCCACGGAGTATCACTCCCCAGAGTGGGTATCTTTTCAAAAATCCAAAAATATTTTTCCAGTAGAGCGTTCTGCCTCCAACACGCAGGGAGATCTTCCATATCTCTGGGTAGGAGCCGACGCAAAAATCAAATAAGATCTGATGTCTCACGGTTTCCCCGGAGATCATCGGATCCAATGCACTCAAAGTACGGTCGAACTGAACTCCAGTGTCAGTGCGGTCGTACCACATGCCAAGATACGAAAAGATGAAAGCCAAAAGGCTCGGTCACAGAAACCATTTGAACAGGTGGAAACGATGAATTGTAACCCAAGTATCAAAATCAGCAGATTGGGAGGAAAGAGTTCACCCGCACATACCTAGGCGTGGATGCCTGAAGTACCTTGACTGAGTCCAAGTCGGCGTAGTAGAATCCCGTAAGACTATTGACGCAGGGCGTCTAACCACTTTGACAGTCAAGCGAAACAAGTACTCCTGGAGTGATCTGGGAAAACATCAAACATCACACAATCAGTCTCAAGGTCAGTATCCTCGTAAGACTAGAGGACGCAGAGGCTCTGCTGTACCTTTCCGATGTTAGTATCGATCGGGAATGGAAGGGTTGCGATTGGGTACCCAGGTTGCAACAAACTGCAGGGACAATCGCAACGTTTTCTCCAAACTCTCGCGGTATGTGCGAGTTATCAATTTCCAGACAATCAACTGACTCAGATACAAAGGACAACAAAGATTCCAGACCACAATCAAGGAAAGAATGAATTGCAAACCAAGCATCGAAGCCAGCAGATCGGGTGGAAAAAGCCCACCCGCACATACCTAGGCGTGGATGCCTGAAGTACCTTGACTGAGTCCAAGTCGGCGTAGTAGAATCCCGTAAGACTATCTGACATAGGGCGTCTAACCACTTTGACAGTCAAGCGAAACAAGTACTCCTGAAGTGATCTGAAAAAACATCAAACATCACACAATCAGTCTCAGGGTCAGCATCCTCGTAAGACTGTCGACGCAGAGGCTCTGCTATACCTTTCCGATGTTAGTACCGATCGGGAATGGAAGGGTTGCGATTGGGTACCCAGGTTGCAGCGCATGCAGGGACAATCGCAACGTTTTCTCCAAACTCCCGCGGTATGTGCGAGTGATCGATTTCCAAACGATCAACTGGCACAGATGCAAAGGCAAGCAATGATTTCAGAACATGATCTATGAATGGCCGGGTCAGAAGTGGGGTGTCCACTCGCTTTGGCATTCGGTTGCACGCAACCTCTGCCAAAGAGGGGCATCTGTAGACACCCCACCTTCGGCTACACTGTTGGTAGAGATAGCTGGTTGAATGGAGGACCATACCCCCAAATCCCAAGTCCAAACTCAGCCAAACTCACCCTTGTCAGCCCCATTCCATAGCCCAGTTCAAGCCTGAACCCAGTCAACCCAGTCCTAAACATCACCTTGAAAAACCCCCAGAAAAAAAGGCCAGTCAAAAAATCCTAAAAAAGTCAAACTCACTGAGTCAACCCGCTGAGTTAACCCGCTGAGTCAACCCGTTGAGTCAACCCGTCGAGTCAAAACACCGAGTCAACCCGTCGAGTCAAACCACCGAGTCGACCCGCTGAGTCAACTCACTGAGTCGACCAGCGAGTCCAACAGCAGCCCCGAGGGAGCGACGATACTCGCTGGAAACCGAGGAGCAGCCGTACGGGCGGCCCATAGTAGGCCGCCCAGAAAAAATTACGAGCTCTGCCACTGCTCGCTGCTATAAATACCCCCCTCCCCTTCTCATTTCAACATCCCTTCAAGTCCAGCCAGTCCGGGTGCGATCCGAGTCCCCTTTCCCCTTTAGCCCATTTTTCCACCAAGGAGAGCCCGAGTGAGGAGAGTCTAGCCCTGGTCCTAGCCCAGCCTGACCACCGGTCCAAGCCTCCCAAGCCATCCAAGTCTTGATCCAGCCACTTGAAGCCAACCCTTGCGACACCCCCGTCCACTCAGCTACTCTTTTCTAGCATCATCTCATTTGCATCTAGCATAAGTGCAACATTTACTTTTCTTCCAACCCCCCTGCTTCACTGCAAACACTTTGATTATTCAAACACACCTGCATGCATCTCGCATAAAGCACCTGTCAGTTCGAGTGTATGTTCTGGGCTTGCCCGTTGTTGGAACCTGCCCATCAGAAACTCTTACTGTTCAGACCTGCATTCACGTACATATCACTATAAGCGCTTTAAATATTCAAGCACACAGCATGCATCATCTCGCATAAAGCACCTGTCAGTTCGAGCGTACGCTCTGGGCTTGCCCGTTGTTGGAACCTGCCCATCAGAAACTCTTACTGTTCAGACCCGCATTCATGCATCATGTCATCCATGAGAATATACGAGGATTAAACTAGACTTTCAAGTATTTGATCGATTCTGTGAAGTAGAGACCGTACTTCGGTACGGGCAGTGTGTGGGGTGCTTAACCTCTTCCCACCCTGTAACCGTGATCCCTTACCTTGAATCTCTGGCCGCAGATCAACAGGAGTCATTTTAGAGGAAAGGATCTTCGGATCCCCTTCTCTAACGTT
This sequence comes from Liriodendron chinense, assembly GCA_003013855.2. Lineage (NCBI taxonomy): Eukaryota > Viridiplantae > Streptophyta > Magnoliopsida > Magnoliales > Magnoliaceae > Liriodendron > Liriodendron chinense. The sequence continues at coordinate 76,519 of PVNU02003798.1, read as the reverse complement.
TCTACGGGGTCTAGCCGACTGTAGATTCGAAGTAACTGGCTAGTGGCGACTCTGGTCTTATATAAACTCATTTAAACATATCCAACTTAACACGACAACCAAACAAAGCCCTCGAGAACGAGGCAAGCCAGTGGCACAAACGGCGATTTCGCACTCACGCATCCTCATCTCCTTCTTTTTCGAAAGGAAAGGGGAAGGGAGAAGAACGTTGTGTGGGGAGCGCGGAAGATCGGCGAGGGTCCACAGCTATGAAAGCTTCAATCATCATGAATATTTTTTGGTTCAGGCCAACAAAAAAATCGCCCTAGAGGTCTACACACATCCCAATAGACGATACAATAAACCCTAAGAACATGACTCGATCTAACATAAAGGGATTGGCGTATAAATTCTTAGTCCTAAGAATGCTACAGACTCGCCTCAGATGATCAAGGTGCAGTTCTTTAGTGATGTTATAGATCAAAATGTCATCAAAGTATACCACCAAGAACTTGCTCATAAAAGGTCTCAAAACTTGTGTCATCACTTCTCATAAAGGTACTTGGTGAATTAGTCAAGCTAAAAGGTATGACCAACCACTCATACAACCCATCCTTTGTTTTGAAGGTCGTCTTCCATTCATCACCTAAGCGTATACGACTCTGATGCTAGCAACTTTTGAGATCTATTTTTGAAAAGATGGTGGACCTAGCCATCATGTCGAGTATATCATCAAGTCTAGGTATTAGAAACCTATACTTAACCATGATCTTGTTTATAGCTCGACTTTCCACACACATCTGGTACATACCTTTTTTTGGCATTAACAATGCTGGTACGGTACACGGACTCATGCATTTCTGGATGAAACCCTTTCGCAGGAGCTCATCTACATATCTCTTCAATTTTGCGTGCTTTAATTTGCAGGGTTCATTCTATAATGAGGAAGGTTTAGTAGCTTGGGACGAGGGCAATGGTAAGATGAATGTCCCGCATAGGTGGCAGCTATCTGATAAATCATCAGGGAGCACATCTTTGTACTCCCCTAAAACTGACACTACCTCTAGGGTAACTCTACAGGAACCTCGGGTGTAACATCTCTAGCCATTATAGCGTATATTGTTGAATCCTCCTTAGTCTCATTCTTAAACTATTTTGCATTTATGATGTGCAGAGACTTAAGATTGGATTTTCTCCCTTCTTTTGGTTCACTTGCCCTCTCACTCTTAACCCTGTATGGGGTGTTCTTAGGCGGCAACGGATTAATTTTGATCTTCTTTCCTTCATGCATGAAAGTACATATATTTGAGCGACTATAAATCGTGACATCTCTATCAAACAACCACTGCCTATTTAGAATGCTGTGACCTACGTCTATAGGTAAAACATTGCACTATAATGATTCCTTGTATAATCCAAACTCAATGGGAACCAAACATTGATGGATGACTGGGAGTGAAGTGTTGTCAACCTAAGAAACTTCATAAGGGTTAGGATGAAGGGTAACCTTCAACTTTAGGCTATCCAAAGTATTAACGAAAATCACATTTTGATAGTTTTCAATATCCATGATCACCTTTCAGTTCTTATCACCACACTTGGCGTAAATAAAGAAATTTGTGTTTTGACGCAATCAACATTTTCCTTAGTATGTGCTAGGGCACATCTAACAACTGCAAGTTCCGCATCATTAATCGCCTCCTCTTCGTCAATAACACCTCCCACGAGGTGATGCTCTTCCACTTTGTAATCACCCTGGTCATCCGCACTCTCATTGGATTCACTTATGACTAAGGCTTTTCCATGATTCTTCTCTGTGCACTAATGTGCAAAATGACCAACACGCCCACACTCAAAACACCTCAACTGACTTCCCTTAGTGGGACCAGCACCAAGGACACCTTTGCACTTATTATCCCTCAGTTTAGGCGACACATTTGCCTTGCACCTTGGGCTTACTGCCAACGTTACACTTGGATCCATAGAAAAAAACAATTCTAACATTAGAGTCTCGGGACTCAAAGCGTTGTATAGCAGAAGATTTTAGGTATTGCTCTAACTCTTGTTCAACTTAGTATGCATCATCCAAGTCAATAACTGGGTGAGTCAAAAGCTCACACTGCAGATCCATGCGAAGACCCATTTTGAAACGCAATAGTTTCACCAAAGGATCCTCCTGAATATCACATCGTATCATATACTCTTCAAATTTGACGTTGTAATTCAGCGATTGACATTGATCCTTAGCGTAAAGATTGCCACCGATCAATGAGCTTTTGTCGGTAAGAGAGAGGAATGTACTTCTCCTTCAACAATCCTTCATCCTCCTAATGAGCGATTGAGACTCCTCCAGCCATATCAATCTTTCTCTCCGTATTAGCTCAAAACAACTTAGCTTGACCAACAAGCTTCATTTTGGCAAAACGTACTTGCCAATTTTTCAACATATCATACCACTCAAAGTAGTGATCCATGTTAGCTAACTAGTTAAGGAATGCCTTGGGGTCAAGGCACCCATCAAAACTTGAAGCATCTACTTTCACGTTCTTCAACACTCTATTATCATGATCATAGCGGTCCTAATACTCATAGGTGGGCTGCGAATCTCGCGCCCCTCCACGACCTGTCCATCGACCTCTCACTCCACAACCTCTACCACGCATAAGGACATGTTCTTCAACGACTTCTCCCACTTTGGATTGATCATCGCCTCCAATGTCGGGGTTCTCTCTCTGTAATGCTCTAAACGGTTCAAGGTGGTGGTGACTTGGGTGCTTAGTTGAGCGATGGCATTCTTGTTTGACGTCTTAAGTGTGGTTAATTTTTAGAGGACTTGGTTTAATGTTTCAGATAATTGTCGATTATTTATCATTGGTTGTAATCTGAAACCTCTTCCTGTTCTCGTAGGCATACATTGTGGGACTTGTCCTTGGTTTATTTAGTACACGACTCTATGGACTGATTAACACTAAAACATGCAACGAGATGAACTAGTTCTAGTATGATGCAAAAATTTTGTAAATCCATATTTGAATGCTAACTAAAATATGAATATGAAAATTTCAGATTTAGCTAAAAAAAGACGCAAATATGAAAAATTCATATTTATGCTCTAAATGAGATTAAAAAAAAAATTCAAGTTTAGATTTAACAAAGACTACAAATCTGAAAATTCAGATGTGGAATCAATGTTGGATGCAAATCTGAACATTTCAAATTAACCAAAAACAAAACCTAGGACTTGTCAACTCGATCTAGGATGAACTCATGTAAGAACCAATATTTAATACCAAAATTTGACGCAAGATGGCTTAATCTAACCCTAGATGCATGTGGAAACAACAAAAGGCGGAATCTTGTAAACAATAAAATAAATTATTCACCATGCGCATTATAAACCAAGAATTAAATGAGGGAAAATAAAATGATTAGTGCCGCTCATCACAAACAAGCAGTCATGGATTCAATTCCTGGCGTGGATCGAATCCTTCGAGAGATAGAACTCTCGATCTTGAACGGGTTCATCTAATCACTCTCGTTGATTCTCTAATCCAGGAAAATTGGAATTTTTTGGATTAAGAGAATTGGAAACTTAGGAAATCTGAAATCGTTTGATAAAAAAAATGACCGATCTAGGATCTGAAAGTAAAACAAAGGTGTTGATGATAGAAGAAGGTTTGAAGAAAGGTTAGGGATTACTATGTAGAAGAGAGAAAAAGAGAAGAAGAAATGGGAGGAAGAGGTGAATCACGAGGAGAGAGGAAAAAGAAAAGAGGCTCGAGGATTTCTCCATGAACAACACCACAAATTCTTTTATTAGTTTTTGATAATCATAGCATAATGAACGAGTTAGAAGAAAGGTTAGGGGTTACCTTGTAGAAGAGAGAAAAAGTGAAGAAGAGATGGGAGGAAGAGATGAATCGCGAAGAGAGAGGAAGAAGAAAAGAGGCTTGAGGATTTCTCCATGAAGAACATCACAAATTCTTTTATTAGTTTTTTATAATCATAGTATAATGATAGAGTTAGGGTTTCACCCTTATTAATAATCTTGAAATTAAAAAAATAACAAAAATATCCCTAATACCCTAAAAAGAATAAAAAAATCGCATCTTTCCACAAAATTTACATTGGATCATCGGTTGGCCGAGACTTGTCTTCGATCAACCGAAGCCCTCCTCGATCAACCGAAGGCTCCTTCGATCATGATTACAGTTTGCTCATATTTCGTAGGAGGGAGTTCTTTGATCGACCCAACCCTTCCTTCGGTCGATTAAAGGTCCTTATCTGTGTCTGCTCCTCCTATTATCGTACTGCTTTCATGTGCTCTCCATATGGTCTTCAAACGTTGTCGAGCCATAATAAAATGGGAAGGGCTCACCTCCGATGTTGATAGACTTTGAAAGGCGTAATGTCCGCATCAATTAATAACCTAAGTGGGAGAATGTTAGAATTTATGCGCCACTATGACATTGGTTATCAAGGACAATGGGTTGGACGGTCTAGATTTAATAATGAGTCCAGGTGGGGCCCACAAGTGAGGACACTCTACAATGTACCATATTGTAGAAGTGATGGTTTTATGCTAAGGTTCTCTTTCTCCCTTACAAGAGAGGCATACAGGTGGCGAAGTTGGTAGCAAGCCGACAATGGGTACGTCATGGCCGCCAACCCTACACTATATAAAATAGATGCTTAGGTCCCTAGCTCTCCTCAGGATTCATCTTGTGAAAATCCCATTGCATAGACGTGAGCGAGGGAAGGAAGATCCCCCTATGTAGTCTCCTTCTTTATCGAGCTTTGATATGTAGCAATGGTGGATTAAGGTATGAATCTCTCTCCCTCTCTTATGATGCACGAAAGTAGGATTACGAGCAATATCCATGTCCCCTTCGTAGTGGTAGGACTCTTTGGGGCCTACTGTGATGTATGTGTTTTATCTACATCGTTCATCCATTTTTTCTGTTCATTTTAGGTCATGAACCTAAAATTAAAGCATATCCATAACTCAAGTGGACAACAATATAAGAAACAAGGGTGATAATAACTTCCATGGTTAAAACTTTCCTACGGGCTTGTTTGGATTTGCGGAAAAGGTGGGAAAAGAAATTGTAATTCTCGAGAAACCTTATTTCCAAGAAAGCATGGGAAAGGAAATATCATTTCTCCTGTTTGTTTATCAACAACATTTTCTCAAGAAAATTGGAATATTTTTCCAAATCATACGTTTGGCAAACTTTTTTTTTTAAAGAAACTTTTTGGTTGCAACTCGTGTGCCTTTCCCTATTTATTTTACAATTAAAGCTTAAGTTGATCTAAGACTTAGGAAGGCCACCATGTGACCAATGATCTCATACCCTATCTATGAAAAGATGCACCTATAGAGTGGCAATCTCTTAATCAACAACTCTCCCATCTACTGGACATGTGCATAATTAGGAGCCGTGTAATCTTATGCATAGATCTCGTCACAGCCCATGAGGGACTTGGCACAAATTTAAGTAATCCAAGGCATCTATCAGGGTACTGTACATTGTGATCATGGAACGAAGAAAAAAAATCCAGTTGTAGATCACACCATCTGAGAAAGATTGATGTTTAGAAAAAGTGTCTAATGTCCCAACTTGAACACACGTGGGAAAGGCATATGTTTAGAAAAAGTGTTCAATGGTCTAACTTTTTTTTTCAATGGTCCAACTTGAACACACTTGTGGCTCACATATATATTTCTTGTGGTGTGATATACCTAAGATGGATCAGGCTGATTTTTTATCCTAGTGCTTAACACTGAGGAATGATAATGCTGAATGGAGTGGATTGGACATTGAGAGTATGCTGGGCTCATGTGAAGCTCAGTTAGCAAGCCTTATTCGCCCCTTAATTTTAGGAAAATTCTAGAAAAGTTAAATCAGGATAGTGCCACCTTCAATAGGAAGGATATTGGTAGATGCTAGAAAAGATATGTGTGCCCCACTATAAGGTGTCAACGTCGTCCATACATTTTATCAGTTCATTTTATGGCATGAGCAAAAAAATGACGTAGAATAAAAACCCTAGGGGACCACCACAGGAAACAATGGTGTTTGAACACCCACCACTAAAAAGTTTTTAGGGCCCATTGAAATGTTTAGTTGCCGTTCAATTTGTTAATTAGGTCAAACAAACCTGCATGGAGGGGAAAAAACAAATATTGGATTGATCCAAGACTTTTGTCGCACCTAAAAAGTTTTTAATGGTGGGCATTCAATCATCACTGTTTTCTATGGTGTGGTCTATCTAAGATTTGGATGTGCCTCATTTTTGGGCTCATGGCTTGAAATGAGCTAGAAAAATGGATGGTTGGCGTGGATAAAACACATACATCACGATGGGCTCACAGAGATTTTCCAACACTCACGACACACACTTGGCACCCAAGACCATATTAAAGGAAACAGTGACGGTTGAACACCTTACCATTGAAACTTTATACGCCCAATGTATTGTTTCCGTAATGTTTATTTGCCATCTAACTTATTATTGTTACATAAACTTGGATAAAGGCGGAACACAAATATACCTTGGTCCAAAATTATTGTGGCCCATTAATATTCAATCACCACTGTTTCCTATGATATGGTCCACTTGAGAATTGGATTTGCTTTATTTTCTATCTCATGCCATAAAATAATCTTACAAAGTAGATGAACGATGTGGATATAGAATACATATATCAATGCGAGCCCTACGGTTTTTACTCTCACCAGAAGTGTCGCTGCTGAATTCAAGTTGGAGAAAGCTTGGGAAAGGAAACTTCCTTTTTGAAGAACCTAGCCGAGAAAATAAAAACCTAATTTTGTAGGAAAATATGACGTGTGTGAAATTAAATTTCCTATCCTTTCCTATAGCTTTGGTCTTTACAAACGGAGGAAAGATGATTTCTTGGGAAACTTTGTTTCCTTTCCCACCATTTCAGTGAATCCAAATAGGCCCTAAGGTCCACAATAATGTTTATTTGTCATTCAACCGGTTCATATAGGACACGGAATGGCTATTGACGCTATGATGTTGTGAGTAGCCATTAGCTACAGAAAGTGCTTCGGCCCCACCATGATGTATGTCCATCCATTTTTTCGTATCATTTTAAGCCATGAGCCAAAAAAATGAAGTAGATCCAAATCTCATGTGGACCACACCAAAGAAAACAATGGTGATTAGATGCCAACCATTAAAAACTTCATAGCTAACAAAACTTTTGGACCAAGTTGATATTTGTGTTCTCTCTTTGTCCAGGTCTGTGTGACTTAACCAACAAGTTGGATGGCAAATAAACATTGGAGTGGGCCCTAAGAAGTTTATAATAGCAGACGTTCCATCACCATTGTTTTCTTGTGGTATGGTCCACTTGAGATTTGGATCTATCTCATAGCAATGATCTTGGAAAAACAAATGGATGGCATGAATACTATATATATATATATATATATATATATATATATATATATATATATGTTATGATAGGGCTCACATAGCAATGTTAATTTCGGAGGCAAAACAAAAGCATGAGCCTCATGTTCTGTAGCCTCAGGGAGCCTTCCACCGGAGGCATTCAATTCCTACTGTTTCGGTGTAGTGTAAGCCACTTGAGCTCATGATATGCTTCAATTTTAGGCTCACATTCTAAAATGAGCTCACAATGGATGGACGGCGTGGATAAAACACATACATCACGGTGGGCCCCACAGAATCCTGCCACCAGGGAGGTTGGGTGTGGCAGGGCGTCACAACCCAACGAATGGCCCGGATCTCTAACACAAGTGCTGCACGACGCACGGATTTCTGACACATATTCTATAGATAAGGGGCCGCTCGTGGAATCGGACGCGGATTGGCTAGTGACCCCAACACCAGCCCCGGGGCTGGTGTCAAAGCTGTGTGGGCCCCACCATGATGTATGTGTTTTATCCACGCTGTCCATCCTATTTTTTACACTTCATTTTAGGGCATGGGCCCAAAAATGAGGCAGATCCAAATCTCAGGTGGACCACACCACAGGAAACAGTGGAAATTGAATTCTCACCGTTGAAAACTTCTTTGAGGCCACATAAGGTTTTGATCAAGCTGATATTTGTGTTTTCACTTCATCCAGGTCTGTGTGACCTTATCAACAGGTTAGATGGCAAATAAATGTCACGATGGGACCTGGAAAGTTTTTAAGGATGGACGTTCAATCAACACTGTTTTCCTGTGGTGTGGTCCACCTGAGATTTGGATCTGTCTCATTTTTGGGCCCATGCCCTAAAATGAGGTGAAACAATGGATGGACAGCGTGGATAAAACACATAAATCATGGTGGGGCCACACAGCTTTGACACCAGCCCTGGGGATGGTGTTGGGGTCACTAGGCAATCCGCGTCCCGCGGAATCACGATGGAATGGGCCCATCTATGTCACGTGTGGTTTTGCCGCCATTAAGCACTTTTATTGCACGTGTGATAGGACACGGGCCTTTTGCATCGTGGGCGCTTCCCCTGTGGGTCCCACTGTTTAAATTATCTTTATTACTCTCATTAATTAATTACAGCTGAGTTTCAAATCCCGCAGCCAGAGAAGGCAGGCACGGTTCCCACCGCCACGTGTCCATGTCCTATTCGCTTTCGTACAAGCAATGCAAGCGATGCTCGTTACTCGCCGTGCAAAGCAGTCAAAGCCGTGACCGGATAAGCCCGAGGCATCCAGTCAAAGCCATCCGTGCCGGTCAAACACTAAGCTGGCACTTTATTGAAAGGAGAGTTATTTAATACACCGGCAGACTGTGACGCTTGGTATACAGGCTTTCACGACTTGCAGACGTGGCACACAACAGATCAAATTAAACAGATAAAAATTGTGGGAACCACTTCAGGTAAGTTACAATCCAAAATTGAGATAAATTGAACGATTCTAACCCTTGATTCCTGGGCACTTTGTTTGATTCATTGTGCACCGTTCAATAGCTGTCCACCCAATGCGATAGTCTGATAATCAAATATGCATACCGTTTTGCAATTGATACATCTAAACTGGGTTCCATAATATGAGATGTTTAATTTGAATTATTTATGTGCCACGTAAGTAATTTCTAAGTGGCTGTGTATCATCTATGACGGTCAAACGGAGTATCAAAATGGCGCGGGGGAGTGGGCCCCGCTGCTTAATTACTTTTTTTTATGGGTGGAAATATTCGTTTTGCCATTTCGAGATGTGCTTTCGTACGCCGGGGGGGCCAAGATTCCCACCGTTCCCCGTAACCCACAGGCGCATTCTAGAGTTTCTACCCCTGCCCTTTTCAAAGTCGGGTTTTCCGAGGGCGGCCATCTTTCTGGAAAAAAGACCGACTTGCCCTTTTTACTAGTCTGAGCAGCGAAGTTACGCTCGTCTCACACGTTGGGTGGAGAAACACGTGTGTAAGTTCTGAGCCGCTGATTAGGATGTCAAAAGTAGAAGTCAAAAATCTGATCATGACGTGGCCCGCACCTGTGCATGTAATTTGGGGCCCGGCTTCTGTGGATCCTTGAGTGTGGGGCCCACCTTGATGTATTTGCCTTATATCCATTCCGTCCATCCATTTTGACATCTCATTTTAGACTGCGATCCTAAAAATGAAGTACAAATCTTAAGTGGACCACATCACAACACACAAAGGTGGTTGAACACCTACCATTGAAAACATTTTATGGGCCACCGGAATGTTTATTTGCTATCCAACCTATTGATAAGGTCACAAAGACCTGGATGAAGGGACCACAGAAATATCAGTTTGATCCAAAACTGTTGTGGCCTACAATAAGTTTTAATGGTCAATCACCACTGTTTCCTTTGGTGTGGTCCACCTGAGATTTGGATATAATTCATTTTTGACTTTGCACAATAAAATGAACTTTCAAAATGGATGAACGGTATGGATGTTAGGAAAATACATTAGTGGCCTCCACACTCAGGGATCCACCAAAGCTGGGCAGGAGCGCGATTCGCTGCAACCTGGGAACCAGCCATGTGTGTGGTACCTAGGGCCAATCTCTATGTATGAATTTGTATATCCACGCCGCCCGTCTGGTTTTTCAGGTTATTCTAGGCCATGGTTTCCAAAATGAAGCAGATAAAAATTTCAGGTGGACCTACACCTCAGTAAACAGTGGTTATTAACCGTTAAAAACCTTTTGTGGGCCACAATTTTTTTTGGATCAAACAGATATTTGTTTTTTTTTTTTCCCTTTTATTCAGGTCTGTATGATTTTTATCAACAGGTTGGATGTTTAATAAACATTATAGTGGGCCCTATAAAGTTTTAAATGATGAGAGTTCAATTACCACTGTTCAACGGATGGACGGTATGGATATACAACACATGTCAAACTAGACCCCACAATCAGGGCCTCAGTCACTATGCCGTTATCCCTGCCTCACCTAACCTCCGCTCTATAATTTGTACGGTTTGTCAATTATTTCAACCGTTCATTATTTTATACATGTGGGCCACCTAAGGATCAGATCTGGTGATGTTGAGGTATGGTGTAACGAAGGACGGATTGGGGAGGCGAATCACCTGTGCCCTCTGGCGACAGAAAGTTCCTGGATGCAATGTGGGGCCCACTGAGATTCCTGTGACAAATCCACTCCGTCCATCAGTTTCTCGAGATCATAATAAGACAGGATGATAAAAATGAGGCAGATCCAAAACATCATATGGGCTACACTACACGAAACAGCAGAGATTGGGGGCCACAGAATTTTTTAATCAGGATGATATTTGTGTCTGCAGTTTATCTGAGTGGTAATAACACTATGAACGGTTTAGATGGCATATAAACATCACGGTCGACTTCATGAGAGTTTCAACGGTGGACGTGTTTGTTTTCACTGTTTTATGTTTTATGTGGTGTGGCCCATTGAGTTTTTAATCTGCCTGATTTTTTAACCTGTTGTGGTCCTGAGAAACTGATGGACGGAGTGGATTTTTCATGGGCACTCTGTGGGCCCCACATAGCTTCCGACCACAGGAATTTCTTGTGTCCGGGGCACCGGCAATTCTCGACCGTGGATGGGTCCTGATCTAAAAGTTGCATGAAATAGACGGTCTGGAATGATTGATCCTTTTCTTTTCCATTGAACATGGACCGTTAACAGTTATTTGGTGTCGGTGTCTAATTACGAACAATCAAAGGGACACGCAACACCTGGTCAAGGGAAAAAGCTGAGTGGGGCCACCATGATGTTGTGTGACATTCACTCGATCCATCAGTTGAGCCTGCTCACGTCATGGATCCCAAAATCAGGCTGAAGTGGGCCCACCCACGGAAAAAAAAGAAGTGGGAATGGGAACATCCATCACTAAAACATTCCTAGAGTCTACATCATCATGCCATCCCAACTGTTCACAAGGTGGGTCCCACCAAGTTGAAAGGAAAACACAAAAACAAGACTGATACACGGACTCATAGTGATAGCCAACTCATTACAAGCTGAGTCGTGACTCGTCCTAGTAGGTTTGAATCGGCCTGAGTCACCCACGGATCATTAGCCACAATGAAGACGCAGGCCCACGGTGGGGACACACCATACAACGGTCTGGATTACCTAATCATGTCCTCACACAAGCCCTACCACCAACTTCCTGCAAAATGACAAACGTGTCCTGCGTTTGCCCTAAGGACTCTTCTGGAAATTACAGAAAAGGCGAGGACAAATGTGTCATTATGACAAAAGTTAGGACCCGCATCTGGCTTTCCTGCGTTTTTACCGGCAATTACTCCTAAAACAATCAATCAACCGGGTGATTACGGCGACAGGTGACATGACTGCACGTGCGGTCCGCTCCCCAAAGGCAAGACAACCGGCTGTAGCCGGTTGCTACTAGGTCACCCGGTATTTCTCCAGAAAAGAAAAGCAGAGAAGGAGAGGGACGGGGCGAGAGAGAGCATTTGCAGCAGCGTTTTCTTCTCTCCCGACTCTGGTATGTTCTTCCTTCGATCCACATCTCTTGACTACTCTCTCCCCCAAATGAAATTTCCAATTCTGTCCTTTTGGGTCTCATTTATTTCCATATCTGCCACTGGTTCTTGATTTTGCTGGTCTTCCTTTTCTTCTGATCTGGGGTTTTGATGATTTCACCTTTTTCCAAGTGAGATTTCATGCTCATGATGTTTTTGTGAAAATGCCATTATTCTTTTGACTGGATAAAGACATATCAAATAAAGTGAAAAGAAGGAGATGTATGATTGTGATTGTATCTCCATTGAAAGGCATTCTTGTAGTTTGTGAAGGGCATTTGTGGTAGGAACAATGCCAATGTTTCAGTTGCCTGCTTGGAAGAAAGATGGGGTTGGTGGGCATGCTTTAGATCTTGAGATTTCAGCCAAGGATGGAATTGTGGGAAGTGGGTTTGAGAGATCTGATCTGAAGAAGATGATTGATGAGCTTGATCTGGGTGATGTCCCATCTGTCTTCATCTGCCCCATCTCACTGGACCCCATGCTCGACCCTGTGACCCTTTGCACTGGCCAGACCTATGAGAGATCTAACATCCTCAGATGGTTCTCACTGGGCCACCTCACATGCCCCACCACCATGCAGGAGCTCTGGGATGACACTATCACACCCAACAAGACCCTTTACCATCTGATCTACGGCTGGTTTTCACAGCGGTATCTGCAGATGAAGAAGCGGTCGGAGGACGTCCAAGGGAGGGTGATTGAGATTTTGGATACCCTCAAGAAGGTCAAGGGCCAGGCTAGGATCCAAGCTCTCAAGGAGCTCCAGCGGGTCGTGGCGAGCCATGACTCTGCGAAGAAGACAGTCGTCGATGAAGGTGGGGTTGGATTGATTTCGTCGCTCTTGGGTCCGTTCACTTCACATGCGGTTGGGTCCGAGGTGGTTGGTATCTTGGTGAATTTGTCACTCGATTCAGAATCGAAAACGAATTTGATGCAGCCTGCGAAGGTGTCGTTGATGGTGGATATGTTGAATGAGGGGACGGTTGAGACCAAGATCAATTGCACCAGGCTCATTGAGGTGCTGATGGACGGCGAGAATTTTCGATCGGAGATCATCTCGAGCTTGAGCCTCTTGGTGGGGTTGTTGAGGCTGGTGAAAGATAAGCGGCAACCTGATGGAGCATCCACTGGGCTTAGCCTGCTCAAGATGATATGTTTGTATAAGGAGGTTCAAAGCTCGGTTGTGAGTATTGGAGCAGTCCCGCAGCTGGTCGAGCTGTTGCCGAGTTTGAATCCCAATTGCTTGGATTCTGCTTTGTTTATCCTGGATATTCTAGGCACCCTGCCAGAAGGGCGGGTTGCTTTGAAGGATTGCCCGAACACTATTCCAAACATGGTGAGGTTGTTGATGCGGGTTTCTGAGTGTTGTACTCAATATGCATTGTCAATTTTGTGGGCCGTGTGTAAGCTTGCGCCCGATGAATGTGCTTCACTTGCCGTGGAGGCAGGTTTGGCAGCGAAGCTTCTTCTTGTCATACAGAGCGGTTGCAATCCGACGTTGAAGCAACGGTCAGCAGAGCTCTTGAAGTTGTGTAGTCTTAATTACACTGCAACCATTTTCATTTCAAAGTGCAAGCTTACAAGAACAATCCAATGAAAGGGAAGATGACTGGCTGGATCCTTTTTAACCCATCATCCATGGGAGTAAAGGAGGTGATGGGGCCTGCCTGATTCCTGAGAAATTACAATGGGAAGAGAGTTAGAGCCGATTGATTATCCGAAAGGGCCTGTGGAGATGGCTGCTTATTGAGAGGTACTGATCTCTCTTCTCCTGTGTATACTAAAACTTGCAAAATCTCTTTTCCATTGATATGCATACAGGAAGAACCATCATAGTGTAGATTTAGGCTTCTCCTTTTACAATGATGTGAAATCCTGGAGTGGATTTGGATCCACCGCCCGATTACCAGCTGCCCTGTGGAATTCTTCTTAATAAGCCAGCAAATTTCCGAATCGGGCCAGTTTTGTTTTGCAAAAGAAAAGAGAAATAGAAGGAAAAAAAAAAAAGAAAGCCCACAAGATTTCATCTCTGTTGCTTGATCATGTAAATCTTTTCATGTAATGGAGAGTTGAATTGAATGTGAGACTGCAGGCTATCCTGCTTGAAATTTCAAGGGTTGGGTGGTTTTCTTTTATACGTTGTCATGAATCATATAATCCCCTCTATTTTCTTTAATTCTGTTTTTAGCGGTGCATTTTTATTTTTTTTTTGGCTGCTTTGCTGAATGTCCTGGCATTGTTGATGATATGGCTACCCTGTCAATATCCAATTCTACTATTCATCTACTCTCTTTTTATGTTTGGATGGTCTGCTGCGCAACTTCAGTTGCTTAGGCTCTGTTTGGATGCACAAGCTGATTGAATTGCAAAATGCTTCTGGTTAAACAAGAAGACATGAACAGTTGTAATAACATTCCCTACTGATTCGCAGTGAGAAGAGCCTCAAATGTAACCACATTCCTCTCCAATCTTCTGACCTAGGCCTATTTGTTTTGCCAATTTTCCTGGTAATGTAAAGGAAATATACCATCATTACGATTTTAGCATTGCTAAACTAAACATGAGAATCATTTATGATTTTAGCACTGCTAAATAAAACACTGCTAACTAAACACGGGAATCATTGGTCAAGGGAATCATTCGTCAAAGGCAATTGCAACCGTATTCAAGAGAAGAAATTTGTAATCATTGTATTTTTTTTAAATTTTATTTTTTATAATTACTTTGAAATTTTTGGATCCAAGCAACATTAGTGTATTTTGGTGCTGATTTGATGTCAAAGTAATGTAAAAATGACATCATCACCATTTTACTGCCGACAAACCAAATGTGGGAATAGGCAGCCAATTGCCAATTGCGGATGTTGTTAGGAGATAGGTAATGTAATTTGTAATCATTGCACATTTCCTTTACAGTACGGTGGCGAGAGGTGGAACGATGTGAATTGTATTTTGAAGTCCAATATTTCAATATCAATGATTTATGAAAAGATATAGTTCGGTCATAGTCACTTTGTAAACATAACTATTGCATTTGATTGGATGGTGTATCGAAAATGAACCTTTCAAGTACATATTATTATCATTAGAGGAGTTGTTTGACACCGTGGCTGAGTATGATCACATCCATGCGCGTGACCCAACCACTGTGAATGTGGTACGCATGCAACATTCCAAACTATACTTGCATGAAGCAGGAAGCATGTGTCAAGAGATTCTGGTGTGGGAGCAGGGAAACACTCATTTTAAAGTTGTGATTCTTACAAAGCAAAATTCCTAAGGAATTTGCATTTTAGCATTTTACCAAATAATGCCAGGGAGATGCTTTTTGATGGTGTGAATTACCAGAATGCCTTTGTTTGATTCTTTTTTCTTTTGTACACAGTGAAGTTGAGAATTTTGGGGCCATGCAGTATGTGTATCACATCCAATCTGTTCAACATATGTACCCCACCATGTTAATCACACAAGCGGACATCTGGCTGGTGGAATCATCAAGTGGGTTACACATGAATTTGGGTATTTTTGAGTTGATTGTAATTAACCTATATAATAAACTATTATATAGCACATGATTGTAATCAACCTATGTAATAGTCTAGGACTTTGTGCCTTTGGAAGTTTTGTGCTCTCATTGCTGGTGCTGATCCTGAATGGAGGGTTGCATCCGTTGGTAGCCTGTGTCAAACAAATGTGGTCACTGTAATCATGAATCCAAATAACATGATGTTTCAGACTCATGCTATGGCATTGGGTATGTCCCTTGATTGAGGGGAACAGTGGGAAAAGATTCATGTAGCTGATGCTAACTTATTGGGATGATGATGATATCATTTTTTATGGTTTGGCCTATCTTATGATTGTTTTGCGAGATTTGTGGGGAGCTTGGCTTGTTTGATAATCACGGTGGAATTTATTTTTTGGATGGATTGGACGTCAGACATATTGTGATGACCTCTCATTTCTCCATTAATCACACTTCTTTTAGAAAGGAAATTTTATAAAGAACTACATAATTAATATGGAATTTACGTTTGCGTGCCTTTTTCAAAAAGGCTTTTAAAAATCTACCTCATTAATGGATATTCTTATCATTCCACTGCCTTCTGTACATTGTTTAATGGTTCGTTGGGGCGAGCGTGAGCAAATGGGTTAGCTTCTTGATGTGATGTTTTATGTAAAATCCATCTAACCACCAGGTGAGTCACTCAAGCCTAGGGCCCAAACATCACCCCCATTTGTGATTCATGTAGTGTACCTGGTAATGATCACCCTCTAGACTAGTTCTCTTGGTATGATTCACTGGAATTACTGATGAGCCTAAATTTTGAGTCCCACGCTTAAATGTTTGTGTGGTATCTGATGGTTGGAATGGATTTCATGTAATTATCATAGTGGGTCTTATAAAAATTAAAGGTGAATGATCTCTCTTCCAATTGATTTATTGCTCACTTGAATCACAAGTCAACCTGAGTTTTTGGATTTGAGCCTAAAGGGGATTAGGCATCAAATGGTCGAGTAGATCTTATATAAACATGGTGGGCCCTGCAAAGACATCCTATGCAGTTGTACAAGAGAATATTTAGAAAAGAATGGAATTATATGGGTTGCCACTCTTGATTTTGATGAGGCCCAATATGATGTTTATGTGAGATCCACTCCGACCATAGCTGCTTAGGCTCATACGCAACAGTTGGGGGAGAGAAGTCCACCCCTTCATTTTTACAAGATCCAATGTAATAATTATATGAAATCCACTCCAATAATTGGATTCCACATAAACTTTTCGTCCTGTGTCGAAAAAATCATACCCAGGCATAATTCACGTGTACCACACTAATGGAAATGGTTTGGAGGGCAAGTATTACCCGTGTACCACACTAATGGAAGGGTGAGGATTTCCTGCGCTGGGAACCAAGGTGGGGCCCACAGTGATGTTTTTTGATAAAGCCACGCCGTCCATCCGTTTTGGGAGCTCAGTTTAGGACATCAAAACAAAAATGAACCGAATCCAAGACCCAAGTGGGCCGAAAACGTGAGGATTGAACGTCCACAGTTGAAATATTTGTTGAGCCAAAGGAGTTTTGAATCAGGATAATATTTGTGTTTCCAGTTCATCCCAGTAGTAGTGACGCTATGAACGGTGTGGATGTCATATAAACATCACTGTGGACCCCAGGAAGGTTTCAACGGTAGTAGTTTACCTACCTACCTTTTCCTTTAGTTCGGCCCACTTGAGTCTTAGATCCGGTTCATTTTTGTTTATATGTCTTAAAATGAGCTCCCAAAACGGATGGACGGGGTGGATTTATCGAAAAACATCACTGTAGCCCCACCTTGGTTCCCAGAGTAGGAAATTACTGCGCAAGGCTTCCACAGGAAATCCGCGCCCCTAATGGAAACGGTTTGGAGGGCAAGCAATGCCCCGTAAACTATTTCCAATCCGGTTCACTTGAATCACGGATGGAGCTGATTTTTAGGCTCTTGGCTTAAAGCAAGGTGGCACACCTACTGGAAAGGGTGGATTTTACGGCGCGACTTGGGTGAGACCCCCGGAACCAGCGATGTGGGTGGGACCCTGAACCTAGGGCCCACCTCGATCTATTCGTTGTATATCCATGCCGTCCATCTGTTTCTTCATATTATTTTAGGCCTAAGTCCCAATAATGAAGCACATGAAAATTTTAGGTGGACCACGCCACAGGACGTAGTGCTCATTGAACTACTACCATTAAAACCTTCCTGGAGTCCTCTGTAATGTTTATTGACCATCCAATCTGTTGATTAGGTCACGTAGGCAAGGATGAAAGGAAAAAATAAATATCAGGTAGATAGAAAACTTTTGTGGCCCACAAAAGGTTTTTAATGGTCATTAACCATTTTTCCTTATGGTGTGCTCCATCCAAAATTTGCATCTACTTTATTTTTGGTACCATGGCATAGAATAAGCCAGAAAAGAAGATGGACAGCATGGATATACAATTCATATATAGAGGTGGGCCCTAGGTTCAGGATCCCACCCACATGGCTGGTTCCGGGGTCTCACCCAAGTCGCCCTGGGATTTTACATAAACATCGTGGTGGGCCACCTACCTGAGCTACCGACCCATTTGCTTTCACGGCTGCAGAGGTGGAAGGTAGTGAAATGATAATTTTACTGTTTAATGAGGTGACTTTTTGGAAACCTGTCTAGAAAGGTTTTGGAATGTAAATTAAATATTTTAATTAGGTAGATTTTTTTAATTTTTTTAATTTTGTAAAATTCCCTTAAAAATAATAACAAAAAGGGTATTTTGTAATTTCATGCATTGAAAAGCAAGGGACTTTGGTTCCTTAGAGGCATTTTATTAGGTACATTCTCAATTTCTGAAGGATTTTGATGTAAAAATTCCTTCAAAATGTAGCTGGTATAAACAATTAGAAAATTAGAAAATAGGTGCATGAGTTCGATTCAAAGCCAAAGCCACACCTGGTTAGAAGGATCATACAACCGAGGTTCAAACCATCCAAACCATGGCCATGCTCACTAGGACAGGTGGCTTTTTGTTTTGTTTTTTTTCTCCCTTGTTTTAAAAGGACATGTGATGGCCCATCAATCCAACAAGTTGGGCTTAATAATGCAGTGTGATCTTTGAGTTGTGACTCATCAACATTGGAGTCCAAGTTTGTGGTGGGCCCCATTTGCATGCATATTGATTATCATATACTGCCAGAGTATCAAGAAATTCCTCTTTAACTTTTTATTGTACATCTAATTGATTAGATGATAGTGATTATATGGATCATTAAAGATGTCTTTCTAGAATTGTAAAAATGCATTATGTTACTACTATTTCCTGATTGACCATTGAATAAGTGGGCCATGCATTTCTTGAAAATTTAAGGGCAGTACCCACCCAGCTTTGAGACCAGAATTACTAAATTAGGATGGAACATGAGAAACAGGACACTGACCTCAAAGAAAAAAGGTTCTGACATTCATGTGATACTGTGGAGAATGAATGCTCATACACACGCATGCACACAACCACTGTAGAATTTCATTGCATGTATCTCAATCCACAGTCCAAGTTGTGTGATCATGGGCCCTGCCGTGTGTGGAGCATGGCTCGTGAACGGTGCTGATTGAATGATCCTTGACTCGAGATTTGTCGACATTCTATGTTGATTTTGTACCATTGATTTTTTTTTTTTTTTTTCTTTTTCATTTTAGCTGTCCATTTGATGATACTGCAAAATCATGGATTCCACGGAAGGCTTCCCGAGGAAGTTCCTGCGCCGGGAAGTTAAGTGGGGTCCACCATAATGTTTGTGAGAAATCAACCCCCTTGGTTTTGCTAGATCATTTTAGGGCATGAGACAAACAATTGGGGAAAAAAAATGTCTACCGTTGAAACCTTCCCAGGCTCATATTAATGTTTATATGCCATCCAATCCGTTTACAGGGCCATTCCCATTGGGATGAACTGAAATCGCAAAGAGTTTAGCTTAATATAAAACTTCTGTTGCCATACGAATGCTTCAATGGTGGTTGTTCAATCCCCACCGTTTCCTCTCATGGGGTCCACTTGAGTTTTGGATCCACCTCATTTTTGGTCAAATGCCCTAAAATGAGCTCGCAAAATGGATGGACGGTGTGGATTTCTCACAAACAGCACAGTGGGCCCGACCTAGCTTCCGCAGAACTTTTCACAGGAAATCCACGTCCTCTATCGTGGGCCTCACTGTTTGGACAGTTGAACAGTGTCTCTGCTGTGTATGGGCACTCACGCTCTTGCAGAAAATGGATGGAGCTTTCCACTGAAAAGGAGAACTTGCAGAACTGTTGGGAAATGCTCAAAAAGAGCCACAGCCAACCAGAAAAAAATGCATTTGTTAGGGCCACTCATCACATGGCTGGTTTTGATGGATGTGTTCAGACCCCAGGCAGGGTTGCTTACTTCATTTTGCCATGATGTTCTTTGTACTGCAATGATCCTTTTATCTCTCTTTAATAGAAGGGGGTAAAGGTCTGCCAAACAAGCCCCCAGCACCTGTAAGTGGGGTCATGGCATTGTCATCTTTCAATGGGAGAGAATAAAATTTGGAGACTTATGGAAAGGGGTTGGTTAGTGTAGATGAATGGACAAGATAGCCCCTTCATAGTGGAACTGTCCATGATGGTCTCTGATGCATCTTGTGGTGGTTGTCAAATTTCACTCATTAATTTGTGGGCCCATGGAAATTTGAAAAAAGTGGTGTGAATGAGGAATTCTAGGTAGGGGTGAGGAAAAGGTGATGGTTGAGGTGTGGATATGTTGATTGGTCCACCAGAAGTGAGGGTGTATTCCATTTGACCAAAACACATACAGTGGACATTTTTCTTAAATGAACTATTCAGCTATGGGTGGATTTCAATTATTGAATATTGACCAAAATAGTACTTTGGCTTAGGGCCTGTTTTGTTGGGACTATTCTTCCGGAAAAGAAATTTTTTTCCCCTTGATTAGACAGATTCTTTTACTTGATTTGAAAAGAAAAAATGGATTGATAAAGTTATCAGTAGCTTCATCCACATGTGCTTTTCTGGCACAAAATATACCATTAATAAATAAATATGTGATTTCAAGTAGGTTTCCTTGCTAATCAAATACAATCCATTTTTTTTAATCCACTCTTGACAATGTTGGGCATAAATTATCATTACAAATTTAGTTTCTTTTCTTTCTTTTACTCCTTATAATGGGATAATTAGAAGATCACGATGGGGGAGTTTATGTGATTTTCATGCTATGCTTCATCCAGTGGTAGCCATGATTTAGATGTTTCGGTTTTTTATTTTTTATTTTTATGGGGGTGTTTCATGTGGTGGACTCTTTGTTTGGGTCCAATCACATAGACTAGCAAAAGTATAACTATTAAGCAATTAGTCTAAATGCATAAATTAACAAATGATTTAACTAATCAAGAAACTAATCTACGCAACCTATTTAGACTATATGAGATGCAATCATATAAGCTCAAGTCTACATAACTAGTGAAAATACATGTTATGTGTGAATATGCCTATTTAATGCCTAACATACATTTCAATTAAGCATTCGTAATTAAGTAATTAAACATACAATGCATAAATAGAAATGTGTTCAAATATATCACAAACACACGCATATATATATATATAGTCGTTCAACTACTTGTCTACTCTACTCCTGGTTGTCGTTCTCAACCTATAAGAACATCGGATTTCACTATGGAGTTTTTAAATTATGTTCACCTCACAACCCAGGAGTTTTAAATAAGTTCCTCCCAACCTTACAATCCTACGCAAGGACCAGGTCCTACGCAAGAACCTACACATTGTGGACCCTCGCTGATTTTTCCGCGCTCCCACACGACGTTCTTCTCGTCCCTTCCCCTTTTGGAAAAGAAGGAGAGGATGATGCGTGAGTGCGAAATCGCTGTTTGTGCCACTGGCTTGCCTCGTTCTCGAGGGCTTTGTTTGGTTGTCGTGTTGAGCTGAATATGTTTAAGTGAGTTTATATAAGACCAGAGTCACCACTAGCCAGTTACTTCGAATCTACAGTCGGCTAGACCCCGTAGAAACGCTAGAGAAGGGAATCCGAAGATTCCTTCCTCTAAAATGACTCCTGTTGATCTGCGGTCAGAGATTCAAGGTAAGGGATCACGGTTACAGGGTGGGAAGAGGTTAAGCACCCCACACACTGCCCGTACCGAAGTACGATCTCTACTTCACAGAATCGATCGAATACTTGAAAGTCTAATTTAATCCTCGTATATTCTCATGAATGACATGATGCATGAATGCGGGTCTGAACAGTAAGAGTTTCTGATGGGCAGGTTCCAACAACGGGCAAGCCCAGAGCGTACGCTCGAATTGACAGGTGCTTAATATAAGACGTATGCAGTGTGCTTGAATGATCAAGGTGTTTTATGGTGAAGCATGAATGCAGGTCTGAACAGTAAGAGTTTCTGATGGGCAGGTTCCAACAACGGGCAAGCCCAGAGCATACGCTCGAACTGACAGGTGCTTAATATAAAGACATATGCATGTGTGTTTGAGTAATCAAGGTGCTTGTAGTGAAGCAGGGGGGTTGGAAGAAAAGTAAATGTTGCACTTATGCTAGATGCAAATGAGATGATGCTGGAAAATGAGTAGCTGGGTGGACGGAGGTGTCGCAAGGGTTGGCTTCGAGTGGTTGGATCAAGACTTGGATGACTTGGGAGGCTTGGACCAGTGGTCAGGCTGGGCTGGACCAGGGTTAGACTCTCCTCACTCGGGCTCTCCTTGGTGGAAAAATGGGCTAAAGGGTGGAGAGATGGACTCAGAGCTCTCGGGCTGAAATGGACTCGAATGGCTTGTTGAAATGAGAAGGGGAGGGGGGTATTTATAGCAGCAGAGAGGGGCACTCTCGTAATTTTTTCCGGGCGGCCTGCCATGGGCCGCCCGTACGGCCGTTCCTCGGTTTCCAGCGAGTACGGCCGTTCCCTCGGGGCTGCTGTTGGACTCGCTGGTCGACTCAGTGAGTTGACTCAGCGGGTCGACTCGGTGATTTGACTCGACGGGTTGACTCAACGGGTTGACTCAATGAGTTTGACTTTTTTGGGATTTTTTGACTGGCCTTTTTTATGGGAGGTTTTTCAGGGTGATTTTTAGGACTGGGTTGACTGGGTTCAGGCTTGAACTGGGCTATGGAATGGGGCTTACAAGGGTGAGTTTGGCTGAGTTTGGACTTGGGATTTGGGGGTATGGTCCTCCGTTCAACCAGCTATCTCTACCAACAGTGTAGCCGAAGGTGGGGTGTCTACAGATGCCCCTCTTTGGCAGAGGTTGCATGCAACCTAATGCCAAAGCGAGTGGACACCCCACTTCTGACCCGGTCATTCATAGATCATGGTCTGAAATCTTTGCTTGCTTTTGCATCTGTGCCAGTTGATCGTTTGGAGATCGCTCACTTGCACATACCGCGAGAGTTTGGAGAAAACGTTGCGATTGTCCCTGCAGTTTGCTGCAACCTGGGTACCCAATCGCAACCCTTCCGTTCCTGATCGGTACTAACATCGGAAAGGTATAGCAGAGCCTCTGCGTCGACAGTCTTACGAGGTTACTGACCCTGTGATTGATTGTATGTTTGATGTTTTCCCAGATCACTCCAGGAGTACTTGTTTCGCTTGACTGTCAAAGTGGTTAGACGCCCTACGTCAGATAGTCTTACGGGATTCTACTACGCCGACTTGGCCTCAGTCAAGGTACTTCAGGCATCCACGCCTAGGTATGTGTGGGTGGGCTTTTCCACCCGATCTGCTGGTTTTGATGCTTGGTTTGCAATTCATTCTTTCCTTGATTGTGGTCTGGAATCTTTGTTGTCCTTTGTATCTGGGTCAGTTGATTGTCTGGAAATTGATAACTCGCACATACCGCGAGAGTTTGGAGAAAACGTTGCGATTGTCCCTGCAGTTTGCTGCAACCTGGGTACCCAATCGCAACCCTTCCATTCCTGATCGGTACTAACATCGGAAAGGTACAGCAGAGCCTCTGCGTCGACAGTCTTACGAGGATGCTGACCCTGAGACTGATTGTGTGATGTTTGATGTTTTCCCAGATCACTCCAAGAGTACTTGTTTCGCTTGACTGTCAAAGTGGTTAGACGCCCTGCGTCCGATAGTCTTACGGGATTCTACTACGCCGACTTGGACTCAGTCAAGGTACTTCAGGCATCCACGCCTAGGTATGTGTGGGTGAACTCTTTCCACCCAATCTGCTGATTTTGATACTTGGGTTACAATTCATCGTTTCCACCTGTTCAAGTGGTTTCTGTGACCGAACCTTTTGGCTTTTCATCTTTTTGTATCTTGGCATGTGGTACGACCGCACTGACACTGGAGTTCAGTTCGACCGTACTTTGAGTGCATTGGATCCGATGGTCTCCGGGGAAACCGCGAGACATCGGATCTTATTTGATTTTTGCGTCGGCTCCTACCCAGAGATATGGAAGATCTCCTGGTGTTTTGGGGGCAGAACGCTCTACTGGGAAAATATTTTTTGATTTTTGAAAAGACACCCACTCTGGGGAGTGATACTCCGTGGGGTTTTTATTTGCAAAAAGTAATATTTTTTTGTCTTTTTGAAATAGAAATCTGGTTGCACGTGCCTCCACTAGGGATGCCTGTGGGGTCTTTGGCTAACCGGCTTTTATTTTGAAAGCAGGTAAACATGATGATTGATGCAATGGATGCTGATGCATGGAGATGCATGATGGCTCATTCTCTTTTCGTTCGACGATTTTGCTTTTGCTGGAGATGTCGAGAATTTTGAGCTTATTGCTTACAGGGTTGTGCTTCCCTGGGGTTTTTCTTTTTGATACGGAGGTTTGGACAGCAGGGTTGGTCAAGATCCCGACCCGTGGTCGATCAGGTCCATCGTCCCAAGATGCTGTTTCTTTGCTAATGAGAATGTACGAGGATATCATTCGACTTCAAGATGTTCTTCTGGGCATACATGTGATTGAGATGGTGTTTGGTTGCCCGTTTTGGTCAAGATTCCAATTTGCGGGCGATTGGATCCGTCATCCCATACTGTGAAATGAGCGGAGTTCAAGACTCCTGAATTGTAGTGCTGGGGCTAATTTTTGTGATTTTTGAAAATATTTTGTCCGAATCTTTACCTGAGAGGGTAGAGATTGGTTTATTGAAAACACAGTAAATATTTTTGTATCTTTGAGGATATTTTCTTCGAAAGCAAGAGAAATATTTTGGTGATTTTTGACAATATTTTGATTGAAAGCAAGGGAAATATTTTTGTGATTTTTGACAATATTTTGATTGAAAGCAAGAGAAATATTTTTGTGGTTTTTGAAAATATTTTGATTTGAAAGCGATGGAAATATTTTTTGTGATTTTTGACAATATTTTGATTGAAAGCAAGAGAAATATTTTTGTGGTTTTTGAAAATATTTTGATTTGAAAGCGATGGAAATATTTTTTGTGATTTTTGACAATATTCTGATTGAAAGCAAGGGAAATATTTTTGTGATTTTTGACAATATTTTGATTTGAAAGCGATGGAAATATTTTTTGTGATTTTTGACAATATTTTGATTGAAAGCAAGAGAAATATTTTTGTGGTTTTTGAAAATATTTTGATTTGAAAGCGATGGAAATATTTTTTGTGATTTTTGACAATATTTTGTTGGAAGCAAGGGAAATATTTTTGTGATTTTTGAAAATATTTTGCAATGTTTTTGTATTTTGTGATTTCTCTGAAATGCAGGGAAAAGTATGGAATTTTCATCCACTTCCAGCTTCTACTGCTGGTAAGGCACCCGATCCATTTTACGTCAGCGAGCAAGACGAGTCTCACACAATTAAGTGCCGTAGTTTTACATCTTCGGATGAGGAGATTTTGAGGGTTTTCAGTCAACACACCCACAAAGTTGCCTATTCCTCATGTGCAATGCACATAGACCACGTATCGTCCGACGGACTCCTTCGGCCACAAAATGAGCCACATCCTCACATTTCCCTTAGTCAATCCAGTTTGGGGTCTTACGTTGCTCACAATTCCGTGAGGGTGAGCTCCACCTCCCAACAGCCTTAATCCCCTTCATGAGTTCTAGGAACAGGGAACATCCGCCAGTTTCAACAGCGACTTCCAAATCAAGGTTGTCTATCACGGTGCGTTCAACACGAAGAGGATTGCGGAGTTCTGCCCGCCACAGCCCTTACCTGTTTAAGAGATTCCAGACACCTGTACGATCAAGTGTCAGCCATGCCTGGAACAGGTTAGGAAAGAAAGCCACCGAGAAGTTAATCCCAGTGTAGTTTAAGGTCTTCGGACCGCTGGGGATAAATTGGTGTGTTTGAAACTAGTGGTGAAATTTTTTTTTGTTTTATATATTATTTATATATATATTTTTTGTTTTGAAAAGGTTCCAGATTTCAACTCGGGTGATCAAGATTGATACTGGTTTTTATGGAAAGCTTTAAAATATTTTTGGTATTTCTGAAATGATTCGGGTTATCGAACCATGATCCCAACGGTCGAGGCCGATGCCGGTTTTTAGGTTGAAAGCGAGAAAGGTCCCCCGAGAAATTAATCCCAGTGTAGTTTAAGGTCTTCGGACCATGAAACTGTACAAAAGAGGGGCAAACATTATTTTTTTTATTTTTGGAAAAATGTCCAGTGTCAGCGGATGGACAATCCAGACTGATGCCGGTTTTTATTGAAAATCTCTCGGGATGTCGATCCCGACGTAGTTTAAGGTCTTCAGACCAAAACTTTAAAAGCGGGGCTGGTAATATATTTTTATGATTTTTGAAAATATCCGGAGTCATTGATCTTGATGTGAGCAAACAAGACCGACGCCGGCTTTTATTGAAAATCTCTCGGGATGTTGATCCCGACGTAGTTTAAGGTCTTCGGACCCAGACTTAGTAAAAGGGGGGCAAACACATTTTTTGTTTTTTTTCGAAATGATCCAGATCATCAGATCTTGGCCTGAAAGGCTGGGATCGATGTTGGTTTTTATTAAAAATCTCTCGGGACGTTGATCCCGACGTAGTTTAAGGTCTTCGGACCCAAAACTGTGTACAAATAAGTGTTGGAAATGCATAAATATATTTTTTGTGGTTTTCGAAAGTACCCGGTGTCGTCGGCTCTTGATTCGATCAATCAAGACCAATACCGGCTTTTATTGAAAATCTCTCGGGATGTGAATCCCGACGTAGTTTAAGGTCTTCGGACCCAAAATCTGTACATAAGAGCAACAATCCAGGTTGGAGACTGCGGGAATTCTCTTTGGAATGATTCGGATCATCAGGTCATACCTTTGGATGGTTGAGATCATTGTTTGACCAAGTCAAATTTTCCTTTCTTTTTCTTGGAAATTCCATGGAACTTTTCCACATCATCAACCCAATTTCTCACCCATTTCTCATGAGATGAGATTTTGGTGAGATTTCTTCCTTTTTCTCACCATTCTCTTCCATCACTTCAATCTTACATGGAGGTACAAGATTCACTTGCAACCACCCTTCCCAAGGAGGAGTTCTTCCCAAGGAAAGGAGGTGAGAAGTCACCTCACTTAGGTAGAGGCTAGGACGGCCTCCCATGGGCCGCCCGCCCGGTCTCTGCCTCCTGGTCTCTTCAGGGGGCTGGGTAAAAGGGTGCCCTCCCCTTTTCTATATATCATGGGGCACTCTTGCCCCCCTCAACGTGCGATCTCTCTCTTCTCTCTCTCATACTCTCTCTTTTTCAAGTTTTCTCTCTCTTCTTTGGTGGTCCTTTGCTTCTCTCAAGTGGTGGCCCTTAGAGACATTTTGAGACAGCAAGGTGGTCCCTCTTTGGTGAGTGGTAAAGGTATGAACCACTCCCTTTCTCTTTCTTGTTCTTTTCCTTCTTCATTGTCTCTTCTCATGATCCTTTTTCTTTTTCATGTAGTTATTCAAAGGGGTGTGAAGGTGGGCCCAAGCATTCTTGATCTTTTCCTAGATCTCAAGTCTCTTTCAAAGGTGGTGCATGGAGAAGGACATTGCAAGCTCTCCACTTCATTTTTTTTCCTTTTTCACACTCCCTCCATGTGCATGTAAAGAGTAATTTTGCCATGTCATCAAGTGTGCATGGCAAAATACTCTATCTTTTTCATGGGAGTTGGGCCTCTTCTCATGTGTATCAAATGGGCTCAAAGTGAAGTCATGGCCCTTGGTGTATTTGATGGGCCCAATGCTTCATTTTGGGCTCCCTCATGCTTTCTTGCCCTTGTCATTTTTCCTTTGGAGCTTTTTTTTTTTTTTTTTTATCTTCTTTCCAAGATTTGGGCCCATGGGCATGGTAGGGCCCATCTCAAGTTTTGGGCTCATGGGGCCCATCTTTCTTCACATGTGTATGGACCAAGGAGGCTAGCCCAATCTTCATTTTGGATCTCAAGTGGGCTAGCTTTCCTAGTTGGGCCTTTATGGACAAGTGGCCCAATTCTTCCATCATTTCTTTGATTATGATGTACATCTTTGTACAAGGTGTAGTGGGCTCCTTGG
This sequence comes from Liriodendron chinense, assembly GCA_003013855.2. Taxonomy (NCBI): domain Eukaryota; kingdom Viridiplantae; phylum Streptophyta; class Magnoliopsida; order Magnoliales; family Magnoliaceae; genus Liriodendron; species Liriodendron chinense. Next base: position 48,501 of record PVNU02003798.1, on the reverse strand, counting down.
AGTTTTTCATGTGGATGGGCTTTTGGGCCTTCTTTGGAATTTGGACACTTTTTTTTTGAACCATGTGTGCCCCACTACACTTTGTCCATGTGGATTTTTTATTTTCATGCTTTTTCTTTGATGGATGGAGGACTTGAGCTACTTGACCATCTACAAGTCCCATGAGTGAGTTGTTCCCACAATCTCACTAACAAATGGTTTTCCTTGTGGTAGGAATGTGGTTCTCAAGAGTTTCCCTTAGATGTTATCAACCTCAAATGGATGATTCTCAAGTGAGCTATCCATACAACCATAGCTCCTTGATCCTTTCTTTGGGGCTTGGTGGGTCATTCCACCATCATTCTCAAGTATGAGTGATTTTTCTTTCCATTTGTGGGAAAGAATGATACCCATAAGTTACCCATTTTTGTCCCATGCCTTGGGACATTTTGGATTTTGATCTTCAAGTGGGCTATGTGTACCATTCTTATCCATTTTCATAATGGTTGGGTGACTCATCAAGCCATGCTCTTTTGTGCTCAAATGGTCTCCCTTTTTGGTGAACAAGTTGGTGCACATAAGTTGCCCAAACTTGCCTTTTCATGGGCATTTTCAACTTTGATTCTTCATGTGGGCTATGTGCATCAACTTTCTACCCTTAGCTTCTTTGATTCATATGTTTGTGGGTAGACCTCCTTGTTGTATTCTCAAGGTCAAAACTTTCATCAAGATGAGGCACATAAGGTTGCCCATGGTTAACCCATGAATGGGTTCTCATATTCTCCAAAATGGGCTATGTGCTCTCTCCAATCCATTGAGATGAGGCATTTGGGTTGCTCTTGGGGGCCCGTTTCCTTTCTATTCCCCACTTGTCCATGCATATGTGTAAAAAGATGGAGACATCCTAAGTGAGAATCATGACCTTGGCATAAAAGTGAGTCCATCCTTGGCCACATGTGGACTTTGAAGAGGAACTTCTCATGTGAAGTAGGACTCTCATCCTTAGTTGATCTCATGGCACTTGAGTGCATTTGTTGTCCAAAATGTGTCCTTGGATGATAGACTTTTCTTACCTAAGGTATGCCATGCCACCTTCTTTAAGGTGGGCCTTACTTTTTCCAATGGGCCCAACACATATCCTAAGTGACACATGGAGTTGGACTTTAGATTTTGCATTTGAATGTGAGTCCAATCCCATGGGTTTCTTGGATGAGAATTTGGATTTTAATGGGTAAAGGATAGGGACTTACCTTGCCAAGCTTGTAGGATTCCATGGCGGATGGTACCAGGGGCCACCAAGTGGTTGACGAGGATGATCCTGCTTTCATTGTCCGCCGAGGGGACCACATGTGTTCCCTAGCTATGGAGCTTCAACCTCTTCCTGCTATCAAGGGTCGAGGTACCAGGGATCGCTGGGACAATTGGATGAAAGAGCCACAGCCCCTGCTTGAGCGAGTACTAGATGGTACTCCTTTTGCTGGCCTCCTCACCCTACGCTTCCATAATAATGACGCCAACCGCATGATGCTTGCGGCCCTTTGTGAGAGGTGGCGGGATGAGACCCACACCTTTCAGCTCCCTTGTGGGGAGTGGGGAATAACCCCCTTGGATATTTATATGCAGATAGGTTTCCCTTTTCATGGGGCAATTGTCCCTCAAGTTAGCTCTCTAGCTCCCCTCTCTTCCACTGATTGGCTATGGCTTGTCGGTGACGTCCCTCCTGAGGGTGAATTCCAAGGCCATCAAGTGAAGATGCGATGGTTTTACAACAATTTTGCTTCCGTCGTCCCTACCACCGAGCGAGAGGCCCTCCACAAGGCACGGGCCATGATCACTTATGCTTTTGGATCCTTCCTTTTTTGCCATGCGAATGAGAGAGTTGATCCTAAATTTCTTCGTTTAGTCGAGGACCTTCATCACCCCTATAACTGGAATGGGGCCATCCTGACCCGTCTCTTTCAAGGTCTGGACAAGACCTGTCGGCATAGCCGGTCCTTCACAGGCTTCTGGCCTGTCGTTGAGGTACCTCTTCTTTCATCCTCCTTGGAGCCATTTGCCTTTTTTCTCTCTCTGAACATGGAATGTGCTTTTATCCAGACCTACTTTTATGACCATTTTCCGCATCTTGCGCCGAGGATGCGAGATGACATTGAACCCTCTCAGTATCGCCACATGTACTAGCATCAACAGAATCGTCAGCGGAACTCCCGAGTTCCCGGGGACAATTGGCGTGCTGATATAGACGGGCTGACAGTTGAGGATGTAAGTATCTTGTTTGTCTTCGTCCTTCGTGTCGTACTGTAATTGACAGTGGTAATCTCATTTGTTGCAGTTCGCTCGGATGTCATACGCTAGTTTTCCTCTTTACTACACACCCCAGCGCGTGGAGGCATACGATGCTTCATGTCTCCGTATTATGCTTTCTGACGCTGAGTCCTTCCAATGGTACCTGGGGGAGAGATTGCTTCGGCAAGTCACTGGGGTGGCTCGGGTCCCCCGTTCTGCACCTCCTCCAGCTGCTCGGATGCCAGTTGATGAGAGAGTTGAGGCTCTAGTGGGCCAGCCCGGCTTCCGTTTCACGATCCCGGATCGTGATTATGACGAGTGGTATCTGCTGTTTGGCCAGGGGCCTTTGCTTCCTTCGCTTTATGTTCCAGGTGGCCGTCGCAGGTATGCTGGAGGTTCAATGACTGCTCCTTTGATGGATCTTTATCGTCGGGAGCGGGACGCGAGGAGGGGCGATGATGATTATGTTGGTGACTTGTAGCTGTCTCTGCTTTACATGGCCTTGTACTTTTGTTTTTGTCCCCTTTTGTATCAAGCTCTTTTGGATGAATATACAGGCTTTAATTTCTCCCAAATTCCTAGGTGATGTCTGGATGCTTTGACTCTTGACTCATTCCTTCATGATTTGTGATTCCTCAACTGCATGGACAATGACTTGAACGGTTTAGATCGCTTGTTTAGGCCCTGCGGGGCCCACTTGATGATTGGATCTTGGATTCTAGCCCTTCTTTTGATGATTGGACTTTTGATCTTGCCACTCCATGACTTGTGTAAGCTTTCCAATGGTTTGGATCTTGATGATTTGGCCCTTGAATGGTTCAGATTGATGGATTTGGCCCTGCGGGCCCACCTGAGACCTTAGCTTTACTTTGGGGCACCTCTTTTGATGATTTGTGAGGCTAGGAATGCTTCTCATGGTGTGGATGATGGTTTGAACGCCTCAGATCGCTTGATTTGGCTTTGTGGGCCCACTTGATGATTGGATCTTGGATTCTGGCCCTTCTTTTGATGATCAGCCCTTTGATCTTGTTGTTTCATGGCTCATGTAGGTTCTTCAATGGTTTGGATCATGATGATCTAGTCTTTGAATGGCTTGGATTGCTTGTGGACCTCACTTGATCACCTTTCCTTCTCTTTGGCTTGATCAGCCCTATTCCGGTCACATTGCTTCGTGATTGGGCCAGTGGGGCACCTTTTGTGTGATCTTGATCATCTTCAGTTGAAATTTGGAGTGGACCGGAGCCTTGGGCGGCCTACGGAGCGCCATCTGCTGACGTGGACTGTCAGACTCACCTACCAAGAACCCTGGAGCCAATCCCGCGGAGAGAGGGAATCTGTGTCCGTACGGGCGGCCCAGGGCAGGCCGCCCAAGGCTCGCCTCTTGAGCGGCCTGGGCTGGCCCTGGTTCGGACATTCTTCACTGTCCACTGTCTTTGTCCCCTCATTCCGTGCACGTCCGGGTTCGATTGCAGCCATGAATATTCTTTTTATCTCTTCTTTCCTCATCATCTTATCTTCATCTTGGTTTGTCCTTTCTTGGGCAATGGATGGTGGGGATTTATGGGTTGTGGGGGCTGTCCAAGATGGGTCCCACACTTCAGATCTTCAACTGAGCTTTGATAATGGGGAGATGCCTTTAATGGATGGGGTAGATGGGGCATTAAGAGGGGGCATTGATGAAGACTTAAGCTTGGTGGTTGGTGGAGCTTTGAATGGGTCCATTAATGGTGGGATGGCTGGATTTTCAGATTTGAATGGGACCTTCATCATGGGAGGAATGGATGGTATAGATGGGATGATGGGATGGGACATAGGTGAGGCTATGCATCCCTTGAGTGTGGGCCCCATGGATGATGTGATGGACGGTGATGATGGGACTATGAGGGACATAGATGGGCTGATCTCATGTCTGGATGGTATGGATGGCTCAGATGGTACCTTTGACGGTTTGGATGCTCTGGATGAGGGCCGAGATGTGCGGCACACTTGTTTGGGTGGTCTTGATGTGATCATTGATGATGTCCCCTTGATGATGGACGGTGTGGATGCCTCGATGATCCCTTTGATCGGCCAGGATGATGACTGGATTCATGATTTTCTGTTGGAGGGGGCCGCAGGTCCAGATCTGACCGTTGATTCTTTGATCGGGGTTGCCGGGACCCCTTTGGATGGTTCAGATGTTTTCTTTGACGGTCAGATTGGTCAGGATGCCACGATGTGCGGTGTGATCTTCACTGATGGCTCTTTTGGTTGGGAGCATTGTCCTTCTTTTGGTCATCGGCCCTTTGCGCACTCTGTTCATGAGGTGGGCGAGTCTTCTCATGCGGCTGAGATTATGACAGTTTCAGACAGCGATGCGGCTATATCAGACATAGCTGTTACTGAGGGCAGGTCAGGGGCTGTCGAGTCTGCATAGGTTCCAGCTTTTCCTTCTCCTTCGCCCGTTGACCTTCCGATCCTTGATGAGTTGTCCTCGATTTCTGGGCCTTTTGTGCTGGAGGGGATACCGGTGAGGACTTGTCAGCTGCTTCCTCGTTCTTCTTGCTCGCCACGACTGCTTGCTTGGCTTGACAGCTTGTCGGTTTATGAGATTCGAGATTTGGAGTCCTATGGCTTTGGCAGTCTGATTCATATGGCTAGATTTGACATTGACTGGAGGATGCTCGGAGCTGCCTTGATTAACTGGGTCCCTTCGTTGAACTTGTTTGCGTTCAACGATATGGAGATGGGGCCTTCTTTGGAGGAGCTTGCACGCTTGACAGGCTTACCCTTGGATTATACTTAGTACTTCTCGCCGAAGACATCGCCGAAGACTGCTACACCGCAGAACTGGTTTGGGATCCCCTATCTTGTTCGGCCTACAGCTGGTGGCCAGGATGCTGTTGTGTTCTCTTTGGACCTGCTGTATGATCTTTTTTCGGGTCCTCAGAGTACGGCCGGTTCTACCTTTGCTCGGAATGCACTGATGTTCTGTTTGATTGCTGAGGTGCTGTTCTCGGGATGGCGCAGGTCCCAGACTCCTTTGCTTTTTGAGGTGATGAGCCCAGCTGTCCGTCGGCAGGGGATCATTTCTCTCATCTTGGCTGAGCTATTCGATGGGCTGACTGACTGCGCCCTGGGTCGCACTCGTGTTCTTCGCGGCTGCTGTGCCTTCCTGCAGGTATTCTTTCTACACCTTTTTTTTTCTTCTTGCTTTGTTGGGGATTGCTTTGCTTTAGCTGAACTTCTTTTCCTTTTTGTGATCAGGTCTGGCTATGGGAGCGTCTTTCTCTGACCGTTCCTGTACCTCTTCCTGGCATTCCTAGCTCTGACATTATGCGTTATATCATCGAGTTCCTTCCTCATACAGCCAGGATGAGCGAGCCCCTGTATCGCAGGATGTTTGCTGAACTTCGTGACTGGAACGTTGGTTGGGAGTCATCTTGGCTTTCACTTCCTCCAGTGCTTTGCGATGCACACCGTCATCCTTTGATGTTGGTAGGCTTTCGATCTTACTTCTCTTATCACCCCATTCGGTTCCTGCGGCTGTTTGGGTATGAGCAGGATGTTCCTCTTTTCGCTTTCGCGGGTATCGGGCGTCGAGCACTTCCATCCAGATCCTCTGACTTTAGGACCTGGATTGATTGTTCTTGGGCGAGTTATTTGACAGCTGATTTGTTGGGATTTGAGCTGCGGACTTTTCCGATGGCGACCGCCCCATATCAGTACTGGGTTGCTGAGCAGTCTTTGTATCGACGTATCCCTTGTTGGCACCAGACTGCTGATGAGGATGAGCAGGATATTCTTGGAGATGCTGGCTCTTCATCTGGTTCATATGAACCTTTTGAGGAGCGCCCGTTTATCGATCCTGGCTTCCTCTTGGCCACTCATGGTCATCTGCTGTCTGAGATCTCTGCACTTCGGTATCATTGTGAGATGATGTCGAGGAGATTGGCTGCCGATCGGAGGTTGTCTGATGAGGAGACAGCGATCCGTACCCTTGAGCGCGATGAGGTGCATTACCTACGTATGGAGGTGAGCAGGTTGAGAGCGAGACTATCTTTTTATGAGTCAGAAGACTCACCTGATGTGGCCGAGGAGGAGGGTAGAGATTGATTGTGTTGGCCACCTGCACATTCTTCTTTGCATATATGATTGATGATGATGTATTTTTTTTGTATTTTTTGAAAAAGATGATATGATATGTGTAAAAGAAATATGATGCATCTAATTAAAAAAGAGAAAACTGTTTGAAAATCTACTGTGCCATGAGTTGTCTTGTGAGTGTGTCTGGATTTTGTGTCGGGATATAGGAATCAGAACTGGGGCTCGGTCAATGATTTGACCGATGTCTCGAGATTCGACTTGCTTGATCCTTTGGTTCCCTAGAGATGTAGGCAATGGAAACTCTTGCTTCCTGAGATTGTTAGAGTTTGTAGAGCTCTTCGTTCCTGACTGCGCTTCTTCTTGTTCTTGAACTGTAACCGCTTGAACTGATCTGGACCGTCTGCTTTCTTGGTACTTGCACTTTTATTTTTTCTTTTTCTTTTTTCATTTTGAGCCATTTTTGCCTGCAGTGCTCTTTCGAGTTTTCACCACAGCCGGCTTTTTCCCGTCATTTTTGCCTGTGGCGCCCTTTCGGGTTTTCACCACGTCCCGGGTATTTGGTCTTGCCTGCCCCTTGGCAGCTGTGCTGTTTTTACCCTTGGCGCCCTTTCAGGTTTTCACCAAGTCCGCTGTATGCCCACTGTTTTTACTCGGAGCGCCCTTTCGGGTTTTCACTCCGCCCTCTTTGTTTAGGCACACATTTTCTTTTTTCTTTTTTCTCTTTTTTTTTTCTTTCTGGATCTCTGGATAACTGCGGCGGTTAGGGGTCGGGAATCCGTCGTTGCCGGCCGATGGCAGTCTTTCAGCCCTTATCCTGAGTTACGACAATAGAGTTGTCGGTCTTTGCTAAAGACCCCTCTGAGATGAATGGATGGATGACTGTGTTTCTTGGATTGATTTTTTTTCTTGAGTGCCTTTCTTTGGCTTCCCTTTTTCTTTCTCTTTTTTTCTCTTTTTTTTTGTATTCTTTTCTTCTGTATTCTTTTTCTCTTTTTTTTTGTCTTTTCTTTTTGAATCCTTTTTTTTTTGAAACACTTGTTGGTGGACGGAAATGATTTCTCAGAGGTCTTAGCTTCGACCTCCTGACTTCAGCTCTATTAAAGTAACCTTTGATAAGGTCAAAATAACTTACCCGTGAAAGATCTTCACGTTGTCGGCATTGGTTGGCTCAGGAAGATCCACCCCTCTCATGCTGGTGAGTCTGAGGGCGCCTCCGGGAAGTACTTCTCTGACGATCAGTGGCCCGTCCCACGAGGGTTTGAACTTTCCTCTGGGATCTGGAAGGTGCGACGGTAGAATCTTCTTCATGACCATGTCGCCTACCTTGAAACTTCTTTTCCGGACTCTCTTGTTGTAAGCCCGAGCGATCCTTTTCTGATAGCATTGTGAATGACTTAGTGCATGCATGCGCTTTTCATCTGCTAGCTGCAACTGATCGAATCTGGCCCGTTGCCATTCTCCTTCTTCAATTCCGCTTTCTAGTAACACCCGTAGTGATGGTATTTCCACCTCGACTGGTAGGACTGCTTCCATTCCGTAAGTAAGCTCGAAAGGAGTAACGCCCGTAGCAGACCGTACAGACGTTCGATAGGCCCAAAGTGCATATGGGAGCATATCTGACCAATCTCGATAGGTCACGACCATCTTCTCAATTATCCTGACGATTGTCATGTTTGCGGCTTCTACCCCACCGTTCATCTGGGGACGGTAGGGGCTTGATCGATGACGTTGGATCTTGAATTTGCTGAGGAAGTCATCCATCTTCTTGTTGACGAACGGGGTCCCATTATCTGTGATGATGGCATTAGGGATTCCATACCGGCATATGATGTTGTTCTTCATAAATTTGATCACTTAAGATGCTGCAATCGTGGTGTAGGAGGCTGCCTCTACCCACTTGGTGAAGTAGTCGACTGCCACAAGTATGTACTCGTGACCATTTGATGCTTTGGGACTGATCTTGCCGATGATGTCGAGTCCCCACATTGAGAAGGGCCAGGGGGTGGTCAGGTTGTATAACTCTGATGATGGGGCATGGATTTGATTTGCATGCTCCTGACACTTGAAGCATTTTCTGACGTGCTGGCAACAGTCTGTCTCCATGGTGAGCCAATAGTAGCCGAGTCGTAGAATCTTCTTTGCCATCCTGTGCCCATTCATGTGAGGGCCACAGATTCCTTCGTGTATTTCTTTCATGATCTTTGTAGCTTCTGTTTCATCGACGCATCGGAGGAGGATGTGATTATAGGACCGCTTGTAGAGAACTTCGCCACTGATGGTGAATTGGCGGGCCAAACGCTGGATGGTTCGGCGATCTGTTGCTGTTGCTGACTCTGGATACTCCTGGGTTTCGAGATATTGCTTGATGTCGGCATACCAGGGTTTGTTAGGGACAGCTTCGGCTTCTTCTATTTGTAGGCAAAAAGCAGGTTCTTCTTGAATTTCGACTGTGAGCTCCTATTCTGAAGCTCCTTTTGGGATCTCGAGCATTGATGCGAGCGTGGCGAGAGCATCTGCGAACTGGTTCTTGGCTCTGGGCATGTATGAGAAGGTGATTTCCTTAAATTCTTCGGTCAGATTGTCAAGATACACATGATATGGTATCAACTTCTCGTCTTTGGTCTTCCATTCGCCATTGGTCTGATTGATGATAAGCTGTGAGTCTCCAAACACTAGTAGCTTCTTGACGCCCAAGATTATGGCTTCCCTTAAGCCAGCGATGCATGCTTCATACTCTGCCATGTTGTTGGTGCATTCGAATGCGATGCGCCTCGAGATAGGAATAGGGACATCATTTGGAGAGTAGAGGATTGCTCCAATACCACTCCCTTTAGAATTTGCTGCGCCGTCGAAGAATAACGTCCATTCATCTTTTTTCTTCTTTGCTTCCTCTTCAATGAGCAAGAGATCTTCATCAGGAAAGAACGTCTTGAGCGGCTGATAGTCCAGGAGAGAGTGAGCCGCAAGATGATCGGCGAGGGCCTGTCCCTTGATTGCCTTTTGAGTGACATAGGTGATGTCAAACTCAGACAAGAGTAGCTGCCATTTAGCTATCCTTCCAGTGAGTGCCGGCTTCTCGAACAGGTACTTGAGCGGATCCATGTGAGCGAGGAGGAGAATAGGGAATGCAATCATGTATTGACGGAGTCGCTGAGTTGCCCAGACTAGGGCGAGGCAAGTCTTCTCGATCGGGGAATACCTGGTCTCGTAGTCGGTGAACTTTCGACTCAAATAGTATATTGCTTGTTCCTTCTTCCCGGTCTCGTCGTGCTGACCGAGGACACAGCCTATGGCTTCTGCTGCTACCAAGATGTATAACAATAGTGGTCATCCAGGAGTGGGCGGCACTAGGACTGGAGGATTCATGAGATATCTCTTGATGCGATCGAAGGCGACTTGGCAATCATCATTCCATTCTTTTGGGACGTTCTTCCGAAGGAGCTTGAATATGGGCTCACAGATAGGTGTGAGCTGTGCGATGAAGCGACTGATGTATTGAATTCTGCCGAGGAAGCCACGAATTTCTTTTTCTGTTCTAGGAGGGGGCATCTCGATGATTGCTCTGGTTTTGGTCTCGTCAACCCTGATGCCATCCTCGCTCACCATAAAGCCGAGGAGCTTACCTCCCATTGCACCGAAGACACATTTCTGAGGGTTGAGGCGGAGCTTGTACTTTTCTAATCTGTTGAATCACTTCTTCAGATCTTCAAAGTGTCCTTCAATTGTGCGAGATTTGACGATCATGTCGTCCACATATACTTCAAGTTCTTTGTTCATCATGTCGTGGAATAATGCTGTCATTGCTCGCTGATATGTTGCTCCTGCGTTCTTCAGACCGAACGGCATTACCCTGTAACAGAAGGTTCCCCAGGGAGTGATGAACGATGTCTTCTCACGATCTTCGACGGCCATCTTGATCTAATTGTAACCTGAGAACCCGTCCATGAATGAGAAGATTTTGTATCCAGCAGTGTTGTCAACCAGAGTGTCGATATGTGGCAAAGGGAGGTCATCTTTTGGACTGGCTTTGTTGAGATCTCGGAAGTCGATGCACATTCGAACCTTGCCGTCCTTCTTTGGTACTGGCACGATGTTGGCGAGCCATTCAGGGTAGTTGGAGACTACCAAGAATCCCGCGTTGTACTGCTTGATGACTTCATCTCGGACTTTCAGGGCCCACTCTGGCTTCATTCTTCGAAGTTTCTGCTTCACTGGCTTCATATCTGCCTTGGTTGGCAGATGGTGTACAACGAGCTCTTCATCGAGCCCCGGCATGTCTTCATATGAGAACGCGAAGTTGGACAATCTTGGAGCTAGGAACTCTATCATTTTCTGTTTCATCTCAGGTGGCAACGATTTTCCAATGCGTACTTCCCTAGGGATCTCAGGTGTCCCCAAGTTTACTATCTCGAAATCATTGGCTACAACATTGGCTTTGGATTCGAACTTTTTAAGGAGATCCTCAAGTTCGGGAGCAGGATCATCATCTTCCTCATCCCGAGCTTCGTCCAGACCCATGAGTTCGAAGTCTAATTCGATGTCGAAATCATATGATTCGACTTCGAACTCATGCGACTCTTTAGACGAACTTGGCACACTATTGAATGCAGGAAAAGAAATATATTTTGGTTTTTAAGATTTTTCTGAAATTGAAATGCTAGATGTTTTTGGTTTTTGAAAGTTTTTGATTTTTTTGGCTTTTTGAAATTCATGGGACTTTGAACAAGTGGGCATTGCAGACCATAATTGAGCCCAACTTGTTCCAAAGTTCCGGTCGCTGCTTAAACAGGCGTTTTTTTTTTGAAGCTAGAGCCCTCAGATGGCTCTTTGGCTGATTCAAAAGTGAGGGGAACAGATGACCATTCAGGACCCCACACTTCCTCCCCTGAAGAGGTGGGGGTTGATGATTTGGGCGAAGAATCATGGTCTGGCCCAATGACCATGACTTCTTGCTGGTCGGGTTCGAGATCTGAGTCGCACTCAGTCCCTCCCGGATCAATTACCTCGCATTGCAGTTCGTCTGGTTCCACAGTGAGACACAAGTTTGGAACCTGGACATCAGACCAATCTAGGGCTGGCCACTTCCCTTTCTTGGTCCAATGGATGGGCTGCTTCTGCCCCTGGCTGATGATTGATGATGTTGATTCTGCAGGGATGGGCAAGTCGTGCCCCTTGCTAATTGGTGCTGAGATGGGCAAGTTGTGCCCCTTGCTAATTGAAGTGGGCAGGTTGTGCCCCTGGTTGAGAGAAGTGGGCAGGTTGTGCCCCTGGTTGATTGATGCTGACGTGGGCAGGTTGTGCCCCTGGTTGGGAGCAGGTGTCAGGGTAACCTGGTCCCGAAGCTGCTGTATTTGACTTCCTTCTTCGTCTTCATCCTTTTCTTCTTCTTCTGGAGGCTTAGATGGTTCGAGAATCTGATCCCATCGAATGGGGGGCCACGTGGCCCAAACTAGACTCATCGGGAGGCCTTTGTGTAGTGCAGTCGGTTGATTCCCTCCTGGATCTTTGCAAGGTTCTCCTGGCTTGACGAATTGGATGGGTGAGCACCGAAATTTCTTCCTCCTTTTGTCCATGAATGTTGACCTGTATCCGAGTCCCCATTTGCGTTGGTTATATATCAGCGGTACCTTTCTGGACTTGAAGTGATTCTTCATTCGGTATTTGAGGCTCAGACGCTCTGCCAGCGAAAAGACACGGTCCATCCTTATTGGTTCTGGATTGGCGATAGAGTTCACAGTCTCGAATTCGAAACTGTGAAACGGGATGTCTTCTTCAGAGTGCTGGATATCGATGACCGGGATGTCTGGTTCAGTGGCAGCAGCATTGGAAGGAATGATGAGATCTTTCTCTGCGTGGATAGAGATCACTTGATTTCCACAGATATACTTTACTCGTTGATGCAGGGTTGATGGCACAGCTCCAACCTTGTGCAGCCACGGTCGTCCGAGCAACATGTTGAAAGAGGCTGATATATCCAAGATTTGGGATGTGATGGTGGAGACTTCCGGACCTATCTGTACCTCTATGTCGACCTCCCCTTCCACTGATCGGCGGGTGTTGTCTAATGCTCTGACGCATATGGTGCTGGGTCAGAATGAAGAAGGACTGATTCCCAAACGTTCCGTGGTCTTGAGTGGGCAGACATTTAAGCTTGAGCCATTATCGATAAGGACCAGCGGAACACAGAGGTCTTTGTATCGTAAGGCTATGTTGAGGGATCGCCCATGATCTCGTCCTTCTGGTGGCAACTCATTATCAGTGAAGGTGATGGCGCGCGGAGCCAGGAGTTGTCCAATCATCAAAGCTATCATTTCTGGTGCCGTATAAGAGGAGACGTGAGCATCGTTCAAGGTCTTGGCAAACATTTCTCGGTGTATGCGAGATGTGCAGAGTAGCTCCCATACTGAGATTTGTGCAGGGATTGACTTGAGCTGAGTCGCCACATCGTATGCGGCTTCATTTTTGCTGCCGAGGCCTGAGAGGACGCCTTTGGGATCTCCTCTGTTTTGATTATCTCTTCGGATGCAACGCCCGTTGGGATTCATGTTCTCCACTTCTGCGCATTCTGGATAGTGCCATGGGACCTCTTTATAATTTTCCTCACCCTTGCCTTCTAGGACCACCGGCTCTTGCAACGGTGCTTGTGTGGGTACCAGATCTTCCTCGTATGGAGCTTTTGCCTTGAGGACTACATTGTTGCCTGTGCTGAAGGGGTAGTATCGAGGCTTGTCTTCATAGACCACATAAGGTCGTGGTCCTGGCTTGACTGTTCCTGGGGCGGGAGGCTCCCATGGAATGAATACTGGTCCTCTTGATATGGCAGGAGGTTTCTCTGTTCGTCCGAGCTGCCGTAGCGTGATTGATACGCCTCCGGGACTTGCCCCTTGCAATATGACAGGCTTGACTGGAAGAGCTCCTTCCAAGACAACGGGCTCTTGCTGCTGATGAGTGTAATCCTTCCATTGCGGATTGGATTGTTCTGGAGTTGCCCCTTGCAAGATGACAGGTTCGTATGTGGGCTCAATGTATGATTGTGCTCCTTCCAGGACGACTGGTTCCCAGCTTGAATGGTTGTAAGGTGCCCCTTGAACAACTGGTATATCATATGGAGGTGCTCCTTCAAGCACTACTGGCTCGGAGATTGAAGGAAGAAAGGGACTTGCCCCTTGCAAGATTGGAGGAGGATTTGTTGGCTCATAAGTGTAGGCGTGAATGGATTGGATGGGGGAGAAGAAGCGATCGAGATGATCCCCTTCTTCTATACTATTGACTGCAGGGCCACGAGATGAACTAGGGTCCGTCGGATGTTGAGGGAGAGGATTCTGAAGGATGTTGGTGGAAGCTGCTGGAGAAGTTCCAGGGACCGAGATGACGATCTTGCGGTCATCAATTAGGTCTTGTATAGCATTTTTCAAAGTATAGCATCGATCAGTGGCGTGGCCACGTCCTTGGTGGTAGGCACAATACTCATTTTCTCGGTAGTTTGGAGGCAGAGGATGAGGCGGAGGCCTAGGTGTCATCAGAGTGAGTAACTGCTTTTGTACCAGCGTAGTCATGATTTGACTAAGTGGTTGACTGAGTGGAGTGAACTTCCTGAACTCCCTGTAATTCTGCCTGTTCTGGTATGAGTATTGGCCATTTCCCCTGAACTGCTGCTGTTGTCGAGGTGGTTGTGGCTGAGGATTCGGTTGTGGCTGATACCGCTGAGGCTGATGCTGAACTAGATTCTGCTGATACTGTTGACGTCCCTGTGGGGGAGCACGTTGATTTCCTTGAGCAGTGGTGTTGATGTTGTTTACCTCTGTTGGGCGGGGAGGAGAACCACTGCGGTTTCCATTCCCGTGCCCGATAGGTCTTCCTTCCACTCTGTTCCTCTTGACTGGAGTGGCTTGATGAGGCCATGGGGAAATCGTCCCGGCACGGATTCCTGCTTCGACTTGCTCTCCAGCACGGATTAACTGCGAGAAGTTCGCGTATGGATGCGAGATGAGATACCCGGATATGCCTGGATATGTTGAATGAACAATCATGGAGATTTGTTCTTCATCGTCGATGGGTGTCCGCATTCTGGCTGCCATAGCTCGCCAACGTCCCACATAAGCTGATAGTGTTTCATCACTTCTTTGCCTGAGTGCTGCGAGGTCGGCTCTTCTGAGTGCCATGTTGAGATTGTATGCGAATCTGTCGACGAAAGCCTGGGAAAGCTGTTCCCATGTTCTGATGCGGTGGCAGTCCAATGAAGTGTACCAATCTAGGGCATCGCCTTTCAGAGATTTTTGGAACAAACGAATAAGGGCCCCTTCATTTCCTGCGATTGCACTCAATTCCCCGCAGAAAGCCTTGAGATGTGCTGTGGGACAACCGCTGCCATCGTATCTCTTGAATTTCGGAACCTCAAAGTTTTAAGGTACTTGAGCATCTGGGAAAGGACACAAGTCTCTGAACTTGGTCGAAGGTAAGTCGATTCCTTGTTGTCGCTGAAGCTGATTTTGCAAGATCTGGAACTGGTCCCGCAACTCGTCCAGTCCTGAATGATCTGTTTGAGCGACTGGTGCCTCCTGGAGTAAGGCACGTTCTTCTTCGGCATAGTGGTCGATGTCTTCGACCCTATGGGCTTGCTGAAAAGCAACCGTGGGTTGCTGAAATTGATTTGATGATTGAACTGGATTCTGATGAACTTGAGCTTGAAATGATGGTAACTGAACTGGAGACTGTACTGAAGGTTGAACTGGAACTTGCTGGAGATTGACTGGATTTTGCTGAATTGAAGATTGCTGAATACTGATTGCTGAATTGAAGATGCTGGAAATTAACTGGAATCCCATCGGCGGGGATGTGCTGGAATTGAAAAGTGCTCCTGTTTGCAGGAGGCTGAGATGCTGTGAAGTGACCCCCTTGTTGGGTATTCGCCACTGTCCGCTGATTGATGTGGGCTTGACACTGACCCCCATTGTGGGCATTCACCAGTGCTGTCCCTGTTGCTGGAAATTGAATTGAAATTCCATCGGCGGGGATGTGCTGGAATTGAAAAGGTGTCCCATCGGCGGGAACATGCTGAGATCTATTGAGATTGTTGTTTGCAAGATTGACTGGAAGTTGACTAGATGTTCCTGCAACGGAAGTGCTCTGAGATGGCCTTGTCGTCGCAGGAAGATATTGAGAAGGATGCCCCATAGCGAAGGGCTGAGATGGCTGTTGTCGGTAGTGTTGGGCAGACTCCGATGGTTGTGCTTGATTTGAACTGGAGGCCGGGAGGACCCGGCATGGTTGCTGAGACTGGTGAACTGGGCCAACTTGATTGTTGGCTGCTGCGGTGGTTTGTGCTTGCATGAATTGCAAGAGCATTTCTTGCATTGCTCTCATTCCTTGTGCCAATTCTTGTATGATTGGCGTATTGTCAACGGGCTGTTGCGCTGGAGGTTGCGCTTCGGTCATTTCGAGAGCAGGGAAGTGATGAGTTTCTTCTTCGTGGTCGGACATGGCTTGCTGAGCCCGAGTGCGGATTATGCAGCGGAAGGGAAGTTGTCTCCGCGTACGTTGAGCCCGAGGAGGCGCAATGGTGAGGATTATATCCTTTTCGGGTTTTGGGATTTTCTATTTTTTTTTGTTTTGGTTGGTTTTGGGATTTTCTATATATATATATATTTTTTGGTTTTGAATTTTTGGGTAGAATGCTATGCAGATGAGATTGTATGAGGACTAATGACTTTCAAGTACAGGAATGATTCTATTTTTCAAGTCGGATCACGACTAGTGGGACTAGCTAATCCCCAGTGGAGTCGCCATTCTGTGGACCCTCGCCGATTTTTCCGCGCTCCCACACGACGTTCTTCTCGTCCCTTCCCCTTTTGGAAAAGAAGGAGAGGATGATGCGTGAGTGCGAAATCGCCGTTTGTGCCACTGGCTTGCCTCGTTCTCGAGGGCTTTGTTTGGTTGTCGTGTTGAGCTGAATATGTTTAAGTGAGTTTATATAAGACCAGAGTCGCCACTAGCCAGTTACTTCGAATCTACAGTCGGCTAGACCCCGTAGAAACGCTAGAGAAGGGAATCCGAAGATTCCTTCCTCTAAAATGACTCCTGTTGATCTGCGGTCAGAGATTCAAGGTAAGGGATCACGGTTACAGGGTGGGAAGAGGTTAAGCACCCCACACACTGCCCGTACCGAAGTACGGTCTCTACTTCACAGAATCGATCGAATACTTGAAAGTCTAATTTAATCCTCGTATATTCTCATGAATGACATGATGCATGAATGCGGGTCTGAACAGTAAGAGTTTCTGATGGGCAGGTTCCAACAACGGGCAAGCCCAGAGCGTACGCTCGAACTGACAGGTGCTTAATATAAGACGTATGCAGTGTGCTTGAATGATCAAGGTGTTTTATGGTGAAGCATGAATGCAGGTCTGAACAGTAAGAGTTTCTGATGGGCAGGTTCCAACAACGGGCAAGCCCAGAGCATACGCTCGAACTGACAGGTGCTTAATATAAAGACATATGCATGTGTGTTTGAGTAATCAAGGTGCTTGTAGTGAAGCAGGGGGGTTGGAAGAAAAGTAAATGTTGCACTTATGCTAGATGCAAATGAGATGATGCTGGAAAATGAGTAGCTGGGTGGACGGAGGTGTCGCAAGGGTTGGCTTCGAGTGGTTGGATCAAGACTTGGATGACTTGGGAGGCTTGGACCAGTGGTCAGGCTGGGCTGGACCAGGGTTAGACTCTCCTCACTCGGGCTCTCCTTGGTGGAAAAATGGGCTAAAGGGTGGAGAGATGGACTCAGAGCTCTCGGGCTGAAATGGACTCGAATGGCTTGTTGAAATGAGAAGGGGAGGGGGGTATTTATAGCAGCAGAGAGGGGCACTCTCGTAATTTTTTCCCGGCGGCCTGCCATGGGCCGCCCGTACGGCCGCTCCTCAGTTTTCAGCGAGTACGGCCGTTCCCTCGGGGCTGCTGTTGGACTCGCTGGTCGACTCAGTGAGTTGACTCAGCGGGTCGACTCGGTGATTTGACTCGACGGGTTGACTCGACGGGTTGACTCGGTGTTTTGACTCGACGGGTTGACTCGACGGGTTAACTCAGCGGGTTGACTCAGCGGGTTGACTCAGTGAGTTTGACTTTTTTGAAATTTTTTGACTGGCCTTTTTTATGGGGGGTTTTTCAGGGTGATTTTTAGGACTGGGTTGACTGGGTTCAGGCTTGAACTGGGCTATGGAATGGGGCTTACAAGGGTGAGTTTGGCTGAGTTTGGACTTGGGATTTGGGGGTATGGTCCTCCGTTCAACCAGCTATCTCTACCAACAGTGTAGCCGAAGGTGGGGTGTCTACACACATATACCCCTGTGATAGTGGATCACGTACACACTCGTGTCAGTGGCTTCCCTTGAAGACTTGACAATTTAGGCTCTACTCAAGAGTCAAGGTCCTACAACCGAACCTGGATTTAAGTTTAACTTATAAGCCAATGTCGTATAACCGAATCTTAATTCAGGCTCTATAACCGAGCCAAGGTTCTACAACCGAACCTAGTGTACTCTCCCATCGGAGGCTCCTTAAGGAGACTTGATTCGGCCCCATAACCGGATCTAGGTTCTACAATTGAACCTATCGAGTTTGACAATTTAAACTCTATACTCAATTCCCCATGAGAAGAGAGTGGCTGGTGTAATACCCCAAAAATTTAGTACACGAGTAAGTACACGAGAGTTATAGTTAACACGTTAGAATTTAAATTTTAGGCCGCGTCGTTCATACGCATACATACGTCACACTTTTATACGCATTCTAACACTTTTTAAGGCCTTTGAAAACTCAGTATACTTAGCTAAATCAATAAACTGACCGTTAAAATGATCTATCATTGCTAGACCGGAAGATCTAACCGTCCACTCCGATTTCGAATTATGCGATCAATGTAAACACGCCGTACATCATCCGGTACACATGTCTGTCCATAAATATGACTCGTACATCATGTCCGTCAGAAGGCATATGCTTAGATCAGTGATTTCTTGGCCCTATGAACCTGCTCGGGTGTATTTGTAACACCTAGGATTTTAGAATAATTTAAATTATAATTTAGTTAATCATTTAACAAATTAAATAACTGAAAATATTGATAAATTAATAATAAATCATTCGTAGGGAATTACTATATGATTCCTTTATTAAAGTTGCTTAAAATAAATCCTAGAATAGCATAGAAGTGATAAATTTCACAAAAATCATAAATTTATGATAATTACGAAAATACCATTAGTTAAACTTAAGTTACACCACCATTTTTAAGTTTTATAATTTTTGGTAATCACTTTCATACGAAACTTCATACACCAGTTCTATAACATAATCTAACTGTACATGTCAAATTTCAACCGTCTGATCATCCCACAAATACCCTAATCAGAAATTGGGCCATAAGTGGCCCACCTCAACTCGGATCTGCCTCATTTTTCTTGTCAGCTATTTATTTTGTGTTGTCCACATATTAGACGGAACAAATGGTCTAGATCAACCTCAATTAGACCCCACGTGAAAAGAAGAGTGTAAAAGCTATATTACGTGCCACGCGCGTTAAAAAAAAACAAAAAGAAGAGGAAGCACGTTACCTTCTTCTCTCTGGACGTTGCAGCAGCAGCAGCGTTACCGCTGCCGCCATTCACAGTCCACACATCCATCAAGTGAGCCCCATATTCACCATCCAAGCCGTTCATCGTTCAGGGTCCTCCCCGTAATCCAGTCCGTTCAAATACTTTGACCTAACTTCGACCGTGTGGCCCGCCTCAAACCACCGTTCAAAATCAAGAAGCCCAAGATCCTCCGATACGCTTCACATGGACTATCCAAAATTTACCTAGATCTTCTTGTGGACCCCACCTAGATTTCTAACGGCTCAAATGCGTAAGAACTTTCCAAAATAAACCGTTTCCTTCTCCAACTTGGATTCAATCAAAGATTCCTTCCCTACTGTGCAACCGACTTCCAGCCGA
The DNA here is from genome assembly GCA_003013855.2 of Liriodendron chinense. Taxonomy (NCBI): domain Eukaryota; kingdom Viridiplantae; phylum Streptophyta; class Magnoliopsida; order Magnoliales; family Magnoliaceae; genus Liriodendron; species Liriodendron chinense. The sequence goes on along the minus strand of PVNU02003798.1, from coordinate 29,167 downwards.
TTATAAACCCACCGTAGGCTTCTCTGCTCTCTCCAAAAAAACGTAGAGATAGAGAGAGAAAGAGAGAGGGATCGGGTAGAGAGAGAGAGCTAGTTTTGAGAGAGAGAGAGCCGCTAGAGAGAGAAGAGAGAGAGAGATAGAGAGAGAAGAGAGAGTGTGTTGTTGCTGTTGATGCTGGGGCAATGTCCCAGGCCAAGAGAAAAGAAGAAAGAAGAAGAAAAAGAGAAGAAGAAAGAAGAAAGAAAAGAAAAGAAGAAGAAGAAGAAGAAAAGAAGAAAGAGAAAGGAAGAAGAAGAAAGGAAGAAAAAGAAGAAGAAGAAGAAGAAAAGAAGAAAGAAAGAAGAAAGAAGAAAGAAGAAAAAAAAAGAGAAAGAAGGAGAAAGAAAAAGAAGAAGGAAGGAGGAGAGAGAGAGAGAGAGAGAGAGAGAGAGAGAGAGAGAGAGAGAGAGAGCCGATCCAGCCCGTTGAGTCAACTCAGACTTGAACCAAGACTATTTTTTCAAAGCGTGAAACACGTCGTCATATGTGTGACTGATTCATCTCATAATTTCTAGTTGATTTTCATTTTCCTAGGTTTGCTTTCCTTTGCATTCAATTTCAAGTTTTTTTTAGTGTTTCACGTAAAGTATCTCAGGTAAAGGTCTACCATTCAATCTCTTCCTTAACTAGAGTTTTAGGGTAGTGTTTTGTTATTACGCATAATATGAATTCTAGGTAAGGGATTCATCTCTTGTCTCTATTCTTAAATTTCGTCTTTCAACTGTTATTCTTCTTAGTTGATTTCTCTTTCTCTTTAGTCACATACATCTAAAATTTTAAATGAACCTAACTTGAGTTTAAATCATAGATAAGACACCGTCCTTGAGTCAACCCTAGACATTCATCAAAGCATTGAAATTTTATATCACAACTTTCTTACACTTCCTTATTGACAATAACTTAGGAAAAGAAATACTTTAACAAAGTAAACATTTGCATGGTGTGATTGTGCTTGAATTTTGGATATGCATTGTATGCTTGAAGAGTGCTTCCATAACTCATGACATACATACATTTATACACTACAACGGAACAGGAGCATGGTTGATTTGACTCCTGACGTGCATGGTTGATTTGCTGCCTCGCTGTACCGGTTAGGTGAGCATGGTTGATTTGCGACATGTTCCTAATGTTCAGTGGCAGCGAGTTCTGGTCGTTTCACTTATTGAGCATGGTTGATTTGCTCGGTTGGATCAGTGGTGCATGGTTGATTTGCTCACTGGCGTGCATGGTTGATTTGCCGCCTCGCTGTACCAGTTAGGTGAGCATGGTTGATTTGCGACAGGTTCCTAATGTTCAGTGGCAACGAGTTTCTAGACCTTTATTGCTCTTACACGTATCATAACATATATGACATCATGATAATCATGTTTCAATTATAATAAATCATAAAGTGTATCAATTATAACCTCATCTTTGTATATTTCATACAATTCTATCCGTTGATGATTCACATCCTGTTTCTTATTAACTGGAATATTACATGTGATGGAAATGACCTCACTGGGCTTTTAGCTCACCAAAATCACCACAGTTCTTGCAGGTTTTCAGGAAGGAAAATACGTAAACAGGACAGAATATTTAGATGGTCACGTGTTACTCAAATGCCAACTGTAGTCGATCTATTTTATCTTGTAAAAGTCAATGTAATAAAATATTAGTGGAAAGGAAATTTTATGTTTGGGGATTTATTTTAGATATATGATGTGTGGGATGGAATCTCAAGGAATCTATGCTCGAATTTTCAATTCACACCCTGGGACTCGGGCTTCGGGTTGTTGTACTCGGGTTTCGAATTTCGGGGCGTGACAGCTGGACTCTATAAATTGACAATCTTACTTGTCAGATTTGAACCTCGTTGATGCGTTGCTTGTGTTGCTTGATCTCAATTCTTTCATGTTTCAATCAGCTCCCCATGTGCTCCTTTGTTTTTGTTGCTGGTGCATTGCCAATGCCTCAGCTCTAACGATCAATCACCTTACATATGATTTTCTTGAGATGACCAAGGTGATTGGAGGTAGGTTTGAAATCTCTACAACTAATAGTACATGGTTGCTTAAAGAATTTTACCTACAAAGATCTCTCTATAGAGTTTAGATAAGGATTTAACTATCTAGATTAAGTTCTAAACTCTAGAGATCAAGAGGGACAAGTTCATTTTCTAAATGAGCTTTGAATATGCTATTCTTATGATGAATCAGAAGGAAGATGACTTGATTGGGTTAGGATTAGAGCCTAATGGTGTTGGCTATGAGTCCCTCGCTTTTATAGATGAAGCTCCAACAGCTACAAAACATGCAAAAAATGGTCGCTTCGATGGCATCGAACTCACCTTCGATTGCATCGAAGGATCTTCAATGGGATGGAACCCTTAGTTCGATGGGATCGAAAAACTGTCCAAAGAGTTTTAAAGTTGCTGGATATCTATGTCGATGGCATTGAACAACCAACCTCGATGAATCGAAAGGCTATTCAATGGGATCGAAAAACTGTCTAAAGAGTTCGGAAATATTGTTGGACATTTGTTCAATGGGATCGAACTGGTCTTCGATAGCATAGAAGACTCATCGAACTGAACTCGATGGATCGAAGTCCACTAAAAAACAACTATTTGGGCAGATTTGTTTACACAAGCTTGCACCTCTTTTATTAGCTTAATTTATCATGTTTTTCTAAGTGTTCTAAGGCTTATGATGATTACTAAGGGTTTCCCTATATGGTCCAAGTCATCTAGATGATATGGTTGTTTTAGTTCTAAGGGTTAGGGTCACCAAGACATCTCATTTACTTGTTCATTCTTCTTTGATATTTCTTGTCCACTTAAATCTTCGATCTTCACCTTGCCACGGCTCAACTAACGTTACAACACATGAAAACACGTAATTGACAGATATGGTGCACTAGTATGCCATAGAAAATTGCATTAACATGTTGTGGTTGTCTCAGACTGAATACCATAAAAAAGTGTTGATGAAGTTTGAAATGAATAAGGACAAATTGATTAGCGTTCTCCACGTGACTCACTTCAAGCTTTCTTCAGAACAATATCTAAAGTCAGATGAAGAAAAGAAGGTTATGTCATGTGCGCCTTATTCGAGCATCGTGGGCAGCTTGATGTATGTTATGGTCTATACGAGGCCTAATATTTCACATGCGGTGGGTGTTGTGAGTAGATTCATGTCAAACCATGGCAAGTAACACTAGAAAGTTGTAAAATGGTTATTTCGATATATTCGAGGTACGCGGGACTATGTCTTGACATTCAAAAAGTCGATGGATAAGTTGGTTAGGTATATTGATTCAGATTACGCAGGTAGTGTGGATTGTAGGAGATCGACTTCTTTGTACTTGTTTGTACTAGCAGGTGGAGCGATTAGTTGGATGTCCAAGCTTCAGTCAGTAGTGACTCTTTCTACTATTGAAGCGGAGTATATAGCGGTGACAGAAGCGTTCAAGGAGGATGTTTGGTTGAAGGGCATGATAAATCAGTTGGGGCTTCAGTAGAAGGCCATGCCGGTTAATTGTGATGACTTTAGTGCTATCAATTTTGCTAAGAATTGAGTTTATCACCCTTGTACTAAACATATTGATGTGCATCACCATTTTATCCGATAGATGCTTGAGAAAAGCGATGTGACTCTGGAGAAGATTCATACCAGCATGAATCCAACAGACATGCTCACCAAGGTGGTTCCTGTAAAGAAGTTCAAGTTCTGCATAACTTCTCTAGGATTGATGAGAACATAATAAAGATGCAGTGTGAACGAAAAGATGTAGAGCTGTGATTGAAGTAGAGATGATGGATGAAGCAAATGAAGAATGTTATCGATTAAAGCCTCAATGGAGATTGTCGTATGGAGCCTTCAATCTGTACAAGTCAAGGGGGTTTTAGGTGACTGACCGCTGTGGTCGGGCGACTAAAATTGCCCTGTATATTCCAGATAGGTCTTTGTACATTTTTCGGCTGGTTCAGGTAACCGAATTAGGGGCTCGAGCGATTGGCGAATTTTGGAATATATGACAAAACTCTTTGAATGTGTTTTGAGTAGTTCGAGTGACCGAACTCCAGGTTGTCGGGCGAGCGAATGTGGTTTGGACAGTCTTGGGCACCTGACCGGTCGAACTATGGTTTCTGTGAATTTGCGCGGTTTTGTGTAAATTATTTTTATTTTCGGTTGTAGCATATATAAACGAGTGTAATAAGGAATTAGGGTATGTAATACGTTTCTAAATGGGATTAGGGTTTGAAGAGAGGGTTTTGGTGAGAGAGCTTGGGTTCTCTTGGGGTTTTATTTTTAGGTTGATCATGTCTTGTAACTTCTGTAAATCATAGTGAAGCTCGCTTTGTGCCGTAGTATTTTCTGCAAGAGTTTTTTCATGTAAAATTGTACTGTCTTTGCGTGTTGTTGTGTGATTGCTTGTTTGATTCTCTTTTGTACTTCCGTGGTTTCCCAACATAAGAAAGGATTTTCGCATGCACCACTTTTATAGGGCTTTCTACTTTTGCAATGGAATCCTCTTCCAAAACTCGGTCTTTTTTTTTTTCTTTTTTTTTTTAATTCAATCTTCATTGTCATATGGCATCTAAAAAGACACACATGCACGTGCGCACACAGACATACACATAAAATCAATTATTTTAAATTAAGAAAAGAACAATAAATATTGGATGTGTTGAGAAAATTCTCCCTTTTTTTTTTTTCTCTTATGCTTATCTTTAACCTTATCACATTAATATCTTCTCTAATTTTAAGATATCTTATTAAAGATCTTTCAAGATATTTTTATATTCTTTTTAAAATCTCATAAATAGAAAACCATGAAGTACCCTTTAAAAGCTTTACTAAATAAAGACTTTCAAAGAATCAAGCTAGAACCACACAAAGGATAGCCATATTCTATTAAAATCCCTAAGCATAACTTAACATGTGGGTCTCAGTAGACAATTCGTTGGATCTTCAAAGTAGACTTTTGGGGCACATACCTTCATTGCAGGTCACTTTCGATAGTTCATACTCGCATTACGGTGTTATCGTGGGGGGAAACAATGTGCTGGGTTTGGCTGAGCAAGGCTAACCACATCCCAACTCAACACTACTCAACGCTACAAGGTCCAAGGCCTGAGCCAGCAACGGCCAGGCACTGCAGGCCTAGACTGGCCCAAAACTGATCAAATCCCTATATGAAGGCAAACTTTCCTAATTCATCCATTGATGGGCTGCACATGCACTAAGAAATAGACATGTATGCGTGAAGTCCGGCTGAGCTGGGTCGGCCTAAATTGACCTAAGCCTTAGCCCAGGCCAAAAAATTGGTTAGGCCATACATGCCAGGTCTAAGCCCAGTCCTAAGCTTGGCCAGGTAAGCCACAGCGCGTTTCTCATTGGACCAGGTGAGCTTAGTGGGCTTATGTGCCTGGACATCCACGAGCCAGGCTCCATCTCTTCTCATTAATGATATTAACCTCAAAGAGGCATAATGTACAAACTAATGGATGGCAAGTTGAAATTATTTCAACTGCTTATTTTTTATGTGCATTGTGGCCCACTGAAAAGTCAAGCAATCCACCGTTTAAGGTCGAATATTCAATGAGCATCTACCGTCAGCATAAACATCACCATAATCACAAACAATAATATAAAACAACATACCAGATTACTCAACCAATGATTTAATAAATATGCTAGTGTTTCAAATAATGCAAATATAGTCCATGGATAAAAAAATTACATGCAATTAGTCATTCAAAACATTTTTGTGACTTTCACACAAAATATCCCTAAAGAACTCTACCAAATAGGGTTGTTGATAGGCCAGTCTGGCCCCTAAGGATTTTGGGCCTGACACGCTTCAGGTCTGGCATGGGTTGGAATACTAGGCCTGAGGGCTGGACCCAGGCATAAAACTCGAGCCTGTTTAGTAACCAGGCTCGAGCTTCTTTTAAGAGTCCTTCAACATGGCCCGAACCCCGCCCAGCCTGGCCCGATTAGGATTTCAAGTGCATTTTTGTCGTATATCATGGATGATGGCCCACCTAATGAAAAGCCCAGATTTTGGACATAAGTAGATAACTGGGCTCTGGTTGGATATGACTAAGGCTGTCAAATTGGCAAGGCTGGCCATCATGCTACCGGACCTGCCCCACTTCTGGCTGGGCGTAGGCCGAAATACTAGCACCAAGAGGCTTAGAATAAAAGGATGTTTACTAGATGAACCGAGCTCGGCTGTGTGTAAGAGCCTGTCGGTCTTGACCAAACCGGGCCCACCCCAGCCAGATTAGGGTTTCAAGGGCTTTTCTTTTTGTTATATATTGTGCATGATGGGGCAATAATTCTAAAACTCACTAACTCAACTTAAAACACAGCCAAGTCATCATGACTCGGTTAGACTACGACCCGAGTCAGTGAGAATCTCACTTTTAAGTTTGAGTCAGCTGAGTTTTAGAGAGACTCATTAAGTTGACTCAGCGCAACTCAGGATGACTCGAACTGAGTCACTCGCCAAGTTAACCCTTTTTCTCTTTCTCATTTGTTTTATAATATTGTAAATATCTGTTACGCCATTAATATCGTTAATAATTAAATATCAAGTCGTGTCATGTGGAGACACGATCTACCCTTTGAGTCATATCTTGCACAAAGGTGGGTGTCTGAGCTCGAAGCCTGGCAAAATTCGATCAGACTCGGGCATGTTTGTTTTGGTCCATTACGGTATCAGGCGGGGCTGGGCCCATTGTGATGTGTATGCAATTAATCTACTCCAACTATTAGATATGTAACCTCGGCTTAGGCTACACGCTAAACAATCAGGCTAGCTTGTGATTGAGGTGGGTCATACCAAAGCAAAGAGCTGAGAGAGGGATGTCCATCCTTAATTTTTACATGGCCCATTAGGCCGTTCAAATCATGGACACATTGCAGGTGGACTATAAACGTAATTTTCAACTGCGTGATATTCCTCACCATCTACCAAATGTTGAATGTACAATTGTCGATTTGGCTTTGAAAGGGAATTGGCTGACCAAAGATGTGGTTAGCATGGACTGGTTAATGTGAATTTTAGGATGTGCTGTTGGAAATATAAGCCATATATGGTGTAATTTCATTGGGCAATTATAATAATTGGTTTGGATTAGTTGTATGATTATTAGGATGGGAGCTACATTAATTGGTGGACATAATTATTGTGCATGAAGTATAATTGATTACCGTATTGATGGTTGGACTCTCTCCCACGTACAATTCCGTCAATTCTATTTAAAGTGTCACTGCTTCTCAGATTCACACACCACAGCATGCATGTTCCTTCATCATTAGAGTACTTACTGGGGTAAGTGCGTAAAAAGCGGAAGTCCGACGTGCTGTGCAATATGTGCTCCATAAGAAGTGGGTCAAATTCGACGGTCTGAGTTGACCTGGTGTTATGCCATGCGTAGATTAGTCACTACATTTAAGATACAGAATAACGAACATGGTCGAATAAAATTTGATAACTTCAACAATGACACAACTAGAATAGAAGCATACAACTGAGAATTCTTAACAGGAGCTTTGCTAGTTAGGTCCACACGCAACTATCTTCTCTAAAATCGGCCACACGTCCTAACCTAACTCGTGGAAATTCGAGCATGCGATCAAATAATTCCCAGCAAGATCAGTCAATTCATCAAGTGGGCCACACATGCACCAAAACAACTCTACCGTTGAAAAGTACATACAATCCATATTCAACCCTAGAATCGTGCCGCACGCCATGAGCAACCAACCTAATTTCAGATACAGCTCATCTTTACGCTGGGCCCCACATGTTCCAATACATGGATGTCTCTTGCACGTGCTTGTCAGAACGTGTGGAGATGAAAGTGTGTGAGCGTGTGGGCATAGCAAACAACTTCTAACACCTAGAATCAATCACCTACAGCCGGCTGTATCATAACTTAGTATGCAACCCTGTTTTCACTACCAATGTATCCCACTTTTAGGAAATCTGAACCTTTCATAACGTGGGCCCCACATGAAAATCTTCTTTTCAAGACTTATTACGTACTAGTAGCTCCATCTATATTGCACCCTAGTGTGCAATGCATGCACACCCTCAGTGCATCCGAATGAATTCTGAAACGGCAGCGATCAGGATATCCGTTTGGGCGGCCGTATTAGGATCCGAGTCGATTGCAATCTTGTTGAGGTAGAAGCAGTGTTCCATGCCTGGGCTAAAAACCATACTTACGTCCTTGCCACTCTTCTTCATCTCCGCAACATATTCCAGCTGTGTGTCGCGCATGAGATCTCTCTCAGCCACCGCCACCAAGAACGGCGGCAATCGCAGCCCTCCAATGGGTGGGGCAATGGGCCCCATCGGGCACGTGATCGGGTGATCCTTAGTGCTTCCAACTGGCAATGCCAAAGCAAGTAACTTGTCAATCATCTCCACTGTAAGGAACGCCGCGCCAGGGAAGTCCATTTCAGACTGGCTCCGCTCCGCTCGGACGAAGCCGGGATGCACCGGCACTCCCCCTGCTAGCCGCAGCGGTTCCAAATCGTCGTGACCTGCGCGTGCCGCCACTCCATGCACGACGTTCCCACCAGATGAGTCGCCTATGAGGAAGACCCGCGAGAAGTCGGCACGGGCTGTGAGCCATGGCTCGGACAGCTCAGCTCTAGCCAAGGACCGAAGCCATGACAGGGCTGCATAACCATCGTCGATTGCAGCAGGGAGCCGGTGCTCGGGAGCTCGACGCAATTTGACCGAGACGCAAATAGCTTGAGCCGATGCAATGAGCCGGGTGTAGAACTGGTGGTATATGTACCAATCAGCATGGCTCACACAGAAGCCACCACCATGGAAGTGGAGGAGCACAGGCAGCCGTACATCACCGTTACATTTCTCTTTGGGGACGTAGATTCGGACGGAAAGGCCCAAGTCGGCGTTGATGACCACATCGCGAGTGGCCACCCCGTCGACAAACGTCTCTGATGGGGGGACGGGAGAGACCAAGAACTCGGCTTCGGCGGGCCCGGTCCATGTTCGATCGACAGAACCGTCGTCGTAGACCCGGATCCAGTTGGGTACTTCTTCAACCACCTTCTTTTCAGATGCCATGGCTACTACAGGCTTAGTTTCTCAAGCTGGGGAGGTTTGCATGGAGGAATGGCCTCTCCTTTTCTTTTATAGGGAAATGGATGGAAGGGATGAGAAGCCATTGACCATTTGATCCTTTTGGGCCATATTCTAATAAGTGAAACCATGTTCCACCGTTGACCTGTTCTGCTAACCGTGGATTAGGTATGAAAGTGGGCCAGCCTGGCCTTGGGATTGGAGTCCTTTAAGATAGGCTTCTGCATGATTTTGAGTAGAACTGGGTTGTTCATCATGTGTACCCCTAATGTATTACTATTGAAATGAATGCCGTTTAAACCCTAAGTGGACTAGGCCAGGAAGGGCTACAGGCTCTTAGACACAGCCCTAGCGAGGTACAATTAATAAACGGGCTTAAATTTCAGGCTGTGCCCAGCCCCAAGGCTTGAAGGCCTGGTCCAATGGTTAGATGGGCCACACCAGCTCGTTGACCAACCCTAACCTTGAGGCCAAAGTGCTAATTGGGCTGGACCTTGTTTTGCATGCGTAAAGGTGGAATGGGTAGTAATTAGCTAGCTTGGTGTGTTGGACTGCCCTTGGATCCGATATCCATTTCCCAGGCCATGTTTGAAGAAGCTTGATCCCAGCCCATGCTTGCCCATTTAAGTTCCTATTGGGGAGATGGACAATACCCAAAAATATATTCAAAATTGGAAGATCCTACCAATTCAGTTTTCATCCAATTTATTTCCATTGAAGCATTAGAAATGTCCCATCATAGATCTTTTGGAGCATGTTCCATCCACAGTTGGATTCATCAGATAAACGGCCTGGATTACCAAACCACAGCTCATTAACAGCCTGTGGGTGGACCAGGGCATGATCAAGTTGGGTCCCACATGATGGATCGCCCAAATCACTTGATGGAATCTGGTTGACCCGAAATGAACGGGATCCGATCGATATCTCCACTCACCTCTTTTTTTATATATATTTCCACCTGTTAACGTTGGATGCGGATTGCGTCCGACCTCTGGTCGGACCTTTAAGCGTCCGACCAGATCTGCGTGTGGGAGCCCACCGTGATGTACCTGTTTATCCATTCCGTCCGTCCCTTTTCTATGGTCAAGATATGGAATGTGCAAAAATGAGGAAGATTCAACGCTTTGGTGGACCACAACAGAGTTGACTCTTACATTTAATGCAGCTCACCTGTAATAGGCATTTAATGAAACCAAGCTTATTATTTGGTGTGGCCCATTGTAGCGTTGCATCTTTCTTATTTTTGGTCCCATACCTTATCATGACCATAGAAAAACAATGGACGGAGTGGATAAACAGATACATTATAATGGGATCACACAAAGATCTAGTCGGACGGTTAAAGGACCAACCAGGGTCGGACGCAATCCGCGTCCGTTCACGTCTCCATTATACTAAAAATGAAGCCGCGTGGACAGTGTGGCTGAAAAATATGAGAAATGTTCACATTCAATGTTTACGTGTAAACTTTTAGATGCAACACTTGCTTTCTTTGGTGTCAACCTCCAACGTATGTTAGAACATCCGATCCATCCAAAATGTGTCCCATTCATGAAGTCATCTTGGGTGAGAAATCCGGCCTGATCCATTTATCGAGTGGGCTACACTGTCTAAATCAGGGCTGCCGATGGTCTGAATTTAACTACATGTGTGCCCAACTTAATTAGTAGATCGATGTGATTTTCACTCAAAGTGGGTTTTATTGTGTGTCCCACCTTTTGAGCCGTTCATATGTTCTAATTGAGTGAAACTTTAATAGAAGAGAGAGCATTGTATGTGAAAGTTAACATACAATGTTGCATGTAAACATGTTATATATGGACGGGATTTTTACTATATTAGCCCCGAGGTGTGGCCATTTTAACTAAAAATTGAATTTCTTATAACATCTTTCCAAAGTGGCGTTTTCACAAGATATTGAAATATCTGTGGTCGGTTTTGCCCCTCTGAGCATCTGTTGACGTACGGAGCTGCTTTTCGCACGAGGCTTTTTCTCAAGGGGATTGTGGGGCCCACAAAATCATCCATTGTGGCCATCGGACGGCCAATCTGATCCGTTCATATGAAATGGAGCATTTTCAAACCCACACGAGAGGTTTTTGCATTTTCGAAAGAGGCTGTATGTGACCCAGAATAGCGTTAAGGATTCTCATTAGTACAAATTATTATTTGCATCGGCGTGGCCCACTGGTATTGACACTTTCCTTGAAATTTTTCACAATGACTCGTAATTAAAAAACTTTTTATATGAATGAATTCGATTTGTCTTCTCACATCCAAATTGCCCCACATAAGATCACGTTTGTAAATGGTGGGGTCATTGACGCAATACATGGTGAAATGGATCCATAAACCTTCCAGTGAAACACGTTGTATGGGATCCACCACATTCTTCGTACGAAGAAAGTGAAAAAGTTGGGTTTGGAGGTCCCACCAAGGCAATGCGTGCTATCCGTTCATCAACGACGTCGATGGACTGTTCTCCTTCCCTCTTCGTCTGACTTTGGTGGTTATCATCCGATTTTTCATGATGCACGTCCAAGATAATGGCTGTAGTAGATTGTAACAGAGAAGCAAGGTTGGGCCCACAAAAATAGTCCGCTAAATGAAAATAGGTAAACCATCTCTTTAACTGATTCTCTATGTAAATGTTAATGTGGATGGTAATGTGCATGGTGAAATGGAAAAGTGTAATGGGTGGAGGCTCAAATGTGGGTTGGATTTCCACTGAGTACTCAAAACTCCATGTGCTAACTGGATTCCCACTGAGTATTTTGGAATCCCCCCTCGAACTGGGGATTCCCACTGGGCATAGTGGATTCCCACTGAACACTGTGGATTTTCCCTGGCACTGCGGATTCCCACTGGCCACTGTGGATTCCCGTTGAACACCGTTGATTCCCCTGGGCATAGTGGATTCCCACCGAACAACGTGGAATCCCCCATGGCACCGCGATTCCTATTGGCATTGCGGATTCCCACTGGGCATTGCGGATTCCCACTGGGCATAGTGATTCCCATTGAACACTTTGTATTTAACCTGGCACCGCTGATTCCCACTGGCCACTCAGGATTCCCGCTGAGCATTGTAGATTCCCCTGGGCATAATGGATTTCCACCGAACAATGTGGTTTCCCACTTGGCACTATGGATTCCTACTGGCCACTGTGGATTCCCACTGAGCACTATGGAATCGTACTGGGCATTGTGGATTCCCCCTGGGCATTAGGGATTCCCACTGGGCATAGTGGTTTCCCCCTGGGCTCAGGGGATTCCCACCGAGCAATGTGGATTCCCACTGAGAAAGGTTAATCCAAACGCACAAGGTCCACCGCCATTTGACTTTATGACATGCTCTTTTAGTTATGACATGCTCTTTTCGAAGCTGTCAAAACAAGGCCCTAATGGGTGCTATAACAAGAATGATACTCTACATTGGGCATCCACATTGGCATTGGGAATCCATTGTTTCAATTGTATAGTTCTTAGTTCAACCACGGAATGCATCTCAACATCTTCATCTCTACAACACTCAATTCATAAAAGTATCTTTTAAGGCTTACAACCAAGCTTTCTCGTATCAGGCACAAGAATCGTTGAATATGACAGTTACGCAGCCCATATGCTGTCATTATGATGGTGAGCTAGTAAACGAACGAGGAAGGTGGAGATACAATGGTGGCGATTCTCAGTTTATCATGGTGAGCAATGAAATAAGATATGAGGATCTTGTATCTAAAATTCACAATGTTATCGGCACGACACATTCGGAATATGAGCTTAGAATAAAGCTCGTCTACCCATCGCCTAACTCCATATCACTTCGTCCACAACCGATCAGATATGATGACGATGTGGCGGCATATATATTTATCTCCGCTCAGAACCCGAAAATTCATATACCTATGTTTGTGGAGAAAGTCAGACATAAACGTGTATTTCATGATCCTGTGGTGGTGCATTTAAATGAGCCTATACCAACAGTTGATACGGCCGTATATAGAGAAGACTGCACTGACATCCATTCAACAGTCCGTGAAGACGTCATTAGTTCATTACGTGGGACACGTTCAGAACTTCCGCGTACTGGCAGTTTCGAGACACCGGAGCCAACAGCATGTGCAGTTATACATACTTCACCGAGTGGGGCATATCACGAAGATCCGAGTTTGGACAGTTTCGAAGCGCCATCGTTCCGACTCATTCATAGCCAAGACTACGCGCACATTCCTTCAGCGGCTAGTGCAGATGTCCATACTCCATCGAGTGATGCACATCAAGATGATCCTCCTTTCAGCAGTTTTGAAGCGACATTGTTCCAACATATTCATAGCCAAGATTACGCGCACGTTCCTTCATTGGCTAGTGCAGATATCCCGAGTCCATCGACTGCTGCACTTCAGGAAGATCCGAGTTTGAACAATTTTGATGCGCCATCGTTCTGACACATTAATAGCGAAGACTATGCGCACGTTCCTTCCAGGGCTCATGCTGACATCCCATGTCCAACCACCAGTGACTGTAATCGCCTTTTAGAGGTTCTTGAGACTCCAATGGATGTCATGTTTGAGCGAGATGAAATAACTCCACAGGAGATACTTGACCTCGATGCGGCATCAATGTACGTGAATTGTCCGGTATATCATGATTTTGTTGATGACCCAAGTGAGTTAGCCGTTGGACAAATGTACAAAGACAAGGCTCGGCTACAGTTCACGCTTTGTAAGTTTGCGATGCGAAATCATTTCCAATATAAGGTATTGAAATCAAACAAACAGAGGTACACGATTAAATGTCTAATTGATAGTTGTGGTTGGAGGTTGCATGCATCGTTGTTGGACAATGGTGGTGCTTTTAAAATAAAGACATATCGATCAGAACACACATGTAGCCAATCCTTCGATGCAATCAGTTATCTCCATGCAAGTTTTGTGGATGGTAGTGGTGGTAAACGTAATGCAGCTTATGAAGGTACAGGAAGACATCATCGTCAAGCAACGATTAAGATATGTACGAGGATTGCTGCAGAGCGTATGAGGAAGGGCATAACATGTAGGCCACAAGATGTACAATTTGGAATGGAGAAAGAATTCAATGTTGAGGTCAGTTATATGAAAGCGTATAAAGGTATCGTAGCTGCAAGTAGTGTGGTTATGGGGTCATTTGAAGATTCATACAAAGTACTCCCTGCCTATCTCCATGAATTGATGAAGGCAAATCAGGGTACGGTAACGGACTTACAAGTAGACAGCGAAATGAATTGCTTCGAGAGATGCTTCATTGCGCTAGGACAATGTATTCGAAGCTTCCGGTTGTATTTTCGAAAAGTTTTATGCTTGGATGGGGCTCACTTGAAAGGGAGGTATAAAGGTGTACTGTTCACTGCAACAGCGTTGGACGGAAATAATCGCATTCTCACGGTAGCATATGGGGTTGGTGAGTCAGAGAATAACAGTAGTTGGCTTTGGTTCCTTCAAAACTTGAAGCAGGCAATTGAGCCTCTCCCAGAGGAGATAGTTATTATATCGGATCGTCATGCATGTATAATCAACGGGGTGAAATCAGTATTCCCTAACGCAGCTCATGGTTATTGTGCACAACATCTCCTCTCAAATATGATGCATCACCACAAGGATGAGTCTTTGAAGAAGTACTTTTGGGCGGCTGCTAAAACGTGCCGAAAAAGCAGTTTCAATGATCTCATGCACATCATATCAAAGGCCAACCCTGCCGCATTTGAATGGCTCAATAGTGTAGATAAAGAAAGATGGGCTTCTGTATTTTTTCCGGGCAAGAGATACAACATGATAACGACAAACATTGCTGAGAGCGAAAATGCACTATGGAAAAAACTAAGAGAATACCCGATCGTGAAAGTTCTCGATAGTGTCAGGAGCAAGATTCAAAAATTCTTCTTGAAAAGGCGAGAAGATGCGAAAGTGTTTTTAGGAAAAGCAACACCCTGGGCGGAAACACATATGAGAGAGTTATCAGACCAGGCGAGGATGACAAGCTGTACAGCGATATCTGTGGATGAATATGAAGTTAATGGGGGTGAGTATACCGACGTAGTGAAACTAAGTGAAGCGAAGTGTGGATGTGGCGAGTTCAGCATGCTAATGTTACCTTGTCTACATGCAATCGCCGCATGTGACAAGTATGAGCTCGATCGTTACAATTATTGTTCCCCCTTCTACTCAACAGCAGTTTACAAAGTGATGTATCGCGATTCCATATACCCAGTCCCTGATGTGAGTCAATGGGACACACCTGAAGATGTAAGGGTGATATGCGATAAAATTCGTCACCCGAATTAAAGGAAAATTCTAGGAAGACGAAAGAAAATGAGAATTACAAGCCTAGGTGAGGAGAGACCAACCGTCAAGTGTTCCAGGTGTAGACGAACGGGTCACAATCGGATGACATGCACCTACCTTCCGGCCATTAGCTAAAATTTATTACTATGTGTTGCGCTGGTTACTTTTTGCATACGCAAAGCCTCACTTTGTATTTAATTTTGTACGTATCTTTTTGTAAATCCACACCATGTCATATAAACATTTTGTCTACGTAATTTACTACTTGAATGGAGAAAGGCATGTGGTTGTGTATGTGTATGTATATTTAACGCTTTTCGCTATCATAGTTTCTCGTGCCAAAACACATAGGGCCTGTTTGGTTTTTTGGGTCAGCTCTAATTATCTTGTAAATGGATAATGATTATTTACCTAGGTAATTACTGCATCTTTCCCAATGAAGACAGTGACACTTACTTTTCTTAACGCTAAAATTGAAAAATTTATGCAATAAATATGGGGCCCACCGTGATTTATGTGGCTTATCCACACCACCCATTTCTTTATGCCCGTTGAATTTAGGGCGTGAGCCAAAAATTGAAGCAGATCCAAAGCTCAAGTGGACCACACCACATGAAACAGTGGGAATTGAGCGCCAACCATTAAAAACTTCTTGGGGTCCCTAAAAGATTTGGATCAAGCTGATATTTATGTTTTCCCTTTATCCATGTCTGTGTGACCCTATGAACCAGTTATATGATGACTAAACCTCAATACGGGCCCAATGAAAGAAACAACTTTTAACGGTGGACGAATTAAGGCCACTGTTTCCTTTCGTGCGGGCCATTTGAGTGTTAGATTTGCCTCATTTTTCGGCTCATGCCCCAAAATGTGCTAATAAAACATATGAACGACGCTGATATATCATATACATTACGATGGGCCCCACGGATTTAAGTCAACATTTTGTGGACCGATTCTCGAGGTGGAATTACTCACCTATTTTCAATCAAGGTTAAAAAGTAATAATTACCCATTTCCAAAGTATTTACCTGGATCATGAAAAATCAAACATGCCCATAATGAAACAAATGTATTTACTTGCGTTGAAAGAAAAAATTTGTGGGGTCGGATCACGGGATTCACAGAATACATCCGACTGCAGTGACATGTGAATATGAGATGTGACTGGTGAAAATTAGATTAGCAGGGTACAGGTAAGTACAGTCACGGGTGAAGAAGATGTGTGATCACGTGGGATTCCATGACCCCCTTATCCAGTCCCTACCATTCTTGAATCCTCCAATTGTTTAAAAAATGTCACGAAATGGTCATAGCCGGCATCATCCCAACTTACGTCCACCTCCTGGAGACTCCTACCGTATGCAGGAAAGGAGGGCCGAGTGGGATCGTGAAATATGCAAGCTAGAACAATGGACGACTATTTGTAGGAGATACAATCTTCCAGTGCCTAGACGACAGTCAGTGAACATGAGGCGTGATACGTTGGCAGAAATTGATACGGCATTGGGAAGGCTGAGAAGGGAGATCGGAAGGATGGTAAGTCGTGTGTCGAGAGTGTGGATGGATGGTGTGACGACGGATCTCCAGAATGCATCCGAATCGGATATTTCAAATGAAAGTGACGGGGATTTATCGGATTTTGAAGATAAATAGTCATCGTTTTCCTTTAGATAGCTTTTTAAACTCGTGCTTGTTCTTCGGTACGTTGCTATCATATGTGTATTTGGACAATCATCTGTTCTTGAGTATTTGGACAATCTGGGCTTCTTTTTTTTTTTTCTTTTTCAGAATTTTTTTAAAGTTCGGAGGAAAAATCGCTCCACCAACTTTGACTAACGATTGATGACGCCATTAGCATGTAGAAAAGGTCCAAATTGCCCCTCTTTCGTTGTAATTTCACAATCATACCCCATTTAAAGGGGTTGGGTGTGCGTAAGATGTGATGGGGCCCACAGGGCACTTCGGATTCCCACATGGCACTATGGATTCCCACAGGGCACTATGGATTCCCACAGGGCACTTCGTATTCCCACAGGGCACTATGGATTCCCACAGGGCACTATGGATCCCATAGGGCACTTTGGATTCCCACAGAGCACTATGGATTCCCACAGACCGCTATGGATTCCCACTGGGAACTTTGGATTCCCACAACGCACTTTGGATTCCCACAGGGCACGATGGATTCCCACAAGGCACTATGGATTCCCACAGAGCACTATGAATCCCACAGGGCACTATGGATTCCCACAGGGCACTATGGCTTCCCACATGGCACTATGAATCCCATAGGGAACTATGGGTTCCCACATTGATATGTAAAATGGATGGACAGCGTGGATAATACATATACAAGATTACATGGATAATACATAATACGTATATATGAATGCACATTGTTTCGTGACACTTGTAAAATTATGCTTGTGCACTTTTCTTTGGAAAATGCTCTTACATGTCTATTTGATTCCCACAGGGCACTATGGATTCCCACAGGGCACTTGGATTCCCACAGGGCACTTGGATTCCCACAGAGCACTATGGATTCCCACAGGGCACTATAGATTCCCACAGAGCACTATGGATTCCCACAGGGCACTGTGGATTCCCACAGAGCACTATGGATTCCCACAGGGCACTATGATTCCCATAGGGCACTATGAATCCCATAGTGCACTATGGATTCCCACAGGGCACTATGGATTCCCACAGAGCACTATGAATCCCATAGGGCACTTTGGATTCCCACAGAGCACTATGGATTCCCACAGACCGCTTTGGATTCCCACAGGGCACTGTGGATTCCATAGGGCACTTTGGATTCCCACAGAGCACCTTGGATTCCCACAGACCGCTTTGGATTCCCACAGGGCACTTGGATTCCCACAGGGCACTATGGATTCCCACAGGGCACTATGGCTTCCCACAGAGCACTATGGATTCCCACAGGGCACTATGGCTTCCCACAGGGCACTATGAATCCCACAGGGCACTTTGGATTCCCACAGGGCACTTTGGATTCCCACAGGGCACGATGGATTCCCACAGGGCACTCTGGATTCCCACAGGGCACTGTGGATTCCCACAGAGCACCTTGGATTCCCACAGACCGCTTTGGATTCCCACAGGGCACTTGGATTCCCACAGGGCACTATGGATTCCCACAGGGCACGATGGATTCCCACAGGGCACTATGGCTTCCCACAGAGCACTATGGATTCCCACAGGGCACTATGGATTCCCACAGGGCACTATGGCTTCCCACAGAGCACTATGGATTCCCACAGGGCACTATGGCTTCCCACAGGGCACTATGAATCCCACAGGGCACTTTGAATTCCCACAGGGCAGTCTGGATTCACACAGGGCACGATGGATTCTCATAGGGCACGATGGATTCCCACAGGGCACTATGGATTCCCACAGGGCACCATCGATTCCCACAGGGCACTATGGATTCCCACAGGGCACGATGGATTCCCACAGGGCACTACGAATTCCCACAAAGCACTATGAATCCCACAGGGCACTATGGATTCCCACAGATCACTATGAATCCCATATGGCACTATGGATTCCCACAAGGCACTTGGATTCCCACAGAGCACTTGGATTCCCACAGGGCACTATAAATCCCAGAGTGCACTATGGATTCCCACAGGGCACTATGGATTCCCACAGAGCACTATGAATCCCATAGGGCACTTTGGATTCCCAAAGAGCACCATGGATTCCCACAGACCGCTTTGGATTCCCACAGGGCACTTAGATTCCCACAGAGCACTATGGATTCCCACAGGGCACTATGGATTCCCACAGAGCACTATGGATTCCCACAGGGAACTTTGGATTCCCACAGGGCACTTGGATTCCCACAGAGCACTATCGATTCCCACAGGGCACTATGGATTCCCACAGGGCACTATGGCTTCCCACAGGGCACTATGAATCCCATAGGGAACTATGGGTTCCCACAATGATATGTAAAATGGATGGACAGCGTGGTTAATACATATACAAGATTACATGGATAATACATAATACGTATATATGAATGCACATTGTTTCGTTACACTTGTAAAATTATGCTTGTGCACTTTTCTTTGGAAAATGCTCTTAGAAAATTATTTTGATTCCCACAGGGCACTATGGATTCCCACAGGGTACTATGGATTCCCACAGGGCACTTGGATTCTCACAGGGCACTATGGATTCCCACAGGGCACTTTGGATTCCCACAGAGCACTATGAATTCCCACAGGGCACTATGGGATTCATAATCCCCACTGTTTCACCTACTGCGGTCCACGTACGCCATTGATCTGCCCCATTTCTTGGATCATGGCCAATATTCCCACTTTCTCATTTGATGTGGTCCACCTACACCTTCGATCTGCCTCATTTCCCGGCTCGTCGCCTAAAATGAGATGGCCTATTCAATGAACGCGATCAAATCCATGTCATGTAAAAGGCGCTGGGTAGATGAAAGCATGGCATCTACTCCGACCTTCGCCAACAGCAAAAAGTCAGGCCTTCGTAAAAATCTGTTGTTGCAGCCCACACATGCACTCATTCGTCGTTACATAAATCAATATACGAAGATCCCAAAATGGGAACAATTCATTTAAACATTCTATACCATGTCGTTAAATTGTTCCCCCAGCTAAAACACATCAGAAAACAAAAGCATTTATCCAACACTTAGGATATAACAAACCCAGCAAAAAAAAAAGAAAACTGAACTAGGATCCTAATGATCTAAAGAAGCCGGGGATGGAGGTGGCGCGTTCTCCTTCTCGATGCAGCAAAGGATCTGCTGCATCTTCCTGTAGAGCCGCTTATTCCAACGCTCTTGACGCTCTGCCCCAGCCGCCACCGCTCGCTCTAAGGCTACAATACGTTCTTTTAAGCCGGCAGTGGGCCGGTAGTCTTCATCTTCATCTTCTGCCACATCCTCTTCCTCCTCTGATTCATGTTCTGCTTCGCTCTCTGACTCATCTAAAAGTCTGGCATTCGAAGGTCCTGCCCTAGGACCTTGTGGTGCATTATCCTTCAACCGTCCCACATTCTTCGTATTGATCTCATTAAAGTCAACTAGGCGCGAAGTAGCAGTAGCAAGTCCAAACTGCTTCGCCAACTGACATGCCAAGCGCCCAAATGGCAAATTCAGGGGTCGTGATGTGGAAATGGGCTTCAGCATTTGGGTCAGAACAATAGAGGGTAGGCATACCATCTCCTACTTACCCACCCTATACAACACCTCAACCATGTAAGGTGTCAACTCAGTGTGGTTCCCCGCTCGCGGATAAACATTGTGGACAAAAATGTGATGCAGCTTACGGAACATTGGCAACAGATTGGACGACCTCAAACAATTTCCTTTCTCCCACTCCACGTAATTGCCACATAGAAACTTCGTATGTGTGCCTCTCATATTCCGACGGTCCGGGTCACCCTCCTTCACCACGACTCGACCACATGACACCCCGATGGCTTTAGCAATGACATTAACGTCAACTCGGCGTAATATCCCGTTAACATCTACATCAAACATCGGAGGATTTGATCGTGGATTCCTACAAGCGGAATAGAATTCCTCCACCGTTATGTCGTTGGCGACCGAGGTGGGATGGAATATGGGGTCCCATCCCAGGGTTGTAAGCCATTCCCCCATCGTTGAATCCTCAAAAATGCCTGGAATGTCAACCGTAGCCTTAAATGTTATCTTCCTGCGTGAATACTTATTCCAACCTTTTGTACGAGGGCCACGCTCGGAAGTTGCCTCACCTCTTCGAGGCCCATGAGAGGACGACGCACCAGCGTCATCATTCTTC
Source organism: Liriodendron chinense (assembly GCA_003013855.2). Lineage (NCBI taxonomy): Eukaryota > Viridiplantae > Streptophyta > Magnoliopsida > Magnoliales > Magnoliaceae > Liriodendron > Liriodendron chinense. The sequence continues at coordinate 7,854 of PVNU02003798.1, read as the reverse complement.
TTCTTACGTACAGGGCGGCTAGGGCCTGCCCCTCTCGAAGAAGCCTTTCGTTTGGCCATCATAGCAACGAAGAAAGGAAGAAGAACAAAAGATGCAACTGAAGAAAGGAAACCGTCCATAGCTTGAACTCTTCTTTGCAACTCACCAATATTAATGGGGAACCCAAAACGAGATCTGATTTTACCTAAAACCCGTGCAGAGCTTCAAGAGTTGTAGCCGTGAAGTGCTGTTCAGAGCCAATCTAGTGGAAAAGAACGGTTGGAAGAGGTGTACGTCGTCTAGGGGAGATAGGTATTTTGAGAGGGAGAACGAAAAACCGTTGGAATGTGGGGTCGGATCCTTTCTTAACCTTTTTTAAAAAGGTACTTCATGTCCGTCGGCGGACTGAAGTCCTGGTCGACGAGTCGAAGGAAAGTATGTCTTGAACTATACTACATACCGAAGACCTTCGGCCGAAACCGAAGTACGCTAGACAATCACTCGGTGGACCGAAACATTCATCGGCTTGCCGAAAAAAAAAAGCATTGAACTTATGAAAAAACCGACGACCTTCGGTCAGAACCGATGTACACAAGACGAATTGTCGGTGGACCGACAGTCTTCTTCGGTTAGCCGACGAAGTACATGTATTTCAACTTCGGCGCGATCTCGTATGGTCGGTTGGAACCGATGGCATACTTCGGCGGACCGAAATCTTAGTCGGTTGACCGACGACTGCTGAATTCATTGTGCAAAACGAATGTGGTTGTCATGCATTTTAACACATGTCAAACCCACAAAGCAGCTCTGTGGGAATCCATAGTGCCCTATGGGAGGCGATATTGCTCTGTGGGAATCCATATTGCTCTGTGGAAATCGAAAATGCTCAGTGACAATCGAAAGTGGCCTGTGAGAATCCACACTGGCCTGTGGGAATCCATTGTGCTCTGTGGGAATCCATAGAGGCCTGTGGGAATCCATAGTGCCCTATGGGAATCCGAGTTTGGTTTGCTCCAGAAAAATCAGGTTCGAACTGCGATCGGTTTCATTGGAAATTTCGAAGCAGGCCGGGCCAAGTTCAAACAGATGGCGGCTCTTTTTCTGCTTGTTTATTTAAATAGAAAAGAAATAAAAAAGTCATAAAAAGTACAAACGTATCTTAATACAGCCATTTTAACATCCTCCGAAGGAGTGCAGCTTCAAAATAGACATGTAAGAGCATTTTCCAAAGAAAAGTGCACAAGCATAATTTTACATAGTGTAACGAAACAATGTGCATTCATATATATGTATTATGTATTATCCACGTAATCTTGTATATGTATTATCCACGCTGTCCATCCATTTTACATATCATTGTGGGAACCCATAGTTCCCTATGGGATTCATAGTGCCCTGTGGGAATCCATAGTGCCCTGTGGGAATCCATAGTGCTCTGTGGGAATCCAAGTGCCCTGTGGGAATCCAAAGTTCCCTGTGGGAATCCAAAGCGATCTGTGGGAATCCATAGAGCTCTGTGGGAATCCATAGTGCCCTGTGGGAATCCATAGTGCTCTGTGGGAATCCAAGTGCCCTGTGGGAATCCAAAGCGGTCTGTGGGAATCCATGGTGCTCTGTGGGAATCCAAAGTGCCCTATGGGATTCATAGTGCTCTGTGGGAATCCATAGTACCCTGTGGGAATCCATAGTGCACTCTGGGATTCATAGTGCCCTGTGGGAATCCAAGTGCTCTGTGGGAATCCAAGTGCCTTGTGGGAATCCATAGTGCCATATGGGATTCATAGTGATCTGTGGGAATCCATAGTGCCCTGTGGGATTCATAGTGCTTTATGGAAATCCGTAGTGCCCTGTGGGAATCCATCGTGCCCTATGGGAATCCATCGTGCCCTGTGGGAATCCATAGTGCCCTGTGGGAATTCATAGTGCCCCGTGGGAATCGATGGTGCCCTGTGGGAATCCATAGTGCCCTGTGGGAATCCAGAGTGCCCTGTGGGAATCCATCGTGCCCTATGGGAATCCATCGTGCCCTGTGGGAATCCAAAGTGCCCTGTGGGATTCATAGTGCCTTGTGGGAAGCCATAGTGCCCTGTGGGAATCCATAGTGCTCTGTGGGAAGCCATAGTGCCCTGTGGGAATCCATCGTGCCCTGTGGGAATCCATAGTGCCCTGTGGGAATCCAAAGCGGTCTGTGGGAATCCAAGGTGCTCTGTGGGAATCCACAGTGCCCTATGGGAATCCAGAGTGCCCTGTGGGAATCCATCGTGCCCTGTGGGAATCCAAAGTGCCCTGTGGGATTCATAGTGTCCTGTGGGAAGCCATAGTGCCCTGTGGGAAGCCATAGTGCCCTGTGGGAATCCATAGTGCCCTGTGGGAATCCAAGTGCCCTGTGGGAATCCAAAGCGGTCTGTGGGAATCCAAGGTGCTCTGTGGGAATCCAAAGTGCCCTATGGAATCCACAGTGCCCTGTGGGAATCCAAAGCGGTCTGTGGGAATCCATAGTGCTCTGTGGGAATCCAAAGTGCCCTATGGGATTCATAGTGCCCTGTGGGAATCCATAGTGCCCTGTGGGAATCCATAGTGCACTATGGGATTCATAGTGCCCTGTGGGAATCATAGTGCCCTGTGGGAATCCAGAGTGCTCTGTGGGAATCCATAGTGCTCTGTGGGAATCTATAGTGCCCTGTGGGAATCCAAGTGCCTTGTGGGAATCCAAGTGCCCTGTGGGAATCCAAAGTGCCCTGTGGAAATCCATCGTGCCCTATGGGAATCCATCGTGCCCTGTGGGAATCTACAGTGCCCTATGGGAATCCAGAGTGCCCTGTGGGAATCCATCGTGCCCTATGGGAATCCATCGTGCCCTGTGGAAATCCAAAGTGCCTTGTGGGAATCCAAAGTGCCCTGTGGGAATCCAAAGTGCCCTGTGGGATTCATAGTGCCCTATGGGAATCCATAGTGCTCTGTGGGAAGCCATAGTGCCCTGTGGGAATCCATCGTGTCCTGTGGGAATCCATAGTGCCCTGTGGGAATTCAAGTGCCCTGTGGGAATCCAAAGCGGTCTGTGGGAATCCATAGTGCTCTGTGGGAATCCAAAGTGCCCTATGGGATTCATAGTGCTCTGTGGGAATCCATAGTGCCCTGTGGGAATCCATAGTGCACTGTGGGAATCATAGTGCCCTGTGGGAATCCATAGTGCTCTGTGGGAATCCACAGTGCCCTGTGGGAATCCATAGTGCTCTGTGGGAATCTATAGTGCCCTGTGGGAATCCAAGTGCCATGTGGGAATCCAAAGTGCCCTATGGAATTCATAGTGCCCTGTGGGAATTCATAGTGCCCTGTGGGAATCCATCGTGCCCTATGGGAATCCATCGTGCCCTGTGGGAATCCACAGTGCCCTGTGAGAATCCATCGTGCCCTGTGGGAATTCATAGTGCCCCGTGGGAATCGATGGTGCCCTGTGGGAATCCATAGTGCAGTATGGGATTCATAGTGCCCTGTGGGAATCCAAGTGCTCTGTGGAAATCCAAGTGCCCTGTGGGAATCCAAGTGCCCTGTAGATAGATGTCTCTATCATATTCGCTTCCAACCAAATTTCCAATGCAAAACCTACCTACCCACTAAATCCTCTTCGTCTCTCTTGTTAACTTGGTAGATGACATGTGGACCATTGATAAGTAATTGGTTCATATCCAATGGTCGTAATGTCCGAATCGTCTAATAACCGTAACTCTTAATCTATTGATCCTTCATGGTAAGGCCCAAAAAATGAATAGTATAGATCTCATTTACATATGACACATGTGCAAGGACCTTCTGTGTCCGTCAATGACAATTTCGAAAAACTCCACCATCCATTTGTTGGGAAAAGCCGGCAGCGAAAGAGGAACGCCGAAACCGTGAAGCAATGCAAAATCAAATGAGTAACAAGATGCAATCAATCACACAAATGCATTCAACACAAGAGACTTCGAATTTTACGTGGAAAAACCCCAAGTACTCTGTGGGAATCCATAATGCTCTGTGGGATTCCGAGTGCTCTGTGGGAATCCATAGTGCCCTGTAGGATTCCATATTGTTTTGTGGGATTCAATATCGGTCTGTGGGATTCCACAGTGCTCTATGGGATTCCATATTGGTCTGTGGGATTCCATAGTGCTCTGTGGGAATCCATACTCTTCTGTGGGGATCGATAATGGATGTTGTACGGGAAAAAAAATGCATGTGCAGGTTACAAGTAATCCAGTCTTCAGTATGTATTTATTCAAAGTACAAAGTGAATTACTTTCTCCTGAAAAAATAAAAATAATTGAATATTTAATAGTGCTGTACAAATTGAATTACATAGTGCTGTACAAATTGAATTACATATGTACTAGTTGAATATTTAATCTTACGCACGCTCTCTTCCATGGTAAGATGTTTTTGTTCCCGGCTTCCTTGGAATATCTTTCGCTGAAGGTATACCATTCTTCGTTGTTGATGGACCGCTTTTGATGACTTCTACAATATCTTCATGTAAAGATAATTGTACCGGTCTTGTCATTCCTTTCAACTTGAACTGAAGTAAGTCGAAGGCTATTGTTTGCCTGAAATTAGGGACTTCTTCCTGTGATTGAAAATACAACGCAATGAGTTAATAGCGGTTGAAGGACATGATGATTAGACTTCCGGTCAATGTAACCTTACCGGAGTAAACTGTACATCCAACCCACTGCATAGGAAGTCCATAGCTTTCATGACGTATACCCTACATTCATCACTATTTGTTTGTTTTGGGGTCTCATCGACTATATCAAAATGCCATTCAACTTCCCAGAAAGGATTCCCGTCATCACATATATGAAATAACCATCGAAGCCCATATGTGAATCCACGTGCATACGATTTGAAAGTTTTCTTCCAAGTGGTGGCTATACTGTCGATCAACCAAACCTGTCTCTTCATTGGATAAACTACTATTAAAGTCCAGTGCGATTTGTGAACGTGGACAAGAAAGTAGACCTGCAAAGTACATGAGAACTATTATAAGCACATATGTCTACCGTGCGCATTCCATGAAAAGCACATACATAATTGTAGACAAACCGTCTCGTATTGCCACATGGGCTTTGCCGACCGAGTAACGAGGGCCACAACCGATGGATTAAGTCCATTCAGCATCGTCTCCCTAGTACTGTGGTCACCTGCAGCATATTTACATATGCTGTTGACATCTTTCTGGAACAATACTTGTTTAAGTACGATAAGAGAAAACTATAAATTTCAGACAGAATTATTACTATATATGATCACATCATTCTTCTTACTAGGAATATTTACCCAGAACCAAGTGGACACGAATAAGCAATCCTGGGGGTACGCAGCAGGATAATGTGCTCTGCGATCCGTCAGAAAATCCATGTACGCGTTCATGCACTGTGTAAAGAATTATTCATCAGTAAAAATCGACAGTCAATGAAAGAGTTATCGACAATGAAACCTACATTGAACTGCGGCTTACCCCATCATCAACCCATACATTATCCCATATATAATGCAACCAATAATGGTCATCGGAATCGTAAGCGGCTTTGACAATACTGTATTCACCAGGCGATAGCTGTCTCAAAGGGTTCATAAATCCTGGTACGTCGGTGAAGCCGAAGTCGGACTCGGTGCCAGGTTCCGTGAATGGGCTGCGTTGGAACCTTGAAGGTTGTCGGGCACGAACGGGCTTCATATTATCGTCTCCCGCTACCCCGCACGTGAAATCAGGAGGTGTCACAAATTTTGAATGACCCCCAGAATACAGGACAAGGAAAGTGCAAACCTCTACATCATCCAAGTTATGATAACCATATACCTCCGGAGTACGCTGAATTGTATGAGGCTGTACTTCCTCTCCATCCCGTTCATCGGCGGCGCGTTTTCCCTGAAGACACACGATATATACTTGGTTAGTATCTAAATTGCATTGTAAATTACCAGTGTGGCACAATTAGAATTGAAAATACCTTCACCGCCTCCAATTCGGCCTCAAGACGAGAAACTTTTTCACCTAATTTTTTATTTTCCTCCTTCACTTCAGCCACTTCGTTCTCATATTTACTTACCTTATTCAATAATATCTTATACAATTTATTTCATCTAGACTTTTCATCTGATTTAATCTCAATAGCTTCTTGTCGTCTATCCATGTTCTTCTTTGACCTCTTCTCACTTATTAACGTCGTGTTTCGAAGAAGTCTTTGAACATCTATAACAGCATCACGTTCCTCCTCATCTGCTGTGGGAATGAGGGGCCCGGTGCTCACAAACTACATGATGAACATGAATGTAATTATTAGAACATAAAAGTAATGTTAAAACGACAAAATTCACTGTCACACTACGTTCCATGCATATTACCAAATCTTTTTCAAAGGTTTTAAAAACGCTCGCAGACCGCGCTATCATGTTCATTTTTCAATTGAGAAATCGCGGAATATGTATAACACTCCTTCTCGAAGCCCAGCGATTTGAGCCGGTTAGAGGTGGGAAGGACTCGTATGCCCAAACCTGTCGAGTCAAGAATACAAAAGGAAATGAATAATATAAGGTAATATATCGTGTATTTGGAATGTACAAATTCATAGAATACAATACTAAAGTTACCTGAAGGGCAATGTGTTTCCACAAAAAACGTACGTATCTGGATAGTGGGCCTTTATTGCCGTGTTGGCATGGTACTTCAAGATTTCGTAGCCAACTCGACCCCAAGGATAGTTATTAAAATCATCGATACTATTTGCTAAACTAATATATTCCTCCACACATTTATTCTTCCCAGGCAATCCAACGATTAAATTCTCCACGCATAATAGTAGGGCAAATTTCACGACATGCGAATGTCTTTTCGACCCTACAAGACTTTCAAAAGTTCCATTAAGTCTTTCTTTGTAATATGATCGTAATTCTGAAAGTACCCCGGTCTCGTAACTCGTTCTTCTTTTCTTTTGGCTCGTACGGTGCCCACTTCAATCCCATAATTAATGTGTAATCCATCTCACCAAACGGATGATGGAATCATGGATTTTGAACCGTAGGTCACCGAGATGTCTCTGCATCAACGCATGGATGATTGGTCCATGAAATATGAATTCGCTTTCGTTAAAGTCTAGCAAATATCCAAAGCAAGTCGATCGGAATAAATCTCTGCAATTTTTACACCCATCAAATGCAGCCTTCATGGAGTTAAAAATTCAACTGAACATTTTGCTGCCACCTTCTTAGCAAAATAATCTGGGCAAGGACCCGGCTTCCTCTCATTCATGCCACCTGTGGATATGTGTTGAAACAATTAGTACAATGAATAATGTATAATAAGTTGAAATACATGAATTAACCATAAACATATAATAAATACACATTCGAGGGTAATTGGTGTATAGAGGTGGGAAACGATCCGAGCCGGGCGGTGTTAGCCCTACTTTGCTTTGGCTTGTTTTTATGCCTCCTCGGTTTGTGGATTGGCTTAGTTTGTGTATATGTATTATATGTATTATGTATTATGTATTATTCATGTTATCCATGTAAGAGGCTGTTCGAAGCAAAAGTTCAGGAGCATAATTTTACAACTGCATGGGAACATCAAGTGGCCTTCTATATGTATTATGTATTATGTATTATTCATGTCATCATGTATATGTATTATCCATGCCATCCGTCTTTACATATCATTTTAGGACATGATCTTCAAATCATAAACAAAGTTCAAGTGGATCACACCACAGGAAACAATGAACTTATGATCTACGAGCAGAATTAAGCCGAATCAAACCAAGCTGATTTGAACCAAGGTGGATTGAACCGAGCTTCCAACCATATGGACCCGGTATTACCCTATTTTGAGCTTGCTTT